>OX352308.1:1202500-1802500 GCA_947086415.1 Pammene aurita
ATTACAAAAAGCATATTTTCTATTTATAATTATTATAAACTCTGGTTTGCAGTAACCCAATCTTCTTAAAAATGTCGTGTCGCATCCGCCCCGTCGCAGCAAAAGCCCCTACCGCCAAAACTCATTAATTTCATTAAGAACTACATCCCCCTCATTCACGTCAACGGAGACGAACGTTATCTCGTACGTTTGATTTTGGCATAATGTAGTATTTGGAGAGGGAGTAATGGTTCTGAGGGTGTAATGAGGTAAGTTTGGACAAGCTAATGAGTAAGTAGATGATAATGTTGTGAAAGAATATGTGGATAAGTACTCGGTACAGTCAGCGGCAGAAGTAGCAAAGCATATGAGGTGTTCAAAATAAACTTGACAATATGAGTAGGTCATAAAATGTTGAACAGTCTGCCTACTTAGTTATGCTGATTGTATTAATATTGAAATTTTAAATACAGAATAAATTTTAACTAAACATTAAACAAAACGTGAAACGTTAGCATCATGATCACGAATCTGTGATCGAAATGTGTCGAACTAAAATCTACATAAATTACGTGAGTACTTACGTTATAAATATTTTGAATATATATCAAATTATTTTCGAGAAAAGTCTGTGACTACAGTAGTTTAAAATATATTTTATTTAAACTAAAAAATCCATGTCATGCCTCTGAAAATCTTAATCTTTAAAAGACACCAGGAAACTAATTAATATAAGTAAAAAGTAATCATAGAAGTTATAACAATCTGCTCACAAAATTATAGCACAAGACTTGATTAGGTAGTTAAAATAGAAACCGCACTGAAGGATACGTACCGATTGCATTACTTCCCAGAATAACTGTGTTATTTTCCACTAATTCCCCCTCTAGTATGAAATAATATAATTGAGTTTAGTTTTATAGTCAGATAAACATCAAAAAACATGGCTGACGCCTTGCAATTTATTATGATGGAAACGCATAAATCGCGACCATCATTTACGTTTTTCTACGTCAATACCCAAAACTAGAGAAATAACATTTTAATTTATTTCACACACCGCACCTCGCAATCACACTGAAAAAGCAAACCGTTACAACTAAAAATCGTCACCTGAATGAACGTGCCACTGATTGAACAAACTGTTTCAAAAGCGATCAAATCTCAACCTTATTTTTTAGTCATTAACATCTAAAATCAAAACAACAAAACTATAAAACTGAGTAACGAGAATGCATGGGTAAAAGAAAAGCAATTATAAACTCTATGCTGTGGACTTAAGGTTCATGACTGTATTGTGCAATGAGCCATTGCGTTTAGTTAGCGCGCTTTGTCGCGCGTGTTTTGTTTAGGCTTTGAACGTTTGTGCAGTTTTGTAAGGTTCAATCGTTACTCGGACTCGGACCATACTGGACTACTTTGTTTACGAAACGGCATATCTGTTAGAATATTCTAATTGAAATTAAACGTTAACCCTATAGACGTATGGCTTAATTTCAAATAAAATATAGAATAAAAGTAAGGGTTGGTTTGTAAAAGTCATCATTGACTATTTAATTGCCTCCATTGCCTTTCAAGCAACAAAGGACGGTCCTAGTAGGTATCTATAGTTAAAAGTCGATATTGTTTCTTTTGAATAGATTAATACTTATAAGTTATTACTTTATAGTACCCCACTATTATAATACATTCATCACACTAACTCATAAAGAGTGCCATTAAACGCATGTGTAGCGGGAGTTATAGAAAACATATTTCCTGGAGAGTAATGGACTTTAGGTTACCTGAATTTACAGGTTTTTGGCTTATAATTTTATATTTTCTTCGGAAGTGCGATGAAATACATCGTGTTTAATTCAGAGGGTAAGTAAGAATATTGCAAACTTAAGTCATAGAAGCGGTCGACTTTACGCTCAGGTATATATTTAATACTCTTGTTTGTAATATTAATATTATCCCCCACGGCGCACGATGTAACTCTAGTTTATGGGACCGGTAAGTGTGTGTTATTTTATTAAATCAAGAAAGGAAGTTATAATGATATTATAGGTTTTCATAACATCCAAACACATTTGTCCACCATCTACCAACATCAGCAGCTTTCCTACTTTGGCCATGTTATACGTAAAGGTGATGAAAGCCCAGAAAAAATGATCCTGATCGGAAAAGTGGAAGGCGAAAGACCTAAGGGCCCTCCGCCAACCAGATGGTCTGACCAAGGCAAGAAGGCCACCTCAGGCAAACTCCATCAAGCGGTGAGGGCTATGGGAGATCGAGACCGATGGAAACAAATCACAAGGACCGCAAAACAAAGTGGTAACGATCCTTAGTAATGAGGGACCGACAAAGAAGAGAGAGAGAAGTTTTCATAAACTACACTAACCTAACCTAAACTGCGTGCACTAACAACTCAGCATGGTGCTTATCGTGCAACGAGGTTTTTAGTACACATAGATACCTGGGCCGTTTGAGAAAAAAATATATCTACAAAAAAACTCGTCAAACAAAAAGCAAACCCCAACACGTCGAGGCTCTAAACAGGCCCACTTGTTAGATATTATAGTCATAAATAAAGGGGGTTGGTAGTCCAGGCACGTAGGGGGTGCCGATCGGTTTGCAAGTTTGGGGGTGCAGAGGTCACATTTATTTACAGCTTTTTTTTGGGTTGTTGCGGATTTGTTGCGGTCCTTGGAAGTTGAAAGTTGATGTGAAAAATAGGTAGGTATTTTTAGCAGATACAAAATACCCATATGGTCGATTTAAACTTAATAATTGGTATGTGGTAAGGATTGTAGCTTTTGAATAATTCTACCTGGCAACATTACAGCTAGAAGTTTCAAAAAATAAAGTAACTGTCGATTCACTTCAATTCGTGTCGCTGTCATGTCGGAACGCGAGCGTTGCCGCGTAAATTACATCTCAAGTTAATATATCGTGCCGGTGGCACTTTTTTAGCCCTGTTTAAGTAAAATTCACGTTTAGTTGCTTAAAATAAGTCAAGTGATTAGAGGAGGCACTGATCCAGCTTCATCTCTGGAACTGAGTTGGTCAAGGTAACCTGGATTCGAGGTAAGTTCTAACGAGCCAAGAGCTTGGGGAGCCTACGCCAGCTCCTGCAACCGTGGGCTGCAGCGTCATCAGCAGCTAAGCAAAGGTGAGTGCTTCATACGTTTGACTGGCTATTACTTGTTCCGACGATTATCGTTTCGTGTCGTTTCGTAACATATACTCGTTCTCATTTAGCATACAGTCCAAACCTATCGATGTAAAACAATTCATAACAGTATCAATTTGATACTATTTTGTAATCATGTGGACGTAATTATAATTATAAATACCTACGAGTATATTGTTGCGATCGAGATGCACGGGAGTATGATCAGGATCACAAAACTACGTCAAATCGAAATAATTTATAAAGTTCAAATCGGTGTCGCAAAAATTTATTAATGTTCTTGAAATATGAAATAATTGTATATGTTGGTATATTTTTGGTCTATGAATCATAGATTTTATTAAAAAAACGTTAAAACATTCCTTCTCTTATAAAGGAACATCAAATCTACAAATCAAACCTAGCACGTTCCCTGTGCATGCATCACATGTGTAGCATTTGAAGGTATTGATGATACGTGAATGCTGCACATATGATACACGACCCTATTTAATCATAAGGACAATTTAAAATCTGCACGTACGAGCTAAGCAACGTCAACTTGCTTGCACGTATCGGCTATGAAAAGTTATAATTTGAGACTAGGTAAAGAGGCACTTTATAGAATGTTGCCAGGCTATCGAGTGTACCTATATACCAAAAAATTGCACGTGTGGGGTGAATTCCTGTTCTTAGCTGCACAGGTAACGTGCTAGACATGTAGGTTAACTGCTGAAAATCGAACATCAAGAAAAACCGCCGTACATATGCGGAGCGCGTGCGAAAAAACGGCGCATTTCAAATAGAAGCTCCTGTGTTGAATGCTGACGGTTATGTTAGTAGTTAGAGCTCTTAACGGAGCTATATGATAGTTACTAGTGTATATTTGAATAGATGTCCTGATACAAAATAAGTAGGTACTATCAAATCGTACGAACGTGCAAAAAGGAAGTCAGAACTTTTTAAAATTAGAAGTGACGATCGAGGGCCGTATTCTAACTTTAAAACACGTTTAGATACGATCCAACTTCAATACAACTCCAATTCATTAACAACGCAATACAGCTAGCGCCTAAACGTCTGAATCAGCAATCTCAGAATTTGCTTGAAAATTATACCGATGCAACTCCAATACAACTTCAATATTGGTTGATTATTTGTTGCGTGTTGGAGTTGTGTTTGAAATATTTAGATTGTGTTTTTAATGTATTGTTTATGTACTTACTAGCTAGTACTTGCCCGCGGCTTCGCTCGCGTTAAATTCGGGGTAACACGGTTCCCCTTTCCTGATTGCCCCCCGGAATGCTCCATACAAACTTCCACCCCCCATTTTAGGAAAAGTGGGGGGTTAGAAAGAGACAAAAAGTAGCCTATGTCACTCTCCGTCCCTTCAACTATCTCCACTTAAAAAATCATGTCAATTCGTCGCCCCGTTTTGCCGTGAAAGACGGACAAACAAACAAACACACACATACACTTTCCCATTTATAATATTAGTATGGATTTTAAAATTAGGATACGGCAACTAATCTAGAGGGTAATAGCATGTTGAAGAAAGCTATGATCACTGAAGGGACTTGATCAATCTCAGCTTCGGATAAAGCAAGCCTTCGTTATTTCAGTTATAGCTTCACCGATTTTCATTGATTTTGGCTAAAGATAATGTATGTGTACAAATTTACATACAACTCCCTTTAAGGCCGTATCCAAATAGTATTCTTCAGCAAACCGACAGGCAATCAAGTGGCCTAATAGGCGGGTGTCCGCTTCAGGACAAACAGTATCTAGCTTTATAACGACGTATAGTTTTGTGAACGTTGTGAACTTATGCCCTTTCAGCTTTAGCTTGACTTGGACCCTATTCTGAAACTTAAGCTATCTCGAAACCGATAGTAAAGCTGGAAACACACTTTAGTTGGCAGACGATAGGTTGTTGATTTTTATACCCTATCAAATTCGGAACATTATTTGACACTTCTGTGTTTATACACAATGAGTCCGAGAATAGTAGTTTATGTAACTGTTACGTAATAAGGGTCCTTAAAACATGAGTGTGGTTTTATGAAATGAGCCGCAGGCGAATTTCATAATAAGATCACACGAGTGTTTTAAGGCCTAATTACGTACAGTTGCATACACTGCTTTATCTACACTCATATTATTTATTCTAAATGCCTTATTTGGAAACCATAGAATGGCCGCCATTGCACCGCCACCATGGCCAACTCTCGTGTGCCGGCGGTCGCGCGGGCGCGTGTCGGGCTGTCGGCGGATCCCCGGGAGGGTGCAGGTGTACATTATGTTATCAAAACTCATAGCACATCAATAATTGAGCATGAAAAGTTAAAATTACGTTACTGCTACGGATAAAAAGCTTATCATAGTAAAATCGATCGTGGTAATGCTAGCCATTGCCTACCGTTTTCGAACACATTTTAGAGGACTTACAATATGAGTGTAGATAAATATTATTAATATATGTAAAAGTATATTATGTAACAAATATATTATGTTGTATGCCTCAACACAATATAATATGCCTTTTTATTTTACAGTTTAAATAGTTAACTGATACTCATCAATATTGTTGGTTGCATTTGTAAATCAGATTTGCCAATATTTCATTAATACAGGTTAGATTTTCTTTTTGGGCCAGTTAGGGCAGCTACTAGATTCCGTGCTGCTACCTGAAAGTGGTCTTATGAAACGTTCCCTCGATTTCAAATTGATGAAGATTGGTGTTTACAGATTTTGGAAAAAACATATGTGGATAGGAATGGGATCAATTAACATAAAAAAAAAGTTTGTCAAAAATTACCTTTTTCCTGCAACCCGTATGTTTTTTTTTTTCAAAATCTGTAAACGCCAATCTTAATCAATTTGAAATCAAGGGAAAGGTCTTCCAAGATCATTTTCGCGTAGCAGCGCGAGATCTGGTAGCTGCCCTCACTGACCCAAAAAGAGAATCCATTCTGTATACTCAAAACAAAAGAAATCTAAAGATTAGACCCGTTTTAATTTATCTTGAGCATAGTATTGCAACAAGTACGACACATTGGTTGTATCTACGTGTGTACACAGCTTAATGACCTAAATTGCATCGTTTGCAACCATAGAATAATAGTTAGTAGGAATGGAGATTCAGGAAATGCTGTGTTTGTTGTTGGGGTAACCACAAAATCTTGATAAAATAGCAGACAAAGCAATAAACATTTTATTTTCTTGAAAAGTTATAAAAATACAACTTCCATACACTAAAAGAGTCCGTTTACGCTAAGTTTGCACTGATTTGGGCGTGAACATATGTATTAGCGGCCGCGGTCCATATTTTACTTGGCACGGTATTAAACTTTTGGTTAATTAATAAACCCATCGAACAAAGTTACTAATTATTATGATTATTATCTGAATATAATAATAATCAAATTAAAGTTCTCGTTAATTGTTTCAGGTCCAGGAATTTGACTATCTTATGAGTATTTTCCAGTATTTCTAAATTAAGTATTTATATAATTTATATTTTTATGCGAGTATACAACTTACAAAATAATAACTTCACTTTTAATGAATTGTATATTTATTACCATATGCCAAACTATTTAGAAGGATTAAGTCATGCTTGGTCACCCTACTAGTGAGACTGATTAGGGAAGACCATTCAGGAATCGGTCCCGATGGTGTGATGGTGGGAGTATGTTTGTTCAAGGTGTCAAAGCGCTTGCGTTACTCAGCAGCCATGTCTACAATTATTAGCTTCGACTAGAAAGGGTGGCCAGTTTCAAATATTTAAGCAATATTGTTACGTCGGATCTAAAAGATAATATGGATATCGAACGGGGACGGAGGGCCCTGTCAATTAGGGCAAACATGATTTCCCGTAAGTTCGCGCGATGCGCAAGGGAGGTAAAATTAACTTTATTTAAAGCATATTTTAGCTCCCTATATATTCATTTACCTGTAGTTTAAGGAGGTTCTTTACGCAACGGGCCTACGGGGCCCTCCGGATCCAGTATAACAACGCATTCCGGGTGTTGGTGGGGCTGCCTCGCTTCTGCAGCGCATCAGGGATATTTGCAAATGCACAGATAGACTACTGCTAACATGCGAAAGCGATGCACATCCCTAGTGCGCCGGGTGCGGGCCAGTCCCAACCCCATCCTAAGTTCGATAGCGGACAGACTTGATTTCCAGCAGTGTATATGTTGTGTAGTAATTATATTAAGGATAGATTATATTCGATATAAATACTAACGTAACATACGTCTTACTAACAATCTGTATGATTTTGAGGCCAGCTTAGATCTGCAACCATGGGCAGTGAAATTGTGGAAGCGATATGTCGATGATGTGTTTTGCATTATAAAGGGTGGCAAACAGGAAGTTGAACAGTTGCTCCAGTATCTTAATTCCATTCATCCCAAGGTAAAGTTTACCTATGAATTGGAATCGGAACGTAGTTTGCCTTTTCTGGACGTGAAAGTGATAGGTCGAATGGATGGATCCCTGGCGCACACTGTCTACAGGAAGCCCACACACACAGACAGGTATCTTAACGCTCTGTCTCACCATCACCCTCGCCATCTACTGTCAGTAGTGAATTCCCTAAGGAACAGAGCACATGATCTTTGTGACCCTGAATTTTTAGAGAGTGAGATGTCACATATTCAGGAGGTCCTTAGGAGGAATGGGTACAGGGTGGACAGTAGGCAACCCAGACGGAAACCGGGAAGGAAGCATCCGGATGTTGCAAGACGACCGGCATTTTTGCCTTATGTCAAAGGAGTGATGGACAAAGTAGGTACAGTACAAAGGAAGTACTCTATACAAACCGTATACATGCCGTTATCCAGGGTGTCGGGGCATTTAAGGTCGGCTAAGGATGTTATCCCTTATCAAACACCGGGTGATTATAAGATTGATTGTAGCTGTGGTAGTTCCTATATTGGGGAAACCAAACGCAAAATAGCGGAAAGGGTCAGGGAACATATCACAGCAGTCAAAAATCGGCAAATAAACAAGTCTGCTGTGGCCGAACATTTGTTAGAATCTGGACCAAACCACTGGATTGAGCTCCATAATCCAAAAGTCCTCTCTACAGAACGTCTTCGTTATAGCAGGAAACTACGAGAAGCTATTGAAATTAGGAAGCATAAGAATTTCAACCAGAACGAGGGACAGGGGATCTCGTCTTCGTGGAATCCAGTGATCAGCAAATGTAAGCGTGAAAATACTTGCATTTCCAAACCACCAGATGTCGTGAGTGTTGTGTGTAGGCAAAGTGACAACCCTAGCGTGAATGTGCATAATCGATAACAAGTGCGGGTAGCTCGAAAAACCCGCGCAGCTAGGAGATGCTGATACAATTCCTCGCCAGTCTGCCTGCGACCACGAGCGTTACGGCACGCTCGAAACGTCAGGAAAATAATAAAAGTAAGTGTACGTGATTAAGTCCCGTTTTTGTCATAATAATCTGTATGAGACTTTTTATATAGTTACTATAAATAAATGCTTCTTTTATATTCTATTACTTGCTTAAAGTAAGCGATTTCGAGGAGCAACTTAAGCTTGATCTCGATGCTATACGCGACGAGCTGAAAACACGCCAGCCTGCTACCATTCACTACCACTACCTGGCTGGTGTCCTCACGTGCCCTCAGTGTGCACGGGGGTTCATCTCGAAGATCGGCTACGTCAGCCATCTTCGGGCGCACGAGCGCCAAACTACTAACTAGGAGTTGAAGTGGTCGCCATGGTCGAAATCGCCCAGAAGGGATCAGGATCAGTGGGTATTAATTGCTTCATAAATAGAAGTAAACCGTATAACGCCATAAACGAGGACTACTCGCGCCATCGTGTGCCGAGTAGTGCAACCGCCTATAGGACTAGCAACGCAGGCGACGCATCGATGCAGTTCATCAGTTACGCTGCCCGCCGCTAGATGGCTCCGTGGTCGAGATAGAACACGCCAACGGTAGCTCATCGTAGATTCTTGACCTCTGTCGCCTTGCCCAACATTATTTGTACTTCGCAGTAGGGATTACCTAAGGCACGCTTGGCGACTCAACCATTGTTTGGGCGTACAAGGGTCCTCCGGATAGCACGAACTCTCTGTATTATATATGCGCCTACCTCTGCTGGGTCATATATAGGCAGTGAGCCCGTCTAGAATTCTATCAATAAATATTATTGTACGTACTCTCGACTTTTCATCGTTGCCTCCGCCACCCCGCGCCACAGTGGCGCCCTCTGTGAGGCCCGTCTACGCGTGACGTCATCAACGCTACGAGACCCGTGACGTCATCGGCGTGCTACGACTGCTACGAAGTTCGTGACGTCACAGATCTGCTACGATCGGTGCTGCGCTAGACGGAGCAACGACCTATTTTAATGAGCGGAAGAGGCGGATCAGCGAAATTGAAAAGTCCGACTTTTGTTGTTACGCGCGCTGGACGTGTTACCACCTTCAAGAAACAAAACGCACGCGCCAAGATGCTGTCGCCAGAGCAATTTACGCAGCTGTTGGAAAGAATGCCTGTGGCAGCGCAACCTAGCAGGGGATCCTTTATCACCTGCAAGTACTCGTTTAACGGTGAAAAGGATGCCGAGGTGGTTGAAGCGTTCCTGTCAGCGATTAACATCTTTAAACGTTCTGCGGATATCGGCGATATGACTGCATTGAGCGAACTCCCTATTATTCTTAAAGGGGAAGCAGGAGTCTGGTGGTTGGGTGTGAAGGATGATATAACTACGTGGTCTGACTTTGAGTCTCAACTGCGGGAATACTTTGCGCCTGCCCGCGAACCCTACCAAATTTACCTGGACATAACACAGGTAAAGCAAGCCAAAGAAACTACTACTGATGATTTTGTCAGGCGTAAGCGGATGCTGTTTTACCGGCTCCCTAGTCCAGGGCACAGCGAAACCCAGCAATTGGATCTGATCTACGGCTTGCTGCGCTTAGACATCCGAGATAAGGTTCCCCGTGCGGACGTAAAGAACTTCAAGGAACTGGCGAAAGCAGCTAAAGCGGCCGAGCTTGTTCTGCAGGAGAAGGATGCTGCTGTTGTCACTCGGAGTGAAAGGAAGTCATCAGAGCAGTATTATAACGCTTCCAACCCTGCTAAACCAGACACGAGGAAAAGCAAATGTAGGTACTGCCGTAATTACGGTCACTTAGCTGAAAACTGTAGGAAGCGTCTACGATTCAGTGAGTTGAAAGAAGGAAAAGTCACGGAAGCACCCACCTCTGTGGCGGTTACCCAAGCGCCGTCACCATCTGCACCAAAATTTAAATGTTATGGCTGCGGAGCCCCTGGTGTGGTGAGAGCCAACTGTTCAACGTGTCACGCGAATAAGAATCAGCGGCCTCAGCTGGACATCGGGTTTTGCTCGATAGATATTGTGATCGACGCCAGAGACAGACCGGTTATCTTTATTGAGATCGGTGGAGTACCTGGAGCTGTATTCCTTGACAGCTGTGCTAAACCCAGCGTTGCGTCGTACTCATTGTATTGTCAGCTGAAGAAGAAGGGATTCACTTTCCGAGAGTATGATGTTGGTGTAACATTAGCTGTTGGCGACCCGAAACGTCGGAGGGTGCTGGTCACTCAGGCACCTGTGAAAGTCAACGACCGTACTGTCACGACAACCCTTCTGTTCTTCCCTGACTCCCGTAGTACCAGAACGCTCCTCGGGGTTGGGTTCATTCAGGATGCCCACATCGAGATAAGTCTACCACAAAGTACGTGGCGTTTTACCGAAGACCCAACTCAAGTGTTCGAGCTATACGCGGAAAGCTTCGTCGACCACAGCAAGAAAACGTCACTAGCTGCGTTAACGCCAGACGACTATCCATCGCTGTCACCGTCGTTGCCGGAGGAAGCCAATACGTCACGATCATACGGTCCTCTGATCAGGATCGATGCTCCTTCGCCCCCTAAGAAAAGGCCTCATCTCGAATATCCAGCAAATTATTCCCCCATATTGGATTCCCTGTACGAGGATGCTAGAGCCAGTCTTCAGGATTACGACGTGGAGGGTGAGTTGGATGACGTCGATGACGCGCTCTTTCCGTCAACTTCAATCTCATCGGTCGATATCACTGTGTTTAACGATTTCTTAGGCAAAAACCAAGACGTCTTCAAGGCTAACGGAGAACCAGTGAAGGGCTTTGAGCACGCGATCGAGACGGGAGACCACAAGCCGATTTCAGTGCCACCTTACCGTCTGTCCTCGTTGAAGCTCGAGATACTTAAGAAAGAAGTAACGAAGATGCTTACAGAGAGAGTCATCGAACCTTGTTCATCTCCATGGGCTGCACCAGTAGTTATGGTCCCCAAGAAGAACGGAGGCACCCCGGTTTGCGTGGATTACCGGCAACTCAATGCGATAACGACACCCGACGCGTATCCGTTACCCAGAATCGATGACTTGCTCCACGATGCTAAACCGTCGCCGTACATGAGTACGTTGGACCTGCGCGCCGGATACTGGCAGATAAGCGTCAAGGAAGAGCACCGCGACAAAACTCCTTTCGTATGCCCCTTCGGCACGTATCGCTTTCTTCGCATGCCATTCGGTCTACGGAATGCGCCAGCCACGTTTCAGCGTATGATGGATCGGTTCCGAATCATGCTGAGCCATGTCAAGTTATTGGTATACTTGGACGACTTGATTGTCCTGTCGGCTACACTCGAAGATCACCTCAAAGATTTGCAGGACGTCTTCGACAAACTCAAGGAGTTTAACTTAACAGCGAACGGAGAGAAGTGCGAGTTCGGTTGTCAAAAGGTCAAATATTTGGGGCATTACATCACCGCTGATGGGTTACAACCTGACCCAGATAAAGTCAATGCCATACTGGAAATGATGCCCCCACGTAACCTCAAGCACTTGTTGTCGTTTGTACAAATGTGCTCCTGGTATAGGAGATTTGTACCCGGCTTTGCCAGAGTTGCTGAGCCACTCACACGCGTGACCAAGAAGAACGCTACCTGGGAATGGGAAGCGGAACAGGTTAATGCCTTCACCAAGCTGCGCGAGCTCTTGGCGTCTTCTCCGGTATTGGCTCAAGCTGATCACACCCAGGGACCGGAACCGGTTACCATTAAAGGGGTATTAGATTGGGTATTTGATAGAGTTGTTTTTAAAAACCCTATCAATTCGGTAAGCGTATCGTTTGACTTACCCGAACGAAAGGCTAACCATGTCAATACAGTTAATTCGGGTAAGTGGTTACAACCCAGCATATGGTTTCCCTATCAGATAGGGTTTTTCAAATGCGATTAAGCTATTTTAAACTCTGTGACCAATACATTTGACTTATTTATTATTCGAGCACCCTACGAGCTAAGCGCTGCCGGTCGGCGGTACAGACAAACAAGAATCTTTTTGCGTATGTTTTCGTACTTACGCCTTTGATCTAGACGCTATTATTGCTTGTTAGTGCGCTAAAAGATCGTTGTGTGGTGCCGGTGTTTTTGTTCTTGCCATTCGAGCGTGACGGCTCGTGTCGAATGAATCTTAGACCCAGGCTTATAGGAACCAAAATCAAATGCATATTGTGAAGTGTTAAAATATATAATTTTGTGTTATTCTAGTTATAGGTAGTACTTTGTTTCAATGGCTCCAGCAAAATGTGACGCCGTTCACCGATACTTCTAGTATAATGAAACCATCAATATCAGTCATTGTTGGACACTCAAGAATAAAATGATTATTTGAAAAAAATATCGTAAGAATAAACTTATGTTGATTGTATTCCCGTTAAAATGATTCAAAATAATTTCGTCGGGACTAATATATGCGAGAAAATGTAATAAAAATAATTGATTCTTAAAAGAATCATTTAATCATGCTTTTTATTTTAAATAATGTTCCGAGTATAAGAATGTATTCTGGGTTTTTCGGTGTAAGAAAACATCGTGTGGAAACTGGACCTAATCCCAATAAGTTCAGGCACTTTTTGCGCGCGCGGTGGCGACGCACTATGGCCCAAACGCCCGATCTAGCTGGACAAAATTATTTTACACTCTTAGACTATAATTTACTATTTTTATTATTATTTTGCTATAATTCATGTGAAAAAAGCTTATAACCAGTGTAAGTTGACCTTTGTATAAGAATAATTACTAGGGCAGAAGAGGTCAGCTAAACTTGGTATATAATTTTAAGAGAAATGAAGCATTATTACAAATGGCACCTAAAAAAATTAATAATTAACTTAAACTATATTTAAGTATTTTAATTCTGCTATTCTTATATTTCAGGTGCCATTTGCAATAATGCTTCATTTCTCTTAAAATTAAAAACCATGTTTAGCTGACCTCTTCTGCCCTAGTAATTATTCTTATACAAAGGTCAACTTACACTGGTTATTTTTTTTTCACATTAATTATACCAAAATAATAATAAAAATAGTCAAGTTTAGTCTATGAGTGTAAAATAATTTTGTCCAGCTAGATCGGGCGTTTGGGCCATAGTGCGCCGCTGCCGCGCGCGCAAAAAGTGTCTGATCTTCATAGATTATTTAAACAAGTTTATTCCTTGACAAATGATCTGTAAATGTGGAAATTTGTAGTTCAACTCCTCCTTAATGCATAGAAACCGAAATTATAACGTTTTTCGAAAATTAAAATACCCTCCCAATCGATTTAAAAAAAAACCGGCCAAGAGCGTGTCGGACCACGCTCAGTGTAGGGTTCCGTAGTTTTCCGTCCGTCACAGTAAGTGTCCCCACTTAAGAGTTAATAACACCGCCATGTAGGATATGATATGAGAGTTCCACGTACAGCGACATCTATCGGCAAATTAAGTTAACTATTGCGCGCGACCTTAAAGTATGGAAGATGATTTTTATGGAATAATTCTTTATTGCATGAACCGATTTTCACCGTTTTTACTTTATTTGAAAGCACGTCATTTCATTGTAATTTTGTAGAAATTACAGGTACAATAAACACCTGCTTATACGGTTAAATTACAAACTTAGTTCAGAAATAATTTTGTAATTTTTTTTCAAAAACTATTCATCCTATCAAGTTCAAAATAATTTTCCTAGAAAGTTTTTATAAAGTTCTACTTTTGAGATTTTTTTCATATTTTTAAAACTTATGGTTCAAAAGTTAGAGGGGGGGGGGGGGGGGGGGTTTACTTCTGGAGCGATTATTTCCGAAAATATTTACATTATCGAAAAATGATTTTTGTAAACCCCTATTCATTTTTAAATACCTATCCAACAATATATCACACGTTAGGGTTAAAATGAAAAAAATAAATCACTCCCCACTTTACGTATAGGGGAGGTACCCTAATAAAATAAAAAATTCCACTTTTTATTTTACCACTTTGTCGGCGTGATTAGTATACATATTAGTACCAAATTTCAGCTTTCTAGTGCTAACGGTCACTGAGATTATCCGCGGACGGACGGACGGACGGCCGGGCAGACATGGCGAAACTATAAGGGTTCCTAGTTGACTACGGAACCCTAAAAAGGTCACTTTTTGCAAAAGTCGACGGTTTGCAAAAAGTTTACAACATTTTAATTTGAACAATTAACTGTAGTTAGAGGACCAAAAAACTGACATCATATTCAAATTTCAGCTCTCCAGCACTTCCGGAACGCGAGTTATTGAATTTACAATATTTGCAAAAAAAATGTGTTTTTTTGCGAATTGAGGACGATCCTGTGGACCGATTTTGCTCTACCGGGGCTCATTCTCTTTGTTTTATAATTGCGCACATTTGTTATATTTAACTATTTTTTTGTCCGACCCGTAGTTTTCCCTCTAGAAGCGAAAAACTGGTTTTTACCATTTTTTTGGCACCTTAGCGCCCAATATTCACTTATAAATTTTATTGATATCAATTCCGGCCACTTTGATCTATACAAACAATTTTTTTCCGGTCCAATAGGAATTGACTGTACTTTTTATGATTTTTCCGCTAATTCTGTCTGAGTATTGCTATAATTATTTGAATTGCGTGTTTTCTATAATTAAATAAATAAAATCAAATAAAATAGGAGTTGATAATAGTTTAGAAATGCCCCGAAATGTTTTTGTAACAGGTACAGAATCACCCAACAACAGCTGACTCAGCTAACTTCACAGCCCACCCAAGACGAATAGAAAATTAAATAAAAAACAACGTTCATTTTCCTAATGTAATATGATACGCTACAACCATATACGTAATATTATAAAAATCATTTCTATTTACTGCGACCTCGGCCTTGATCAGTGTATTAACCTAAACCGAGAACAAAGGATTGTGTACCTATATAAAGCGATCTATTTTCCAAGATAAAACAGTTATTATCCACACGTTAAGCGTTTCACTTACCTGCTACACGTCACATTACCATATTTTGATGACTTGGCAGAAAATTTCTAAATTTACATGTTAAAAATTCAAACAAATATATTAAAAAATTAATTGGTTTGGAACCATATTTGTTTTCATTGTAATATTTTTGTCACAACTTGAAATTGTTTTACGATTACCGATAAATAATTTCCTCGCAAATGAAGTGAAAATTAGAGTGTAACCCTCGTCCATAAAACCCATTTTACACTCGACTTTTAAACGCCTCGCGTAAAATCGTACGTTTTATGCACTTGTTGTACAATCTACTATTATAATATAATTAAAAATAACATTTATTACAGTATAACTTACCATTAAAAATAAAACTACATATAAACTAAACGAATACTAAAATCTAAAACATACTTACAAATAAAAAATGGGCTCCAAGTCGGATCCGACCGGTAGGGTGCCCAGAAGGCTGGCGGCATTGCCGCGTTGGACGGCAATACCGATGCGCTGGGCAAAGTATGCCCCAGCCTTCTGGTCACCCGTCGCATTAATAAGGCGCTTGGCTAGCTCCTTATATATTTTGTGGGCTCCTGGTCCCCACGGCCCAAGCGTCTCCACCCCAAACGGCTCAAACATGTAACCACTGTCAATGTCTACATACTTGCGCCGCTTGAGGTGTTCGGCAGCGTCGGCGGCAGCCCCGGCCCTGGCTGATGTCCGTGGAAGGTGGGACGGTGCGAGGGTATCGACGCATGTGGCATCCCAAACCAAGGGCCGTCCCAACTTCCAGGGAACCAGGGTCATGCCATCTGGCCTTTTACCATCGTCACGCGCTAGACCCGTCGGTTCTAGAACCGACGGCGCTCCGGCGGTGACGAGGGCTCGGCGCAAGATGTCATTAACACTGGCATGGCGCGACATACGGCCGGCGCTTCTAGAGCATGATAGACCGTGGAGACCAAACCTCGTTACACTAGCGCCGTAGTGGCACTGATGTGGAGCCACACATGCCGCCCCCAGGCGTAGCGACACAGCAAATCTAAATGAGTGGCTCGTGAGAAGTGTGCCAAGATTCCGTGAAGGAAGCGCTTGCAGCCATGAGCCTGACTCCCATTTCGTTCCAGCAAGGAGACGAGCTCGCTCTGCGGGGCTGGTGGCCGTTTCGTATAGATTGTCACGTACCAGCGCGCAGAGCGGCTCGTCCCATTGGTGTTGCGAATGGCGCATCTCGGGCAGGTCTTTTCTAGGGCAAGCGGCTTTCCAGGACTCGACAGCTTCTGATAAAAAAGGTATGTCCGAAATAATGGGGTTAAGTTTTAGAATTTTTGAGAACAGTGTTTGAACGCTATGACCTGAAGAAAGGAAGGCGGGTAAGGCGATGCTGGCAATTTGGCGGGTTCCAATGCCACCGTGTCTGATGGGCAAAGTGGCTTGGGTCCACTGACGGTTGTCTAAATATATATTGAAAACTGAGCAAACTGTGTTTTTTATAATTTCGTCAAGTTTTGCCAAAAGGTTTGGATGCTTCCACAGATGACTGCATCTAAGGGCATAGGTAAATTTGGGGACAAATAAGCAAAATTTGATAATTGTGTAGGCCATATGAGGGTTAATTTGTAGCAAGCGGTCCGAAAAACAACTAAAATTTTGATGCTTATCGTTGATGTACCCTGGAAAGGCTTCGTCGAGGATGGGTGAACCCAAAAGATACAGTGTGCTTGAGTCTAAAACCTTGATGTCCGGTGCAAAGCTATGGAATTTGGCAAGAGCTGTGTCTTTTTGTGTGTAGTTATCTGAAAAATATGTTTCACATTTAGAAAAATATAAACTTAAACCTATTTGCGAAAATTCCGTTACGAGAGTTTCTAAATCTGCAACAACCTCTTCGACGTTGCCTCCCAGGGTACCATCGTCGAGATACCAGACGTTAAATTTTGAATTTAAGCGTTGAATGATTGGTTGGATGACCAAAGAGAGCTGGTCCGAGAGGGTCGCCTTGCTGACATCCGACAGACGATATTAAGGGGTTATTTTTGAAAAGTAATTTAGAGGGACTGCTGTAACACTGCCAAATGAACCTAAAAAAGCTCCGGAACTTTTTCTTTGACTTGAGTCAGCAAGGCGCCCCGGTCGACTGAATTGAAGGCATTACGTACGTCTACCTTCAGTAATACCTCGCCTTCTTTTCTTTTAACGAAGGCACGTAAGGAGTGTACCGCCGCTTCACATCCACCTTTGGAGCCGAAACCTAGCTGAACTGGTTGGAAGTAATTTTTAAGCGTGTCCGATACCGCTTTACAGCAGGTTTTGGCGGCCAAGCGGCGGTAGGTTGTGCCTACTGCTATGGGCCTGATCCCGCCGTCCTTCTTTGCTAGCGCACATAGGTTGGCTCCGTAGAGGATATTTGTGACATCCGGGTTAACCCTCCCGAGTAGCATATGGTTAATCAATGAAGTTAATTCTTTTAAAAGCGCCTCGCCAGCTTCGCCACAGGAGTGTCCAAGAAGGTATTTAAGGTGCTGTGGCGACAGTCCATCGAGGCCACCAGCTGAACCATTTGGAAACGAGCAGATGGCTCCGAACAACTCCTCGGGTGTTACTTGGAGGCATGGGTCCGAGGGGCCGGGGGGATCAGGTAGGGTGGTGTTGGTGTCGGGGTTCGGGTGCTTGCTGAGAAGAGATGCTAATGTATCAGAAGTGTCAGGGGCAATCGCGTCGCTAGAAAATAGAAGGCGTGCGGCTCCTTTTATATTACCTTCCCCTATTTTAGTTTCAACATGTCGGCTGAAGGAAAAGCTTTGTTTAAAAGCAGGCCTCGTTAAGTTGGTAATGACATGTGGATTAGCACAATTTTGTTTAATCCTGGCTGTCAGTGAAACATCTCTTTGCACTTCTGCTTTGACATGAAGAACCCTAAAGGGGAAAGTAAGAAGGTTCTCCCAGGCTTCCAGTGAGTTTTGATTCACGGCTGCTTTCACATCAGCGGTCAGTTTCTGAGCTACCGGGATACGCGCACTGCGGGGAATTCGTTTTACTATAGGGATAGAATGTTTTAAGGTGCTTAGCGTTTCAGAAAAGAAGGGTGTATTAATATTTGACGAATTGGGATTTCTAGGTGCCGACAATGGGTTAAAGGGTGGCGTGGACTCGGCAGGGCGATTATTGTGAATCTTACCAATATGTACGCTAAGTCCACGTTGCCCCTTGAAAGCACGGCCTGGTGGGCAGTGTGGGCACTGAACTAAGAGCGGAGCCGTAGTGGTGGGGGCGGCATTCAAAGTATTTCGTACATCCGGCATAGAAATCTTATTATATAAAAATAAAATGCTTAAACTAGAAAACACAATAGAAATTAAAACTAAAATAATAATAAAAAATTGCGGGTTTCACTTCAAATCACATGCAAAATGTAAAGATTCAGTACAGCCGTCGCGAGGTTTGCTAGAAACGAAAACACACTTAGGTCGCTGATAGAGCGATGCACTGGTTAGCGATGCAACACACGGGAATTCAATAACTTGCAATTTCTTCATAAATAGAAGAAATAATACTTTCCTTGTGTATATTTTTATCTTTGACGGCAGTTGTCAAATTCGGGTACGGGTCCTAGAGTTGCGTTCTCGGGCTTTCGCGGAGGATTCATTTATTGTGCGTTGTATTTTCACGAAAGCCCACGCAGGAAATCCATTGATATGTTTAAAAACTGGGTATAGCTGCTTTAAATTGAAATAAAAATTTTAAGTAAGTAGCTACGCTCTTGGAGCAGTTCTCGTCCAGGAGGAGGGTGAAATGGGACATCCCGTTGAATACGCTAGTCGCCTCTTGACCAAGGCTGAGCGTAACTACTCCACGACCGAACGCGAGGCTCTGGGAGTGGTATGGGCCGTCGGCAAGTTCCGGGGCTATATAGAAGGCGCAAAGATCACCATCCTAACTGATCATCAAGCCCTACGATGGCTTATGTCCTTAAAGGCACCCACTGGCCGATTAGCTCGATGGGCTCTCTTGCTGCAGCCATACGACATAGAGATCAAATATATCCCGGGTAAAACGAATGTCGTTGCCGACACTTTGTCCCGTCCGAACTGTAAAGCGGAAACAGAAGAGGATTGTGGCGTTTGTACAGTAGTGGTAGACATGCCCGCCAAAAGTAAGGAAGTCATAAGAGACGAGCAGCATAAGGACGAGGACATCGTCAAGATAGTACGATGCTTGGAGGGTATCGATGAAGAGAATGCCAGATATTGGAGTGGAAAAGGGTACCATATGAATAACGGCCTGTTATATCGTTACGGCCCAGACTCAGAGGCACAGACTAATCAATTAGTCATACCCATCCAGGAGCAAGAGCGCATTATCGCAGCATATCATAACGAAGCCATGGCTGGACATTATGGTGTTGACAAGACGTTAGATCGCCTAACGAAGCGGTACTACTGGAAAGGGATGAGGAAACATGTGGAAACCTACGTTCGCAACTGTATAGAGTGTCAACGGTACAAGTGCTCCAACCAAAAGCCTGCTGGCTTGCTTCAAACCACAGCCCATAACCAGCGCTTCGAAGTCGTAGCATTCGACCTGTTCGGGCCACTACCCCGAACCTCTGGCAACCATAACTGGATATTTATAATCGAGGATGTTGCCACGCGCTGGGTAGAAATGTTTGCATTGGAACGTGCCACAGCAGAGGAATGTGCCAAAATACTACTTGATGAGATTGTACTGAGGTATGGTACGCCCCGCCGATTTATTAGCGACAACGGCACGCAATTCGTGAGCAGCGTCATGCAGCAACTTACATTCTGCCTAAACATCAAACACGGGTTCACGCCCGTATACCACCCTGAGACCAACCCGGTCGAACGGAGAAACCGAGACTTGAAAACCCAGTTGGCCATCCTGGTGGCTGATAATCACGCGACATGGGCAGAGAAATTGCCCAGTATTCGTTTTGCCATGAATACTGCAAAATCGTGCTCAACTGGTCAAACACCCGTATACCTAACGTTCGGACGTGAACTAAGAACACCGGACGACGTACAACACGACCTCAGAGAGATACTGGAAAATGATAACTTCGTCAAAGAGATTACCCCCCGATTGCTCATGATGGCTGACACTTTAGCTCGAGCTCGGGAGGTACAAGAAGGGAAAGAAGAGAGGAGAAAGGAGTATGTGGATCGAGGGCGGCAGGCCTGCCCTAATTATAAACCTGGAGACTTGGTGTTAGTTGCTACCCATGTGCTGAGTAAATCCAGTCAAGGTTTCAGCTCTAAACTGGCCCCACGACGGGATGGGCCCTATGTCATAACACGTCGGCATGGTGCCAGTTCGTTTGGAGTCGCTAACGTTGACTCGTCAACCCCTGTGGGTGTATATCATGCGTCAGCCCTTACTCCGTAACGAACCGGGGACGCTGTTGTTCCTGAACCAACTCTGCCAATCAGAAAGAGAGGCAGGCCGAAGAAGCAGCCTGCTAAGACTGGCGGCTCTCCACGAGCAACCAGAGCTCGTGGCCGGCCACGCAAGCAGAACTAAAGCTAGGAATCATGTCTCACTTGTCGGGACGACTGCATGGATATAGGGGGAGAGTTATAACGCCATAAACGAGGACTACTCGCGCCATCGTGTGCCGAGTAGTGCAACCGCCTATAGGACTAGCAACGCAGGCGACGCATCGATGCAGTTCATCAGTTACGCTGCCCGCCGCTAGATGGCTCCGTGGTCGAGATAGAACACGCCAACGGTAGCTCATCGTAGATTCTTGACCTCTGTCGCCTTGCCCAACATTATTTGTACTTCGCAGTAGGGATTACCTAAGGCACGCTTGGCGACTCAACCATTGTTTGGGCGTACAAGGGTCCTCCGGATAGCACGAACTCTCTGTATTATATATGCGCCTACCTCTGCTGGGTCATATATAGGCAGTGAGCCCGTCTAGAATTCTATCAATAAATATTATTGTACGTACTCTCGACTTTTCATCGTTGCCTCCGCCACCCCGCGCCACAACCGTTTAAACTGTAACTATCTTAAAGTTTTGTATATATCTATACATATAATAAAGCTGAAGAGGGTAGAAAGTCTGTACATGGAAGATAATCGAAAAAAAGTTGGCTGGGGATACTTAGAATCGATAATAGAACACGTTCCAACAATTTTTAGAATTTTTGTCTGTTTATCTGTTTGTCTGTTTATTTGACCGCGCATCACGTGAAAACTGCTGAACAGATTTTGATGAAATTTTGTATAAAGATAGTTTGAGTCCCGGGAAAGGATAATAGATAGTTTTAATCCCGAAAATCAACCCTGGTGGGGGTGAAAAGGGGGTTGAATGTTTGTATGGAGAATTTTTAACCGCTGAAACGATTTAGATATAAATTAGTATGGAGATAATTTGAGTCCCGAAAAACGTCACAGGATAGTTTCAAATCCTTGTGGGGGTGAAAAGGGGGTTGGAAGTTGGTATGAGGAATTGTTTACCGCTGAACTGATTAAGATGAAATTTGGTATAGAGATAGCATGGGTTTCGAGAAAGGACAAAGGATAGGGCGCCCCCCCCCCCATCTTACTTTTGAACCGTAGGACCAAAAAAAAAAAATTGAAAAAAAAAAATGGATGTGCATGTGTGATGAACTGATGAGTTTATTGAAAGTACCTTTCAGGCACATCCATTTTTTTTTTCAGATTTTTTGGTTCAAAAGTAAGATGGGGGGGGAGCCCTATCCTTTGTCCTTTCTCGAAAACCATACTATCTCTATACCAAATTTCATATTGAATAAAATCGGTTCAGCTGTTTTTTAGTTGTCAGACAAAAACGCATAGTAACAGGACGTAAGTGCCGGATAGTGGAATTACAACGCCAGACAATTAACCCACCACGCAGTTATTCGTTTATGACGAAAGCGCCGCCAAATATCCCTTAATAAACGACCTTTTGAACGGATGTTTTGTACCAGGGCGGCAACTACGGAACCCTTCACTGAGCATGGCCTGACATGCTCTTAGTCGTTTTTTTTTGCATTGCTATCCCAGAAATCACCCCTTAAGGATTACTGATTCCAATTGTCAAGAAAATCTCCGGCCAGGTTATAGGTAGGCTATAAAAATTAAACCTCTAAAAGGGTAGGGGGGGGTCACTCGATTGAGTTAAATTTGCACCTGAATCTTATGGCGCTACTTAGGAAGGAGGTGCAAACTTTTTTTTTCAAATATGTGCTACGACTCTCGAGTACCCTGCATAACTAATAGATGGTGCTGAAATTAATACGTTGTGACATAAATAAGCCACTGAGGAAGGATTTTGCCAAAACAATTCTTAGTTTAGAAGTGGGGAGTACGGATATCAATAAATAATTGAAATAATAAAACGGAACCCTTATAGTTTCGTCATGTCCGTCTGTCCGTCCGACCGTCCGTATGTCACAGCCATTTTACTCGGAAACTATAAGACGTATCTTAATAAAATTTGGACATAAGGTGTATTTTGTATGCTGCTATTTAGATAACTAAATAGCAGCATACAAAATACACCTTATGTCCAAATTTTATTAAGATACGTTTTTTCTGCGATATGACTACATAAGTAGTCATATCGCAGAAAAAAAAATAGGGGGGGCGCTCCATACATGTAACTAAATATATAAAAATAAAAAATGACCAAATATTAACGTGTTGTACATCGAGCGATAGGTCTTTAAAAACGTCATCGAGGTTTATTTTTAACATTTTGTAATTAAGTGAATAGTAAATAATCGCTTCCAAAGTCAGAAAAATTGTGTCTTCCCCCCCCTGTAACTTATGAACCGTAAGTCAAAAAAATATGAAAAAGTTGGAGGAGATGCGCCTTATCACATACTTGCTACGAAAATTATTTTAAACATTATCAGTTAAGTATTTTGGTGTAGACAGATGACGTTTCATAACTGCATCTGTGGCATACATGTATGGAGTGCCCCGCTTAAAATATTTTTTCAGTAATTTTACTACAAAAACTAAGAAGTAGCATACAAAATACACCTTATGTAAAAAAAATTAAGATATCTCTTATAGTTTCCGAGTTAAATGGCTGTAACATACGGACGGACGGACGAACAGACGGACATGACGAAACTATAAGAGTACCGTTTTGGCTACGGAACCCTTAAAATTAACTAAACCCTCCATTATGCGTGGTCCGACACGCTTTGGCCGGTTTTAGTAGTTTATATAATTTATCCTCAGAGTTTTGAAGTTTAAATTTTCAAGTTTTGTGTCAATAGCATTGATTGTTAAAAAAATATTGCTTTCCTTTTCATTTGATATGCATTGTTAAGTGCGATACCTTCAAAATCAAAGATTCTGCGCAATTCTTCATATAAAATCCTTTTGCTCTTTTAATAAAGACACACATCTAATTATATTCAAAGCACTGACAAAGAAGAAATATTCATTAAAAACTGATTCAATAATATGGTCAAACATCTATTCAGATGATGACAACCGTACACAAAACGACGCTACCAAGAGAGAATCGCTTTGATACCTAGAACACACAGTGACACCATAGCACTATTGTAACCGATTCCGAAGTGCCCCAAACCAATCAGTAGTATGACTGAATCTGCACGAATTTTGTCGGACAGTTTCAATATTTAGATTTAAAGTTCTTCGATTGCTACCCTACGTCGTACTAATGTACATATTGTATTGTATTTCAACTAGAACATCTCTCTGTCCTATATGTTTTCACTCCTTTCTTGCAAAAATGTTTTTTCAACTGGTCAACATTTACTAAACTTATTTTCTCTATTATATTATTTAATACTAGCTGTGCCCGCGTGGAATTCGGTCTGTGTCAGTAAGCGGCTAATTCACCCCTAATTTCTCTCCCTCTCCCCTGGAGGTGGAACTTGAAGTAAAGTTGACAGATTGATACGCTAGAGGACAGTAGTCCAGATAAAATATTTTACAATTACGACAAAAAAAACTGCACTCCAAAATCAATCGTTCTTTTCGTCCTTATTAAAATTTTTGACGTGATTTAAACGACATAGAGTAGTAGGTGTATATCGGACGACACAGTACTTATGAACCGTAAGTCAAAAAAATATGAAAAAATTGGAGGAGATGCGCCTTATCACATACTTGCTACGAAAATTATTTTAAACATTATTAGTTTAGTATTTTTTGAGTTATCGCCGAAAAACTTCTTCCATAGGCATCAAATACGACCTTATGGTATTAGATTGGTTCTTATTCCATTGAAGGTACGGAACCCTCCATTATGCGTGGTCTGATATGCACTTGGCCGGTTTTTATTGATATCTATTCTCCTTTTCTCTAATCTTACTTCTAACTAATATTAAATAGACCTAAATTCGAAAGTTTGTTAGGTTAGGAAGTATTATTCTATGTGTATATTTCTTACTAAGGCGCAGTCCGAGGGGGGGGGGGTCACATGGGACTTGACCCCCCCCCCCAAAAATTCGTACACGTCAAATAGAAAAAGTCATGACTGACCTTGCAACCGCGTCTGTTCAGAAACTGCAGGCCTATGATGGCAGATTTTATCAGCGGATAAGTTGATATAAACCTGATAAAATGACAAACAATGGCGGCAACTGTCATTTTATCAGGTTTATATATAACTTATCCGCTGATAAAATCTGCCATCATAGGCCTACTGGAATGGATGCTTAGACTGATTTGACTGGAGGATCGATTTTGATGGGATGATATTTGCCGTGAATATGATAGGTACAGTCAAGGACGTATAAATTAATACAAAATGTAAATACAAAAGTGGTACTGTGTCGTCCGATATACACCTACTACTCTATGTCGTTTATATCACGTCAAAAATTTTAATAAGGACGATAAGAACGATTGATTTTGGAGTGCAGTTTTTTTAGTCGTAATTGTAAAATATTTTATCTGGACTACTGTCCTCTAGCGTATCAATCTGTCAACTTTACTTCAAGTTCCACCTCCAGGGGAGAGGGAGAGAAATTAGGGGTGAATTAGCCGCTTACTGACACAGACCGAATTCCACGCGGGCGGAGCCGCGGGCACAGCTAGTATTAAATAATATAATAGAGAAAATAAGTTTAGTAAATGTTGACCAGTTGAAAAAACATTTTTGCAAGAAAGGAGTGAAAACATATAGGACAGAGAGATGTTCTAGTTGAAATACAATACAATATGTACATTAGTACGACGTAGGGTAGCAATCGAAGAACTTTAAATCTAAATATTGAAACTGTCCGACAAAATTCGTGCAGATTCAGTCATACTACTGATTGGTTTGGGGCACTTCGGAATCGGTTACAATAGTGCTATGGTGTCACTGTGTGTTCTAGGTATCAAACCGATTCTCTCTTGGTAGCGCCCTTTTGTGTACGGTTGTCATCATCTGAATAGATGTTTGACCATATTATTGAATCAGTTTTTAATGAATATTTCTTCTTTGTCAGTACTTTGAATATAATTAGATGTGTGTCTTTATTAAAAGAGCAAAAGGATTTTATATGAAGAATTGCGCAGAATCTTTGATTTTGAAGGTATCGCACTTAACAATGCATATCAAACGAAAAGGAAAGCAATATTTTTTTAACAATCAATGCTATTGACACAAAACTTGAAAATGTAAACTTCAAAACTCTGAGGATAAATTATATAAACTACTAAAACCGGCCAAAGCGTGTCGGACCACGCATAATGGAGGGTTTAGTTAATTTTTAGGGTTCCATAGCCAAAACGGTACTCTTATAGTTTCGTCATGTCCGTCCGTCCGTCCGTATGTTACAGCCATTTAACTCGGAAACTATAAGAGATATCTTAATTTTTTTTTACATAAGGTGTGTTTTGTATGCTACTTCTTAGTTTTTGTAGTAAAATTACTGAAAAAATATTTTTAAGCGGGGCACTCCATACATGTATGCCACAGATGCAGTTATGAAACGTCATCTGCCTACACCAAAATAGCAAGTACTTATGTGTAATATTTTCCTGCATCACAGTTAGTAACGATACTCGTAAAGCTTTTTCTTCACGCTTTCCAAACCAATAAAGAATGTCATCACAATGTTCTACTTCTAACAAATAATTAAGCACAGTAGCTATAAAATTAACCCAATCAAGCCAAAAAATCTCATTTACAAACTAACGCAACAAACAGCGTCTAATTTAAATAAATGCCCATCAAAATAAACGAAATAAAGGCAGTGGATAACGAGCCAGACGAAAATGAAGGGAACACGTATTAATATTTATAAGGTATTCAAATGGCGAGAGGGTAACTCCTTAACCGGCGATTCGGAATAGACAAGGGAAAGTGTGAAACATTTGAGGATTAGGATCGGAGAGAAGCTAATTTTAGGACCGGTTGAAGATACTCAAGCTCTACCCATCTGAAAAACGTTCTATGAAAGAATGTTGTAAACACTGCAAATGCCAAAAGTACCCGTTGTTTTTGACGTCAATTGTAAAATTCTATGTAACACCAGAATCTAACAATATCGCCTCAAACATCAAAATTGAAATATGATCTAAATATTAATAATAGTATTATAACAGATTTGCCGAATAAGACATCAATAATGAACAACATAAAGTAAGCAATGTGACCTAAACATAAGTATTCGTACGTAGTACGTACTACAACTAAGGATCTCCAACAAAAACACAAAGGTTTCTACAGCAAACCCAAAATTTTTAAGTATAAATAGTTACTTGGAAAGCCTCGGTAACTTTTGCGTCTTTTTCTTTATTTTGGCTTCATTTTCAATTTTTTGTTACCTGAAACAAAAACAAGGTGTTAATAAAAAAAATTGCTTAGCCCAAGATGTTTTTTTTTTTTGTTTTAATCAAATCGTACACAACACTATACATTTAGATAAATAAAATAAATAAAACCTTTATTATTTCCTTAATATATACACATGCAAAACAAAAGTATTTTCCAATCAAATAAAATCCTCAAATATCAAATAGGTGTCAAGTGTAAAGTTAAATTAATAAAAACTAGTGAATTTAATCATATTTAGCGTCTACTCTACTAAAATAAGAGAACATGTAAAAGTTAATAAAACGTAATCCATAACAATTAAATAAATAGCAAAAACAAGCACTTTTAGATACGTCTGTCTTATTTAGGACTTGTAAGCTCGTACATTCATATTGAAATGAAACATAAAGACACAGCAAAACTGTTGAGGAAGTACTAAAATTCTGAGTATAAAAACGGAAATTATAGACCCAAAAAAGTAAACAATGACCTCCAGTACCAAAGGCAAAGAAAAGTACTAATAAAAAAAATATTCGTTCCACAGTTCTAAAGCCTTTAAAACCAACTCAGTGGCTGGGTACTCGTCCTTTCTATATCAACGCAACTCTGTACAGAGCGGGCATAAGAGAGGTGAAGAGCGAGAAGCGAACGTTCATTATTTGCAATTATTTACATTATTGTAATAGGCGGTGAATATGATTTACAAAACAATAGGTTTATTCGATAAGCACATCATTGGTATGACAAGTAGACAGTAGACTGTAGATGTATTGCAAGTTAACTTTTGAATACGAGCGTCAGTAGAAAAAATAGCTGAGATGCTGAAGTATTCAAAATGATTTTGGCATGACGTTACATTGAACATCTCACCCGTGGTGAAAATGTTTGTATTATACTCGGCATAAAAAGTTTGTAAAATCTCTCTTACCTTGAGGCCCTCGTACGCTCAAGATAAATCAACCACAGCCAAATAGCACTAGACCCTACTCATAGTGTTGTGTCTCTGCTGGTGAATAAGGTTGCCAAAGAGCTCAAAGAGGATCCAATGTGTTGACGTTGAGGAACCATCTTGTTCCTTTTTAGCCGTCAACACAGTGAATCCTCATTTTTGTAAAGGGTCGGCATCGCTCGTGTGACACCTCTGGTGTTGCAGGCGTCCATAGGCTGCTTATAATCAAGCGGGCCGTATGCTTGTGTGCCACCGTCGTGGTATAAAATAAAAGATACCATTTTTTGAACCAGTCTCTACGCTTGTGGCTCAATTTTGGAATATTTCGCTGACTCAGGTCTCAATAAAAGCACGAGAGGTAAAACATCAACTTTGCCCCCTTGTATAATAGATGACTATTTTCCCGGTCTTTACTGCAATGCAACTTTTAAAATCCGCGAAGTATGTAGTTTAAACAGAATCGTTTCAAAGTTCTAAACGCTTTGCAACTGACGGCTAACGTGGAAGCAGGTGGACGAGATGGCTTGGATCCTGAGTTTTGAGACAGATCCATTTAGAAATCATGCTAAGTGTGAACCTGGAGCAGTATCTTATTTATAAAATAATACATCGGTGCTTTACGTTGGTTTTTCATTAAAACCTAAAGTATAAATCAGTGACCCTTAGTAAAATTAAAATGATCCTCTTAGCGTTTGTCCCGGCTTTTTGCCACGGCTCTATTGAGCCCGGGGTCCACTCGACGGAAGTAGGGAAGCGTCAAGTTTTTACGAAAGCGACTGCCATATGACCTTCCAACCCAGAGGGGTTACTAGGCCTTGTTAGAATTAGGTCCAGTTTCCTCACCATGTTTTCCCTCACCGAAAAGCGACTGGTAAATATCAAATGATATTTTGTACATAAGTTCCGAAAAACTCAGTAGTACTAGCCGGAGTTTGAGTCCGAGACCTCCAGATTAAAAGTCTTACCGCAAGGCGCCAGCGCTTCATCCTTAGTAAAATTAACAAATACCTAGTCCATCCTCTTGGTCCATCTTTTCAGTTGCTTAAAGGTTAGCTGGAAGAGATCCCTTAAAGGGATAAGTTCGCCTTTGTACACACTCACTATATTTCTGATGGTCATGTACTTGTCTTGTGCAATAAAGTGTTATACTATTTACTACTAAATACTGCGTAGTCAAAAACATATATCTGACTGTGTCAACATTTAAAACCGAAGTATCCCGTATAATTCCGTGATCCGACATCAAAGTGCACCAACACCGTTACGGCGTCCTCAGCACGCTTCGTTACACGCTTTGTGGCCCGGCGGGGTCACTTAGGTACCACTTACATTGTCAAAGGAAGACAAATAAAACTGAGATTTTGTTAAGGCCTGTAATAGTAGCGGGTTTTTAATCTTATGGAAGCAAAAACTAGGGGGCTCTTTTCCCCCAACGGAACGAAGTTATTATTTAATATTATGTTTTAGCCTAAGAACTCGTTTGTGAGCTTTATTGGTTTTGCCAACGATTGTTAAATACGACCTACAATCTTATAAACAAAAATTCGTCTACCCAACGAGCTAACGGTAAGCATTTTTGTCAACCGAACCACCAATCTGACATGTTCATCTGTCTTCACTCTGCCTGGGGCTGCTACTATAAGTAGATAAGTACCTAGGCATTAAAGATACAAGATTGGGGATGAATATTACTCTGCGTCCGTAGGAAACACCTTAGACAACCCTACACGTGATCCCTGGGTGGTGCTAAAAGAGTAACAAACTTGGCAGCGGCACTATCCAATCTGAACCTCGCAGCGTCCACTGGATTTTCTTCATCGTCTGCTTTCCCACTACTTCTACCCCAGATAAGAACTGCCTATCTATATCCAGTGACATGTAGCTATACGACGATGTGTGTCATACACATCGTCGTATAGCTAGTCGTCATGATTGAGAACAGGAGAGGCAATATGTTGGGGCACCTGATGCGACACGACGATTACATAAAGACCATAATAGAAGGAACAATTAAAGGAAGAAGGCGCCGCGGGAGGCCGATACGGGCGTTTATGACTCAGGCTAAGGAAAAGGCTAATGTAGTGTCTTATCAGGGGCTTGAAACTTAAAAGGGGCTTAAAGGGAGATGAATGGCGGTTGCTCCATCGACAAGAGCCAGGCTCTTAAATAGATGATGATGATGGAGCCATACGAAATAGTACATTACTTACCAAGGACTGTAAAAGAAAAAAGCCCGAAATCGCAGGTATTTGTGAATATGCGATAGAGGGCTTTCTTTTTTACTGCCCGTGGTGAGTACACAATTTTACGTCTCCATCTGGCCATAACGTGAGTTTTACCGTACGCGTAGCGTGCGGTAAAACTAACATTATGGCCAGGTGTGATGTAAAATTATTTATTTATTTAAACCTTTGGGAATCAAACAGGCAAATACAATACAAATAGACAATCAGATGATACATTCACAAGCCAAACAGTTTCCACAAATAAACTTTAACATTTCTGTTGCTCAGTTGGAAATACGATTGAATTAATATTAAAAGCTAATAAACATTATATATAAAATTAAGTACAATTGCAAAATTACAAACATGCGGATATCAAAATAGAGGCAGAACAATTTTGGAAAGATACAGAGTATGTTATAGAACACAGAGTTAAATTATTATATCACTATTGCTAGTTTGCTAGTCTTACTTTTTAATGCAGAAATATATGGTTGTAAAGACAGATGAAATAATATCAATTTCTAAGAAAAATAAAGATACGAGACAAAATACATTTACTTGCACGTTTGGTTCATATGGTACTATCCAGAACAAGAAGTATCGAACATCAGCATACATTAGAGACGTGCACAGACACCTGCGGCCGATACGGGACATTACACACGAGCTCCAAACTAGTTTACCATCGACACTGACTGACCATTTATAAGACTTATTTCAACTAGATAAAGGTGTGCTTGTTGATGGGCAGGTTATTGATTAGAAGAACCTTAAACCTCGTTTTTTGTTCAGATTAGAAAAATAACGGTCTTTTTCGTTAGTCTATCTTTATTTTTTTCAGTCATATCAGGGAAAAAATTACATGAGACTACTTTTTCCATTATTAGTGATACACTTCAGCCAATAAAATGCAAAATGGCGAATTTTAAAATAGTTTACAATAACACGATTTTTCAAATATGAAAAAAAAAGAGATATTTAACGCTACATATTTGAAAATTTGTATGTGCTTTCAAAGAGAATTAAGAAATTATAAATAAAAAAATACTAACTTATTATTTACTTATCTATGGTGCTTTGTACTCAATATGGGAGCTCTTTTATTTTGTATTGAAAAAAAAGTGTCACATTAAAACAAACTAAAAAATTGTTGTGTATACCACTTTAAACAAAATGGCCTAGAAACCACTACTAGGAAGTTCTTATCTTTTCGGAGGCCTAGCTAAGTTTTTTCTACAACAATAACCCAAACACTAAATCATGTGAGACTTTTTACTCTGGAATTTATTCAACATCAAGACTTTCGAAGATAGTAATTAGACTTGTGATAATTTCTTGTTTTAATTTTTTCTTTTATTGTTAATAAAATCATATTTATTGTAAAAGAGTTTATTTGTTCGTTGTCTTTATAAGATAAAAAAATTGGTTGTTTGTAAAGTAGGTTTACGATCGAGATGTTTACGTGATAACGTCTAACCGCTCGTGAGGATTCCGCGTGACAAGTTTCACGGAATGACTGGCAGCGCTCGAGATGAGACGGGAGATCGGTCCGTCTCTCTCTCGTTATACCTGCGATCGCGCTCGTGAGGTTTTGGTGTGACACAAGTTTCTGAACATGTCACCCGACTAAAACGATTTTAAAGACGTTATCACGTCAAAAGAAATAGTAGTTCCTTTTGGCGTAAATACCCAATTTACCTTTCTAAACCGATTTAACTTCTTTTTCCAAAACGTCGCAATTTAAATGTGACTCCATTAAGTCTGCTATTCCACTCTGGGCTGAAAAAGAAAGGTCCCCAAAGAGCTATAAAATAAACGTTTCTGACCGTCGCTACTGGAACTAAACAAGACGCTTTACTTGTTTATTAAATCAGCTTCGTGAAATGCTTTCTATCATAGCTTTTGAGTAAAACCCTGCAACACAAGCAGTCAGCAGCAGAAATAATTATGCAGAAGAGGAAGAAATATAATGCAGATAAATAATATGCATGTTATATATGAACCTGAGCCCCGTTTCGACATGCCAAACTGTGAGACGTGGATGTCACACTTGTATCGCTAGTGGATAAATTGAAATCCATCCTGTCCACACGTGTAATTGTTTTCATTTCATTCCATTTCATTCCATTCCATTCCATTCCATTTCATGTGATATCATAGTTGTCTCGCAAGCGACTGTCCCATGTTATGCCATGTCGAATCGCGGACCTGACATGTCATTATTTTTACAAGGTTTTATTTACTAATAAGTGTTTATAAGTTAGGCGCCTTTCACAATGCTGCGGTTTCCGCATGTGGCGGTGGTGCGCGAGCGAGATAGCGCTGTCATGCTTGCACACCGTCGCCGGATCCGGCTGCGGTGCCAGTGTGATAATCGCCTTTGTTTGTTGTTTAGGTGAAATCTTGTAAGCCAGAACCAGTATCTGATGTCTAATTCGCTCAACGAGCTATGGAGAGGGCTATGCTCGGAGTTTCTCTACGTGATCGAATCAGAAATGAGGAGATTCGTAGACGAACTAAAGTCACCGACATAGCCCTCCGGATTAGCAAGCTGAAGTGGCAATGGGCAGGCCACATTGCACGCAGAGAAGATGGCCGATGGGGCCGAAAAGTGCTCGAGTGGAGACCACGGACTAGCAAGCGCAGCGTAGGACGTCCACCCATAAGATGGACAGATGATCTTGTTAAGGTCGCCGGAAGACGTAGGATGCGGGTCGCTTCCGACCGGTACGTGTAGAGGTCCAAGGGGGAGGCCTATGTTCAGCAGTGGACGTCTTATGGCTGAGATGATGATGATGATGATGATGTCTAATTAAGCTGAAAGCTAGCATCATTAACGTGAGACTCGGATGAAATACCTACTCCAAAACAAATGCATAATATTGGCTTTTCTTTTGTCTTCGACTAGTGACGCGAATATTTCAATCAAGCAAGATTGCATCGAAGTTATTATCACCCGCATTGTATTCAAAACACAACTCAATTGACACACAAACATTCAATCAGCACATCAACTACTGTTGCCAAATTATATTGGTTCAACCAAAGATGAATATATAAAAAAGATTGTCAATCATCATTTAAAATGGAGTCATCTAAAACAACGTTGGAGTGTTATCGTTACAGGCGAATCTACATAGGAGTACAAAGTTGTATTTCTTATATTTAACCAGTAAAATCGGGCTAGATAATCTGATCAGTTGAATGACTGCTTAGTTATAAGCAGACAACAGAAGTCTTAGAATCTTCATCCATCCGATCTCCAGTTATAAGAGAAGCGTTGTACAGAACCCGATGGAAGCCAATCACACCATCCAAATGCTGCCCATTCAGTAATGATAACGAATCTTAATCACGAGGAAAGGACCAAACAGAGAGAAAGTTATAAGAGTAAGTATTTTATTTTTTGAATATTTTGTTGAGTCTCACTAAACACACCTTGGCAAATTAATTGTTAGAAAACAAATAAACAGCAACGCCAAATTACTGCACAAAATCTCAAACTGTACTTATAGGTCATCTTATAAAATATATTGTACGTTGTGTGGTGGTTGGCTGTCTTTATTTTCTAGTTGTCTCTAGATCAGCATTGTTTCGTTAACGAGTCAAGCGACTGCACCATGAGTTTATTGTGTACGAGTTATTTGGTTTGGTCACAAATAATAATTATTGTATTCCACTCATACATTAGTATGTTATTCAATCAAATACAAACATTGAAAACATTGAAAAAATAATCAACCCAGTTGGACTTGAACCAACATCGATACGCCTTACCGGGGCTCGATATCGCTTTACCAATTAAGCTATGGGTTCAGTTACCGAGCTGACGAAATTCTCAATGCCTTCAATCATCTTTTTGCATTTATTTTTACATCGACTTTATAGCAGCCGTAAGCGACATCTAGGTGCCAACCACTAGAGTTAGATACCCTTCCCGCCGACCCTTTTACAAGTGTCACAACGGAAATAACAGATGGCGCCTGCTATCAACTCATAATTATTGTATTCCACTCATACATTAGTATGTTATTCAATCAAATACAAACATTGAAAACATTGAAAAAATAATCAACCCAGTTGGACTTGAACCAACATCGATACGCCTTACCGGGGCTCGATATCGCTTTACCAATTAAGCTATGGGTTCAGTTACCGAGCTGACGAAATTCTCAATGCCTTCAATCATCTTTTTGCATTTATTTTTACATCGACTTTATAGCAGCCGTAAGCGACATCTAGGTGCCAACCACTAGAGTTAGATACCCTTCCCGCCGACCCTTTTACAAGTGTCACAACGGAAATAACAGATGGCGCCTGCTATCAACTCATAATTATTGTATTCCACTCATACATTAGTATGTTATTCAATCAAATACAAACATTGAAAACATTGAAAAAATAATCAACCCAGTTGGACTTGAACCAACATCGATACGCCTTACCGGGGCTCGATATCGCTTCGCGATGGTTCAAGTCCAACTGGGTTGATTATTTTTTCAATGTTTTCAATGTTTGTATTTGATTGAATAACATACTAATGTATGAGTGGAATACAATAATTATGAGTTGATAGCAGGCGCCATCTGTTATTTCCGTTGTGACACTTGTAAAAGGGTCGGCGGGAAGGGTATCTAACTCTAGTGGTTGGCACCTAGATGTCGCTTACGGCTGCTATAAAGTCGATGTAAAAATAAATGCAAAAAGATGATTGAAGGCATTGAGAATTTCGTCAGCTCGGTAACTGAACCCATAGCTTAATTGGTAAAGCGATATCGAGCCCCGGTAAGGCGTATCGATGTTGGTTCAAGTCCAACTGGGTTGATTATTTTTTCAATGTTTTCAATGTTTGTATTAGATTGGTCACAAATATTTATAACTCTCTATCTACACCTACTACACCTAGTGATCGAAAATAATGTTAAAATAGATACAACTTTCGAACAAAATTTCAATTAATTAGATATACTTGACAGTCATTATATCACATAACACACAAATAAGTTTTACTTGTAAGTTAAGTTATAATTAGCACCTGATTTTTAAAACTTTGATATTTGACGATATAGTGTGTTGACGATGGATCCGGTCACCTAGGGCCACTTCCTTGTACGGCCACCGTGTAAATTCCTACATCGTCCATTTCCTTGTTCGGGCTTTTCCTACTACGGCCATTTCCCCGAACAACCACAATGCAAAATCACTGTGCAAATTCCTACTACGGCCATTTCCCCGAACGACCACAATGTAAAATCACTGTGCAAATTCCTACTACGGCCGTTTCCCTGAAAGACCACTGTGATAAGTCCTACTATGGCCGTTTCCCCGAAAGACCACTGTGCTGATAAAATTCATGTGATGGATCCTGGCCCGATCACAGCATGATAATTAAATTTAATGATTGCACAAATTCATCATTTTTTTTAAATGCTTGTAAATATTTATTTATTTATCCTTTATTCTAAATAGGAAGATCTGAGCACAAAAGACGGATTTAATGCCGTAAGGTATTCTCTGCCAGTCAGCCTTAAGGCAGGAACGGATCCGGTCACCTAGGGCCACTTCCTTGTACGGCCACCGTGTAAATTCCTACATCGTCCATTTCCTTGTTCGGGCTTTTCCTACTACGGCCATTTCCCCGAACAACCACAATGCAAAATCACTGTGCAAATTCCTACTACGGCCATTTCCCCGAACGACCACAATGTAAAATCACTGTGCAAATTCCTACTACGGCCGTTTCCCTGAAAGACCACTGTGATAAGTCCTACTATGGCCGTTTCCCCGAAAGACCACTGTGCTGATAAAATTCATGTGATGGATCCTGGCCCGATCACAGCATGATAATTAAATTTAATGATTGCACAAATTCATCATTTTTTTTAAATGCTTGTAAATATTTATTTATTTATCCTTATTATCAAGCTGTATAAAGATACATCAGCACCACAGATATGGATAGTGCAGTAAGGATGGCAATTTCACATACATACAAACAATTAATACTATGAAAGTAACTCGTAACCAGTGGTTGCACCCATAGAGACTTTTATTCAGGGCATTTAACTGAAACCAGTTAAATATGGCTGCAGCCGATAGAAAAGTGGCCCTGCTAGGAATGAGGCCGATGGAAAATTGGCCGCTTACGGATTGTGGCCGTTCGAGGAATGTGGCTGTAACCGAGAGACAAGTGGCCGTTCACGAGAAGTGGCCGATGGGTGAACCTAGAGACAAGTGGCCGTTCACGAAAAGTGGCCGATGGGTGAGGTGGCCGATCACGGGAAGTGGCCGCTCAAAAAATGTGGCCGTAGGTGACCGGATCCTTGACGATGAGGGACCTTCTTGTTCCTTTAGCCGTCAACACAGTGAATCCTACTTTTTGTAAAGAGTCGACAACGCACATGTGACTCCTTTGGAGTTGCAGGCGTCCATAGGTTACGGTAGCTGCTTACCATCAGGCGGGCCGTATGCTTGTTTGCTACCGTCGTGGTATAAAATAAAAATTGACCAAATAACTATTTCAAGTACGTATTTGATTAGACATTTTTATTTTCCATATTATTCATCCAACAACACCCAAATGATTAATTCGGACCCGGGGTATGTCCTTAAACTACGTCCGGACCTGGGTATGTCCTTTAACTACGCCAAAAAGAGAGGTATGGGCACTGCGAATGGCATCTCGCTAAGTGTGGTAGGGCACGTTCAGCGAATGTCATCGCTCAAATCTGGAGCAGAGCCCGACTGGGGAAGTACCTCCACCTTACAGAAAACCACAGCCAAATAGCACTAGACCCTACTCATAGTGTTGTGTTCCTGATGGTGAGTAAGGTTGCCAAAGAGCTCAAAGAGGACCCAGTGTGTTGACGATGAGGGACCTTCTTGTTCCTTTAGTCGTCAACACAGTGAATCCTCCTTTTTGTAAAGGGTCGGCAACGCGCATGTGACTCCTTTGGAGTTGCAGGCGTCCATAGGTTACGGCAGCTGCTTACCATCAGGCGGGCCGTATGCTTGTGTGCCACTGTCGTGGTATAAAAAAAATTTACCAAATTACTATTTAAAATATGTATTTGATTAGACATTTTTATTTTCCATATTATTAATTCAACAGCACTCAAAAGAATAAAATTAGACCATTTAGAGTCGCATTGCAGAATATTTTCATAGAACATTAATTACGAAAACTTCTTCGAACCCTCCACCGCTCAATATTCGTCGATACCTTCATAGAATCATACTTTAAGACTCCGCAAGGCCGTTAAAAATTAAACTTTGTTAACTGTGGGCACCTGCCTTGCGGTTCCCGTAATACGTTGATGCAGGTTTCAGCTGAGGATCGAGTGGTGAGCGGAAAGCGGTGCGTCCGCTTATGGGTTAGTGTTAAAAATTAAACTTTGTTAACTATGGGCCTCCCTTGCGGTTCTCGTTATGTCTGACGTTTATGTAGATTTCGACTGAGGATAAAGAGATGAGCGGAAAGCGGTGAGTCAGCTCATGTCATAATGATTTTAATGTATTGTTTAATCGTTTCGTATTGTTGTGAGGATCAAACGTATATATGGGGCCAATAATTTCCTTAATACAACAGAATAGTCAGAAATGAGACTCAAAATCTGACATTTGCAATTGCCGCTCAAAACGCTCCTACCAAAGTCACCCTTTTTAAAGTATGGGAAAATAATGAAATTGGGATTTTAATCGTGAAATATTGCGTTTATGTATATAGTTGCTATAGCTACAATTCATTTTATATCGCTTTACCAATTAAGCTATGGGTTCAGTTACCGAGCTGACGAAATTCTCAATGCCTTCAATCATCTTTTTGCATTTATTTTTACATCGACTTTATAGCAGCCGTAAGCGACATCTAGGTGCCAACCACTAGAGTTAGATACCCTTCCCGCCGACCCTTTTACAAGTGTCACAACGGAAATAACAGATGGCGCCTGCTATCAACTCATAATTATTGTATTCCACTCATACATTAGTATGTTATTCAATCAAATACAAACATTGAAAACATTGAAAAAATAATCAACCCAGTTGGACTTGAACCATCGCGAAGCGATATCGAGCCCCGGTAAGGCGTATCGATGTTGGTTCAAGTCCAACTGGGTTGATTATTTTTTCAATGTTTTCAATGTTTGTATTTGATTGAATAACATACTAATGTATGAGTGGAATACAATAATTATGAGTTGATAGCAGGCGCCATCTGTTATTTCCGTTGTGACACTTGTAAAAGGGTCGGCGGGAAGGGTATCTAACTCTAGTGGTTGGCACCTAGATGTCGCTTACGGCTGCTATAAAGTCGATGTAAAAATAAATGCAAAAAGATGATTGAAGGCATTGAGAATTTCGTCAGCTCGGTAACTGAACCCATAGCTTAATTGGTAAAGCGATATCGAGCCCCGGTAAGGCGTATCGATGTTGGTTCAAGTCCAACTGGGTTGATTATTTTTTCAATGTTTTCAATGTTTGTATTTGATTGAATAACATACTAATGTATGAGTGGAATACAATAATTATGAGTTGATAGCAGGCGCCATCTGTTATTTCCGTTGTGACACTTGTAAAAGGGTCGGCGGGAAGGGTATCTAACTCTAGTGGTTGGCACCTAGATGTCGCTTACGGCTGCTATAAAGTCGATGTAAAAATAAATGCAAAAAGATGATTGAAGGCATTGAGAATTTCGTCAGCTCGGTAACTGAACCCATAGCTTAATTGGTAAAGCGATATCGAGCCCCGGTAAGGCGTATCGATGTTGGTTCAAGTCCAACTGGGTTGATTATTTTTTCAATGTTTTCAATGTTTGTATTAGATTGGTCACAAATATTTATAACTCTCTATCTACACCTACTACACCTAGTGATCGAAAATAATGTTAAAATAGATACAACTTTCGAACAAAATTTCAATTAATTAGATATACTTGACAGTCATTATATCACATAACACACAAATAAGTTTTACTTGTAAGTTAAGTTATAATTAGCACCTGATTTTTAAAACTTTGATATTTGACGATATAGTGTGTTGACGATGAGGGACCTTCTTGTTCCTTTAGCCGTCAACACAGTGAATCCTACTTTTTGTAAAGGGTCGACAACGCACATGTGACTCCTTTGGAGTTGCAGGCGTCCATAGGTTACGGTAGCTGCTTACCATCAGGCGGGCCGTATGCTTGTTTGCTACCGTCGTGGTATAAAATAAAAATTGACCAAATAACTATTTCAAGTACGTATTTGATTAGACATTTTTATTTTCCATATTATTCATCCAACAACACCCAAATGATTAATTCGGACCCGGGGTATGTCCTTAAACTACGTCCGGACCTGGGTATGTCCTTTAACTACGCCAAAAAGAGAGGTATGGGCACTGCGAATGGCATCTCGCTAAGTGTGGTAGGGCACGTTCAGCGAATGTCATCGCTCAAATCTGGAGCAGAGCCCGACTGGGGAAGTACCTCCACCTTACAGAAAACCACAGCCAAATAGCACTAGACCCTACTCATAGTGTTGTGTTCCTGATGGTGAGTAAGGTTGCCAAAGAGCTCAAAGAGGACCCAGTGTGTTGACGATGAGGGACCTTCTTGTTCCTTTAGTCGTCAACACAGTGAATCCTCCTTTTTGTAAAGGGTCGGCAACGCGCATGTGACTCCTTTGGAGTTGCAGGCGTCCATAGGTTACGGCAGCTGCTTACCATCAGGCGGGCCGTATGCTTGTGTGCCACTGTCGTGGTATAAAAAAAATTTACCAAATTACTATTTAAAATATGTATTTGATTAGACATTTTTATTTTCCATATTATTAATTCAACAGCACTCAAAAGAATAAAATTAGACCATTTAGAGTCGCATTGCAGAATATTTTCATAGAACATTAATTACGAAAACTTCTTCGAACCCTCCACCGCTCAATATTCGTCGATACCTTCATAGAATCATACTTTAAGACTCCGCAAGGCCGTTAAAAATTAAACTTTGTTAACTGTGGGCACCTGCCTTGCGGTTCCCGTAATACGTTGATGCAGGTTTCAGCTGAGGATCGAGTGGTGAGCGGAAAGCGGTGCGTCCGCTTATGGGTTAGTGTTAAAAATTAAACTTTGTTAACTATGGGCCTCCCTTGCGGTTCTCGTTATGTCTGACGTTTATGTAGATTTCGACTGAGGATAAAGAGATGAGCGGAAAGCGGTGAGTCAGCTCATGTCATAATGATTTTAATGTATTGTTTAATCGTTTCGTATTGTTGTGAGGATCAAACGTATATATGGGGCCAATAATTTCCTTAATACAACAGAATAGTCAGAAATGAGACTCAAAATCTGACATTTGCAATTGCCGCTCAAAACGCTCCTACCCTTTGGTAACGCAATATTTCACGATTAAAATCCCAATTTCATTATTTTCCCATACTTTAAAAAGGGTGACTTTTCACCCTTTTTAAAGTATGGGAAAATAATGAAATTGGGATTTTAATCGTGAAATATTGCGTTTATGTATATAGTTGCTATAGCTACAATTCATTTTAAAGTTAAATGTGAGAAATCGACGTAAAACTACTATCGCTTGGAGTATTTTTCGTAGCCGAGGCGTTATTCTGTATCCGCACCCTCCTTTGACAGCGAAAGATGATTTCTCAAGTCACATTTCGGGCCTCAACGATTATGCCCCAACTTCGGACGTCAAACCTCGCCATTATTTATGTTTCTTTATCTCCCTCACTGGTTATAACCGGTTATAACTGGTTGTTACTTGCAACGTTACCAGTTATTTGACGCTGCGGTGCTGTTAATGTTTTGTTGAGCTAAACAGCTTTGTTTTAATGCTTTGAAGCAAAAAATTAAGGTTTATTTCTTGAACTTGAAGGGTGTTTAGTGTTTAACCTTGGTGTAACTGTGAAGGGAAATGTTCGTGAGTTAAAGTTGAATTATACTTTTTTTTGCAATAGGCCCCAGGTATTTAATTTACTACCTAATGTTTTTCTTCACCTATCTATCTATCCAATAATTTTTTCTTCGCCTTAAACATTAGGGTCGGCCCAATAATTTTAAGTTTTATTTTCTCTTGCCCGTTTTATTATTTGTTTTTTTTTGTTTAAGCGAACCCTGACACTAATAAACTTATAAGCCAAGCATACAATTAAACCATAAGCAAATAACACTGTGACGAGCCACATCAGCTATTCTTCGCCACGAAAAATGATGTAACAGCCAGTAAAAAGTTAGTTTAATTTAGGACTTATTACCTAAGTATACAGTAGAAAATTCAACAAGTTTTTCAATGGTTTATATGGCTATTATATATGGCTAGGCTGCATTGTTCCTCTATAATTACGTTGAATAACCTCCGCCTGGGGAACGATCGCGATGAGTTAGAGCGCAGCTAGTTTGTGAGGATGTAAGCCGGGATGAGGGAATTTTATTATCATACAGGTTGTAGTTTAAACTTGTTTAATATACGATTTACCATACATATTTACATGGGCGCCACAAATACACACAAAAACAAAGCAAATAATAAAATAACACAAAGACGTCAAATAGGATCCACACTCGGCATGATGCAATTAGATACAGCAATTTAATCCATGGCGCTGGTTTTCAGTGGGGACCTGACTTATGAGCTAATAACTAAACTAAATTATGACTAAATAGAGTGCCGACACATACGTCATCAAACGATTACAGCACATACATAAACATACAGAAGAACGGAAATCTAAAAAAAAAAGTATGTCAGCAGATCGAATTAAATGAATTTTTTTTTATCGTATGGCTACATGTCACTGGATATAGATAGGTATTTCTTCCCTAGGGTAGTAGTAATGGGAAAGCAGATGATAATGAAAATCCAGTGAGTGCTGCGAGGTCCAGATGGGACAGTGCAGCTGCCAAGTTTGTTACTATTTTAGCACCACCCAGGGATGAATGATATGATATAAGTACAGACAAACCTAACAAATAAACAGACAATATACAAAAAGGATCATATTTTATTTTGTATTTTGTAAATAATTGTTAAAATTGTTTAGTGTGGTAACGTCATCGTCAGGGCCGCGATTCGAAAAATAAACACACACACTGGACAGACACAGCTCCAACCCAACTCGACTCAACGCTATAACGACATTGACATTTGAACCAATGTGAGACCAATGAGTGACCAATGTGAGACCAATGTGAGACCAATGTTGAATGAAAATCTGTTCAAATAGCAAATGTCAATATCGTTATAGCGTTGAGTTTAGTTGAGTTGGAGCTGTGTCTGTCCAGTGTGTGTGTTTATTTTTCGAATCGCTCTGGGCAGTGCTCTATTGGAAAATAGTAATACAGAAATTTGATAAATTTCTAGAATATTCAGTACCGTTCGCTAGGTCAAAACCGGTATAAAGCTTTTCTGATCATTAAAAACTTATTTATGTTTCAAATTATTATGTAGTTTCAATTACAGGAGGGCACAGGCATTTTAGGTGTCTATATATCTTAAATCCTCACATTAAAATAACTAGTATTAAAATATGGAATATTTAAACGTTTGAAAACATAGAAAAAAATCATTCATTTAACTTTTAAATTATACCTACCTAATCAACTATAATCTCTAACCTTTTAAAAAAGGGTTCAAGAAGTTAAAGTTCAAATGTTTACAATCTGATTTAGACTAGCTTGGGAATGAGAAATTACTTAGCGGAATATTTATAACATCTATTAATATATACGCAATTCATATATGTGTATGAAATTCGCATTCTTAGCTAGAATTTATAGCAATAATTATAAAATAGGTTTTACAGTTTCTACGTGCAATATTTTTAGAAGCCATTAGTGACGACGCGTGCTTTAAATTCCATTTTTAAATTTGAACAATGTACTGATAAGATGAATCTGTTTAAAATTGAGGAATTTTGTACTCACTTCAGTAGTTAATGCCTAAAGGCGTCAGGAACAATTCAGTTTTTACGCTTCGCAATTAAAAAGTAATTGTTTTCTGCGACGTCGTGAAATTCTGTTAGAGTACGGAAAATTTTAGAAAATTTTCAAGCAATACCATGCTGAGAAAGTTCTCATGAAAGTATACATAGTATAACTATTTACTTGAACTTTAATTCACAACTACGTATTTCTATTTTAAGTAACCTGATTATTTATTTCAGTTATCAGACACCTTACTTATTTTATTCCTACAAATCAAAATATGTCAATGAATTTTTATTCATTCGACACGAAAGTGGCCCCATCATATCCAATAGGGACGATGACACATGCAATAAAAATTATTGAAATAGTTCAAAAATTCCAAATTTCATAATTTTACAATTTTTTAAAGTACGAAATTTTAATAAACAATGATACCATTTGATTTTTAATATTTTACTGTAAAATTAATTATATGGCAACCATATACATAAAAGCTACATTTCATTGTAAAAATAGAAATTTCATAATTTTTCCATACTTTAAACAGGGCGACTATTTAATAGTGACGCTACTCTTTCCCTTCATTTTGTTAGGAACGTTTTGAGAAACAAATGTGATTCTCAGACTTTAAGTCTAATTTCTAACATTTGTGTTGCATTAAAGCAATTGGTCCCATATAGACATTTGATCCTCACAAAAAAACGAATCGATTGATACCATACATGAAAAAAATCATAATGCCTATTCCATTACTTTCCCCACAACACGATAAGAAGCCTGTTCCTCCAATCCTTTTTTAGTTTTTGACAATATCCTTAACCAAAAAGTTATCCCGCCCAATTCCTACGTACAACACTTTGTTCTTATTTCAAAGTGGTAAGGGTTATTTTTAGATGTCGAAGGGAAAACCCTTGGGGCTGAGATTCGGGCTATAGCACCTGCACAATTTCGTACACTGTTACTTCTTTGACAAAAGATCGTATAAGCCTATAGAGGGAATGTCGCTTAGGCTGTTTTGTGGATGTGAGGTACAGTTCTGAGGGAAAGCGTTACATGTAATTGAAACGTGCGTGTCATGCTCTAAAGTTGTTTCGGTTTGTCTGGGATTTTCTGGGAAACGAGTTGAGGAATTGTCTCGAAAATGAGTAAATTTAAATCGTACTGCTTACCTACTTGAATTATGTAGAAAAAAAACCGGCCAAGTGCGAGGCGGACTCGCGCACCGAGGGTTCCGTACAAACCTATAACAAGCAAAAGCTGTAGTATGTTTATTACTAATTTCAATTTAATACCTCTACGCGTTTACGAGGAAAAACGTAGTAAGTTTAAAATTTTAAAAAATATGTTTTGTATGATTTTAGTAAAAATGTCTACTTTTCGTAATTTTTCCTTTGTCTATGCTATATGAAGTTTCTTCGTGCCAAGTTTCAAGTTTCTGAGTTTAAGGGAAGTACCCTTTAGGTTTTGCGTTTCTTGCGAGTACTCAGTTTCAAAATATGCGACTTAAATTGCTATTTCTTTTGATTGCGTTGACATAAAAGTTTGGTTTTGCTACATCTGAGAGGTCCTATAGCCTTGAGTATTTGACATGAATTTCAATTTAATACCTCCACGCGTTTATGGGAAAAAAGGTAGTAAGTTTAAAATTTAAAAAAATATTTATTGTATGATTTTACTAAAAATGTCAACTTCTCGTAATTTTTCCCTTGTCTGTGCTACATGAAGTTTCTTCGTGCCAAGTTTCAAGTTTCTGAATTTACGAGAAGTACCCTTTAGGTTTTGAGTTTCTTGCGAGTACTCAGTTTCAAAATATGCGACGTAAATTGCTATTTATTTTGATTGCGTTGACATAAAAGTTTGGTTTTGCTACATCTGAAAGGTCCTATAGCCCTGAGTATTTGACAAGAATTTCAATTTAATACCTCCACGCGTTTATGAGAAAAAAGGTAGTAAGTTTAAAATTAAAAAAAAAAATGTTTGTATGATTTTACTAAAAATGTCTACTTTTTGTAATTTTTCCATTGTCTATGCTATATAACGTTGCTTCGTGCCAAATTTCAAGTTTCTGAGTTCACGGGAAGTACCCCGTAGGTTTTGCGAGTGCCGAAAACTCTAAAATTTGCAGCATAAACGACTGTACCTTTTGATTGCGTTGGCTTTTATGTTTGATTTTTTCACAGCTCCAAGGGACAATAGATATATAATTTAGATTTGATATAAATTTCAGCTTGATACCTCCAAGAAAAATCGTCTTGACAGACAGACAGACAGACAGACAGACAGACAGACAGACGGACAACAAAGTGATCCTATAAGGGTTCCGTTTTTTCCTTTCGAGGTACGGAACCCTAAAAAGCATTAAATCTTTATAATTATTGTTCCGTAGCCAATATGGCAAAAACGGAACCCTTATAGTTTCGTCATGTCCGTCCGTCCGTCCGTATGTCACAGCCATTTTACTCGGAAACTAAAGAATGTAACATTATCGGTTCAGCCATTTTTGAGTTATTTCAATGAAACTTTTTCCATAGGCATCAGATACGACCTTTTAGTATTAGTTTGGTTTTTATTCCATTGAAGGTACGGAACCCTCCATTATGAAATTTAGCGTGGTCCGACACGCACTTGGCCGGTTTTTTTATGTCTAGATTCAATGAAAAGTTATCCATAGTCCCCTCTGCTCTCCGCTAGCAACTTCATTCGCGTAGATATTATTTAAAACTTTTGCCCCATTTTTATAAGTTTTAAGTTTAGTCACCTTCAACATTAAACTTCTATACGTTGTCAGCTGTTTCTTGGTTGTACGACTTAAGGGGATGCTTCATGCATGAGGTATAATAATCTTAGTCTTGTTCAAAAAAGTAACTGGGTTTGTTTTGATTAATCTTTTTTATTTTTTTTATTTACTTAAGTATTTTTATTTCACGTAATAAAAGCGGCTATAATACGCCATCAAAGCTTTAATGAGATGACTTAGCCGGAAAATCCGGTTTTTGACCAAAAACCATGACAAAGTTAATGCCTTCTGCACAATTTGAATATGCAGCTTGGCGCAGCCCTCGGATAATGCACTCGACTTGCCGAATGCACTTTGGTGAGGATGCGCGTTGAGTGCACTTCCGGTAGACGCATGCGGTATTGGAACAGGTATTTTTGAACTAAAATACTCGTCGTTTTTATTGGTTGTAGTATGAAGCCATAGTTATTTGTAAAAACCACAGTCGTGTTTTGCAAGCTGGGAAAGCGTAAAATTATATGATTGATCTAATAAGAGCTTCAATCAATCAATCAATTAATTTATTTGCATTAAATACATGTCAAGTGGATGTTCACAACATACATTTTAGGTGCAGTGTATTCAGCCTGCTGTTGGGCATGCAAATATTATACATCTTAAAACTACGACTTAATTTACTATAAGCATGCAATTATGTACATGGACTTAAGACAGTTTAATATGCTTATCTTAATAAAGAGACGGCGTCTATTCTAAATATTCTCTAAGTAAAATGCATGTCGCGCTAAATAGTCAAATAAATTATTTTTAAACTGAGGCATTTCGGATTCTCTTATGTCTTTGGGCAATTTATTATATAATTTAGGTGCTATACCGAATACATAACATATATATACAATAATTTGTGTAGATCAGATATAGCTTATATCTGATCTACACAAAAACTAGTCAGGTTTTAAAAGTATTTTCGGTCCCGATATTTCATTTTCTCAAATCCTAGCTTATTAAAGATATGTGTTCAAGCGATAGCGTTTTTCTATCCTAACTCCATATGAAGAAAAACTTGACAAAGGTCTGATAATTTATATTTTACCCTTTTTAACAAGGCTAAATCTAGTTATGGACTATTATGAATAAGAATACTCCATATAAGTATTCAAATAGGTACGTAACTAATTAAAATACACGGTACGTAACTTATTAAAATACATGCTACGTAACTTATTAAATACTAGTTACGTAACTGGACGTGCCTTTTCCGGTGCAGACGGAGGGCGTTATGCGCGAGATTTTATTTAGCCTGAATGACGGGTGAAGCGGGCAAATTTCCACGCATTATCCTGTCTTGTTGCGCATAATACCATCCAAGTGCGCTTAGTTTGACTAAGAATAGGAGATGCAACTTTGAATAATTAAGTTTTTGCATTAATATATTGTGAAAGATTCGTTGTTTGAGTACTATTTCAAAAGGGGCTACGAAAAAGCTAAGGAAACACGAAGCGTAGTATGTCAAGCAACTTTAGTTTTGTACTAAGCAGAAACGTCCGCAAGCGAAATTTTAATTTTATAATTGAAAGAGAAATGGGAAAATTCAAGATTCGAATCTTGCTCAACGCGGTGCATTTTTGAATTGTTCTTTCAATTATAAAAAAGCAACTAGGATTATTTAAAGCATTGATTTATAGAAAAAGGGAGATATGGTACCAGGCGCTCGATTCTGTGCCATCAAATATAGGTTCCGGCACCTATATTGAATTAGTCGTGTGGCAGAGTTTCTCTGTCACACTTTGTGCAATGCGCAAAATATGGAGGTCTCCCTTGTATACCTGTGTTAAGTATATAGTTTATCTCTTTTGCCCATGATGCACATACATTATAGCGGTGTGTAGCATTTTACAAGTGTGTAGGTGCAGGACCACATTTCAGTTTTGTTTACTTTGAACGTCACTCATCTTCCTTTTTATTTATGTCTATGATTTAAAGTATTTTTTAATGAAAATAGTAACATTTACAGCCTAGATTGACATTCGATTTCACTGCTCTGGGCCATCGATCCAACTCTCTATAAGTACTAATAAGTCACCGTTTTATATTGTATTAAAACTGATTTTTAACAAACAACCTGTAGCTTACCAATACCAATTGGATTATTAGCTCATGACTTGAAAACTTAACGTAGTCGGCCACTATTAATAAACATGATTTCCTCTTAAACGTGATTTCAAAAATAAGCTGTTTATAATTTTAAAATGTATTTTTTGATTGTTACTATAAAACTCTCGCGACTTTAAAAAAAAAATTGAATGACTTTTTTGATAGAATTAAACTCTGATCGTTATCACGAGCGCCCTTCCTCGAAGGTAGAATATTTTATTTTTATTTTTGATACTTACTTTAAAAAAATGTAAATACTTAAAATTAAATTAAATTATCCGTTAAATAAATTGGAACAAAAATTTTGGGACTATCAAGCAAGGGTCTCCAAGACGCCACGTAAGCGGTTATGAGACATAAATATAATGTAGGCAGTTAAGCGTTAATTATTATAAAATAGCATTTTTATAGAGCATTTGTATATAATACAATTTGAATTCCAAGTAAATGAAACAAACAAACAACGCATCTGCCATTAATTAAAAACACTACGTATAACAATGAAAAAAGCCCGAAGTATTAAAAGCCCCGAAATGACGTCCACGCGGTGTCCGCAAACATCGATCATCTCTCACTAGATAGTTTATTTTAACTTTGTTAAAAAAATGTACACGTGGCAATTGACGGTTGTCAATAAGGCGTTACTGCCATAAAAATCAATTAGAAATAAACTCTATTAACAACCGACAAATATGTACCTTTGACTTGAAAACGTCGCAAATACCAAACTTAATGCCTATAGCAGACAACGTAAAGACGAATATATAGTGTATGTCATTTAGCCACGTGAGTAGACTACATCTTACCACTCATTTTCCTAATACACTTTTATTCTTAATGACTAGCCTCCTCTACTGCCAAGAGGTTGAATTAAAAAAAAAAAATTTAATCATTCGCAACATTAGTTTGTCATCATTCACTTGCTAACGTGCTGTTTATGTTGATTAATACTTTCCGTTTCACTCTCATGTCACTGGATATAGATAGGCGCGCATTTCTTCCTGGAGTAGTAGTAGTAGGAAAGCAGATGATATAGAAAATCCAGTGTGTGCTGCGAGGTCCAGTTGGGACAGTGCAGCTGCCAAGTTTGTTACTCTTTTAGCACCACCCAGGGATCACGTGTTGGTTTGTCTAAGGTGTTTCCTACGGACGCAGAGTAACATTGACCCTTAGTCTCTTCCATGTGTAATTTAATTATTAATTTAAGTGATTATGATTACAAAGAGAGAGCCCGCTTAGCGGGCTCTTGGCAATCATTTTGTTAAGGCCAGTTTCCAATCCTCTATCTAGTATTAAGCAGTGATCCCGCGAATACACTCACGAAATCAATTTTCATCACAAAAGGTGTTAACAGTTCGCACCGATGAACAGGATACACTGAATTATTAAACAGCTCGAATAAATAATATTTCCAACGAAATATTTCGTGTTTTTAATCGACTATACTTTTTAAACGATGCTGGGCCTGTTAGAGCTTGACGTGACCCAATCGGACGGCGAGACTTTATAATATGTTATATCTCATTGGTGGTCGACAGGTGATCGCCATAGCATAATCTATCTTTACTTGCAGTAGTGACATAAGGATTAAGAACGTTGTTGTAGATCTTATATGTTTTTTTACTTACTTTATGAAACCAATATTTATGTATGAAACTGACTTTGTAGTGGTTGTTAAGTTTGCGGTAGAATTTAATAAGTCTATTTTAATAAAGAAACATTAATATTTTAGATCATTCAAACAAGTTTTTTGAATAAAAAAATATTTTTTCTGTCAAAATAAACCGATAAAGGCAGAAACTTGAAATTTAAAATGTATGTAGGTGTAGGTAAATGTCGTAAGGTTTCAATAAGAAATATTTTTTTTAATTCAACCTGTAAGCAAATGAAAACGAGGACGAAAATTTTAACGCTTTTTAAGCTAAACTCGTAGATAAAGGCTACTTTTTGTGTATAAGAAGTCCAAACGCAAAGAAATATTTTATAGTATCCATTGTCTAATTTCCTGAACAGAAAATGCATAAAAATGCATACCACGCTGCATGGCAGTGATATACAAGTGGACATTAAGGACAATGGGGCTATGGCTTGTGGTACATTTAACCCTTGATTTACGAGGTCTTTAACCGTCTTTAGACTTGGAAATTTCTAAATTGTGGACTAGTTTTAAGATAAAGTATGCTAAAAAAGAGTTTTAATTAAACCAACAACATGTAAATATTTAAAAATAATACAGTATAATAATCCATGTCATGCAGTTAATGTAATTAGTTTGATTATTTAACCTAAACATTAATAAAAAAACCGGCCAAGAGCGTGTCGGGCCACGCTCAGTGTAGGGTTCCGTAGTTTTCCGTCCGTCACAGTAAGTGTCCCCACTTATGATTTTGTAGAAATTACAGGTACAATAAACACCTGCTTATACGGTTAAATTACAAACTTAGTTCAGAAATTATTTTGTAATTTTGTTTCAAAAACTATTCAACCTATCAAGTTCAAAATAATTTTGCTAGAAAGTTTTTATAAAGTTCTACTTTTGATTTTTTTTTCATATTTTTAAAACTTATGGTTCAAAAGTTAGAGGGGGGGGGACACATTTTTTTTACTTCTGGAGCGATTATTTCCGAAAATATTTACATTATCAAAAAATGATTTGAGTAAACCTCTATTCATTTTTACATACCTATCCAACAATATATCACATGTTAGGGTTAAAACGAAAAAAAAAATCACTCCCCACTTTACGTATAGGGGAGGTACCCTAATAAAACATTTTTTTCCACTTTTTATTTTACCACTTTGTCGCCGTGATTGATATTTCACATGACATCTTTCTAGTGCTAACGGTCACTGAGATTATCCGCGGACGGACGGACGGACGGGCAGACATGGCGAAACTATAAGGGTTCCTAGTTGACTACGGAACCCTAAAAACAGCCGTTTTACCTAAAAACTAGACAACACACAACGTAAAACTAAATCAGTTTTTAATTAAATGGCTAAAGGATTGAATTTTCTTAAACCCTTTTACGAGTTGCGGGATCAGATTAGTTTGCACAAGTACAAAGTAATACTAGCTAGAGAGTGTTCCACAAAAACCATCTAAAAATAAATACATTCAAAAAACTTTGTTACAAAATTAGTACACACTTTCAACATTTATTTATTTATTACACAAAAAGAAAACTTATTTATTTCTTCTTATTAAAAAGATGCGAAACTGAATCCTGAATTCTTTTTTTTTCTTTCTAATATGTTTTTTATGAAATTCGGTTAAATAAACCATTACTTATGTAATTACAAATCGCATGTCCCATAATTACTACAGCCGTTTTCTCTTACAAACGGAATACATAAAGACACTTGGCAGTCATGCCATGACACGTGTACAATACAATATTTAGTATTGTACACGTGTCATCGCCATTTTGTAATAATTTATGACACGATTGCTTTACTGTAATATGGCAAATAAAGTAACTTGAGTTAAAGGGTTTTAGACAAAACCAAAACGAGTTTTGAAGCTTTTTTATCTGATTAAACAGTATTTCTAAGCGGAGACTACTTTTAACGGTCCATTTATATAAATATATTGTAACTGTTTTTAGCAAAGTAAAGAACAAAATCATTTAACAAGTAAAAGACTAAAAAACGTACCATGATGATTTTTATTGTAAAAGACATTTAACTTTCTCAAAATAATATACTCCACCCAATGCGCTTGCATAGATTTTAAGAATATAACGAGCGCGCGACTACTTGGGGAAATGTAAATTTAGAATATAAGTAATAGAATTAACACAATGTACCTACTTGCCATACGATAAATAAAATGCGCAACACCGCTGCCTTCTGGGCATCCATCATATAGGAACCTCGACACGAAAGAAAAAGAAAATAATACTGATGTTGAAATGCAACTAATGTTGACCCGTTGAAACGGTAAGTTCAATTTGATATAGCTAACCATCTTTTAGAGATTTGTATAAAACTCTGCATATACTGTGTTATAATCACGGCATTGCAGCCCTTATAGCGTGGTATAAAGTATAATTACGGGTTCCGTAGGATGATGAATGGTAATGAGGTATACGTACTGATTATAGTATCATTACCGTGGGTTGTAATTACCTTGTTTTGTTTTACAATATTAATGTGTTGCCTGAACTGTGCAGCAGATAACACGTATTCAAATTTCAAATAAATGACCCACATTTGTAAAACTTAATGAAAATAAATTAAAAAGACTTGCTTTCGGCCATGACTTCGCCGGAGTAGATGTTCTTTAAGGAGTGAATTCCGGGATAAAAAATATAATTTCTCCTTTTTAGGGTTCCGTAGTCAACTAGGAACCCTTATAGTTTCGCCATGTCTGCCCGTCCGTCCGTCCGTCCGTCCGCGGATAATCTCAGTGACCGTTAGCACTAGAAAGCTGAAATTTGGTATTAATATGTATATCAATCACGCCGACAAAGTGGTAAAATAAAAAGTGGAATTTTTTTTTTTATTACGGTACCTCCCCTATACGTAAAGTGGGGAGTGATTTTTTTTTTTCATTTTAACCCTAACGTGTGATATATTGTTGGATAGGTATTTAAAAATGAATAGGGGTTTACTAAAATCATTTTTCGATAATGTAAATATTTTCGGAAATAATCGCTCCAGAAGTAAAAAAATATGCGTCCCCCCCCCTCTAACTTTTGAACCATATGTTTTAAAAATATGAAAAAAATCTCAAAAGTAGAACTTAATAAAAACTTTCTAGGAAAATTATTTTGAACTTGATAGGATGAATAGTTTTTGAAAAAAAATTACAAAATAATTTCTGAACTAAGTTTGTAATTTAACCGTATAAGCAGGTGTTTATTGTACCTGTCATTTCTACAAAATTACAATGCAATGACGTGCTTTCAAATAAAGTAAAAACGGTGAAAATCGGTTCACGCAATAAAGAATTATTCCATAAAAATCATCTTCCATACTTTAAGCTCGCGCGCAATAGTTTACTTAATTTGCCGATAGATGTCGCTGTACGTGGAACTCTCGTATCATATCCTACATGGCGGTGTTATTAACTCTTAAGTGGGGACACTTACTGTGACGGACGGAAAACTACGGAACCCTACACTGAGCGTGGCCCGACACGCTCTTGGCCGGTTTTTCAAGCTGTAATCTACCTGTGTACTCAAGCAAATTCTTTCCCATTTTTACGTAAAAGAGGAACATACATCCAAATATGGAAACGTCCACACTGTATGTTAACGAGACATAGTTTCATATTTCTTTTGTATTTCTAATGCGAGAATTGTAGTATTATTACCAAATGGAAAGTGAAAATATGTGTTAGCGTCAAACTCAATTTTGCCAAACTCTCTTACTGAAAGTGTTTAGTCCGCATATAAAAACATGGGCAATTCACATTAATCCATTTTTTGTCATGATATACAACTTCTTAAACCGTTTTATGACTCTTACATACCTGACAGGTTACGATAATGATATACTTACTTTAAAAAAAACATGTAACAAGCCTCACATACTCGTACCTGACATATTACAAAAATATAAATCCAAATTCGACTCGAAGTAAATTTGCAAACGCTATTCGGTCCTTATCCGTATAAGCTTAGCCAAGATGACTGGCAAAAACAACTAATGGAGCCTTCAACCAGCCTAGTAATGACGACGCTTTTTGCTGAAATAGCAAAAAATCGGCTTTTAGGATGAATGTCTTTGAGAGTTCTTTGAATGAAAGTACTAGATGCTATGTGTAACTGCCATTGCATTTACGATAAGCTGAGCGCCTCAAAACTATTCAATTAATTTATTTGAAACGTTTTACAGTCAAGTACATCATTGTCGGTTACTGCCATAAAATCAATGCTAAATATTTAAACTAAACCACAAAAGTGTGCCAGTTATCCTTATACTTTGACATTTTATTCAAAAATTAAACGCCACGAACATTGTAAGCCGCAACAAAGATAAAAATTAACGTAAAAACTTCAATGCCCAGAAGAGCGCTGAAAATCATCGGACGGGTCTGAAGACCCGTTTGAGGATATTTACCATCTGCTCAGTGGCCCTTTAGGCCTGGCCCTGAATTCTCATTGCTCGTCGAACTTTCGCCTCGAACAAACCTGTATCTGTACTATTAATAACATAGGTACTATTACTTCGATAAAGTTACTTCATTTGGAATTGGTACATAGTTGTATTCATTCTGTTTCGTTCGTTTTGAAATTATTATGGTATTATTCATACGCTGTATTTTTTAACTTCATTTAAATTTTTTGTGTGATGGACCGCAGGAAATTACCTACTTTCGTTATGTTTACTCGTCTGCGGCAAAACAAAACAAAATGCCTTATGTTTTTGAGAAGTATATTTTGTAAAAATCAAAAGCAGCCAGTTTGTGAAACCCCATAGTTGCAAGCTGCAACTAAACTGTAGTGTATTTTTAACATATAAAAGACTATGTACAGTCGACTACAAAGAGATGTATCGATTTTTGGGCCTTATTACAACACAATAAGGTGAAAAAGTGGATACATCTCTTTGTAGTCGACTGTACCTACATTTATTTGACAATTTCACCCGCATTCAGCGGACTCCCGCGACCTTTACCAGATCATCAGTCCACCTTCTGGGGGTCTACCCACGCTGCGCCTTCCGGTTCGTGGTCGACACTCGAGAACCTTTCCGCCCCAACGGCCATCGGTTCTACGAGCAATGTGCCCCGCCCACTGCCACTTTAGTTTAGCGATTCAGAGGGCTATATCGGTTACTTTGGGTCTGCTGCGGATGGCCTCATTTCTGATGCGATCTCACAGAGAGACTCCAAGCGTAGCCCTCTCCATTGCCCTTTGGGTGACTTTGAGCCTTCTTATGAGGCCCAAAGTAAGCGACTACTTTTCAATTCCATATGTCATCACTGACAAGTGTATAAAGTGTTATATCAAATATAAGAATACGAAGAAAAGGATGAGTCGATAGCTCGCCTGCGATTCGAATTCATAGACAGGCCCTTTAGGGCTGATTTGCATACTTTTGCCCATAACATTGGGATAATGGCGTACGTCTTGCTGTACTTGAAATCGGTTTACACAACTGGTGAATATAGTGGCGAAGGAACAGTTTTGGGATGAATTTTATTATGATGTCTTTGTTAAGTTGAAGCAAGAATTTGATTTAAAATTGTATTTAAGAAATTGTTTATCTTTATAAGAAAGGAAGTAAAAACTAGCGTTTTTACTAGTAATTTATTGCTAAATAACGCTAATATTCAATTAACATTTGCAGGTCTAAGGCGAAATAATTTTAATTTACCTTGAGTTACGAGGTTTCGACGCAGGTTACACTGGTCATGTTCACGGACAACTGAAGTCTCAGCAAAAGTGAAACACAGACTTAAATTAAATTTATTTCGCCTTAGACCCGCAAATGTGTTTAATATATCTACAAAACGCGAAAGTTTAAAAAGATTTAAATAGCGCTAAAACTGAAATGATTTATATCTATTAAATATTTATTGTACGCTGTCTGACAAAAGGTAATACTCGTATTTAATAAAACATGTCTTGTGTATTTCTGACATTCAACATAACAAACATTAAATTCAACATAACTTAGTAGTTGCAGATTTACCAATGCCAATACCGTTCTAGATTCCACATGTGCACGGATACCGTTCGAAATTGGTCTTCTAAAATTACATTCTTCCTTTCAGGTACATGAGAAATATCGAACATATCGACATGTTCAACGTTTTTCTGCAAATATCTACAGTTTCTAGATGTTTCGCAATAACGAACCTTATTCCCTTTACATAAGATCGAAGGTTAAACGTGTAGATAGGAATATTTATCTAAACAGGTCGGCTCAGTTCCCAAGAACTCGGCACGTGTTAGTACTAGGTATAAATTCTATTTAAATATGTATTCTTTGATCAGTCCAAATGCCAGCCAGTTTGGTAGTTCAATTTTGAGGTGGAAGAGATCACTGTTTGAAAACTAAAAGAAAATGGAGGATATAATTTTGAAATTTACAAAGCACCTTCCGTTTTCTATATTGATCCATTGAATGGTACATTTTGCTTTACATCAAACCAGGTACGGCTGATTTTTTTTAATGTTAAAAATGATGAAATACTTATGTTAGGTAAGAGTTTCTGTCCTCAGAATCACACCGGATAAATATCAAATATAAAAAAAAAACACTGTTTGTTTTTGTTTTTTATATTTGACATTTATCCGGTTGTTAGAAAAAAAATTAAAAACCAAAAATACCTTTTTTTTGTGTATTTTTTAAATTTTACATTGACTCGGTATGATTCTAAGGTCGGAAACTTACCTATATTATCTTTGAGATAACTTTTCTGTTTGAGCAACTAACGTAATTGTATAATAATACAATACATTACAGATATTAAAAAACAGGCACACAAAAGGCGGTTTAATCGCCAGAAAGCGATCTCTTCTAAATTATTAAATATACTTTCTTTTCTTTATTTTTGTAACACAAAATCGATTCCTTATTTTATTCAATTCTGCTCCTATTACATTTTTCAGAACCCAAAACATAGCTTTTTCACAACCCCTGTCCATCCCCCACAATTAATAAGCCGATCGTGCCGAAACACAAAGACTAGGTACTCCCGTTGAAATTCGACAAACAAGCCGGGCCCTAGGGAGGAAAAAGATCGGAACAATGGAATAGTTTCTGAGTTGTCGCCCTTCGTTGACCGTTCCGCACTTAACCCATATTTTTACCCTTTTTTCCTGGTTTTTTTTTTTTCTATAGTTTTTCTTAGTTTGATAGACCCTAAGAACCGATGTAGTTTCACAATAAGCTCAAATAAGGCGTGTGTTGTATGTATATAATAGATAGATAAATACTTTAAACCAATAGCAACATAATAATAATCGGGTTTAACGGTTTTTCGTCCGGTGGATATAAAATTGATCAGCAATACGCTTCAATATAACAATCAACAATTAAATCCATCACAGGGTTTGACAATTTTAATCATTTATTATGAATCGAATTACAAAGACGACTCCAGATCGTATTTAAAAAGGACTACATATAATATTTGAGGAATTGTCTTGATTTATCCAGGATCCCATCATTAGATCTTGACCTGATGACAATGGGGTCAACTGTCAACCTTCCAAACAAAAAATAAATTTTGGATATCGGTCCAGCCATCTTCGAAAAATCTATGAACAAAAATAGCAACAACAACTAAGATCCCGTCGAATTAACCTCCGCCTTAGAAATCTTGGAGTCGGTTTAAAAAGGTTGCATTAGGGGACTTGAGAAGGTCAACAAAGAAATTACCACTTTTACCACGGACTTCAGGATTCATACCTGGAACAATACAAGGAGCGATAAGGAACAAACCAGCATCAGACAGATTATCATAAATCAAAAAAGTTTTATCCTGCAAACTTACACTTCGAGCCGGAAAGAGTTCGGGATTTATCAATTCATGCAACTTTTGTATGACACGGTTTTGCACCCTCGAGGGTATTGTTGGCACTTCACAGTATTGACTGTCGATGAGATGTAACATCTAGTTTAATTTTTTGAAGGAAGAACTTCCTGATTTTATTCATATAAAATACCTACCATCCGGCCGGTTAAAACTAAAAAAAAATCAACAGAATTCGTTATTTTTTTGTGTTAAAGACAATAACAGTAAGTGGAATTCTATTATTAGGTCCAATTTACAGTTTTTGTTTTCTTAAATAACTGTTTATGAAAATAAAAGCCGTATTTTGTAATACTGTTGTACACATTAATCATCCCAGTTTTATTTTACAAGCTTGTCATGACAAATGGCTAGTTTATTTTTTATGGCTTGGGTAATAACTTAAGGTGACGGGTATCGCGGTTGACGACTGCATTTTGCGTTTTTATAATCGCAGCTTCCGCTTCTGCCATCTAGTATACTTGAGATGAACTATGACAATTCAATGTTGACATGTTTAAATAGTCAAGCAATCGCGGTATTTTACAGTAAGATGGCGCTTTGATAATGATTCCATTTTATGTGTACTTACTTAATTAAAGTTACTATTGTATGTAGGTAATCAATGACGAAATAATTAAAGTAACCTATAATATAAAACTACTTGACCAACGCACGCCATTACCTACAGTATCATAATCGCACAATTATAATGTTTTATTCTAAATATCCAAAATAAGCATTCATCATGGCGGTTATATTTCTATGTGTCAAGTACGTGTCAAGTCTTTCAAAATAAAAGTTCAAATAAAATGTACTTAACTGAAGATAATATTATTTGTAACTAATTTGTTTTATGTCCTCTTCTGCTCTGAAAAATCCAGGTTTTTAGTATCTATAACGAAATTAGAGATGGTCAAAATCGCTTTCAATGAGGACGGTAAAGTGCGTTGGGATAAGACCGCATCGGGAGAACATCGGATAATTCAATTACCTATCTGGAAAATTATCCTTTAGTTGCAAATACAAACCACACATCCTCCAACACTATTATGTACCTGTACCTAGTTGCATTTTGATATAATGGCGATGCCGCTTTTTTCAGGTACATTCACATTTTACTTAAATGTTTCTTCCGGTAGGTATGCTTAATAAAAGCGACTGTTGGTTAAGTGAAAAGTTTAAAAAACCGGCCAAGTGCGTGTCGGACCACGCACAGGAGGGTTCCGTACCTTCAATGGAATAAGAACCAAACTAATAGCAAAAGGTCGTATCTGATGCCTATGGAGGAAGTTTTTTGGAAATAACTCAAAAATGGCTAAACCGATAATGTTCAAAATAATTTTCGTAGCAAGTATATAATAAGGCGCATCTCCTCAAATTTTTTCATATTTTTTGGACTTACGGTTCAAAAGTTACAGGGGGGGCTACAAAATTTTTCTGACTTTCGAAGCGATTATATCAAAAAATATATACTGATCACAAAATGATCAAAAAAACTTCAATATTATTTTTAAAGACCTATCGATTGATGTATCACATGTTGATATTAGGTAAAAACAATTTTTTTGAAATTTAGATACATGTATGGAGCGCCCCCCTTAAAATATTTTTTTTCAAATTTAAATACATAACTAAAGTAGCGGCATACAGAATACACCTTATGTGTAAATTTTATTCAGATACGTCGTATAGTTTCCGAGTAAAATGGCTGTGACATACGGACGGGCAGACATACAGACAGACGTGACGAATCCATAAGGGTTCCGTTTTTTGCCATTTGGCTACGGAACCCTAAAAATCACGTATTTGACGATCTCCTAGCCCTGTCGGTAGTGACCCTGCCTACGAAGCAGGAGGTCCCGGGTTCGAATCCTGGTCAGGGCATTTATTTGTGTGTTGATCGCAGATATTTGTTCCTGAGTTATGGATGATTTCTTTGTATTTGAGTATTTATCCATATTTATCTATTATATATATCGTCGTCTAGTACCCATAACACAAGCCTTATTGAGCTTACTGTGGGTCTAGGTCGATTTGTGTAAGATTGTCGTATAATATTTATTTATTATTTATAGTAAATGTATGGAAAATATTTAATTTGTGGCTTTTTAGTACATTACCTAATAATAGGAAACTATTAGAAACGATAGGAATGGAATCGACTGGCATAAAAAAGCAGCATGTGAAAAATAAAAAAAACAATTTTCATAAAGTATGGGAAAAGTTTTTCTCAATTTGTGGCTTTTCTAGCCGCAAATTATTTTTGATCCCATACAAGAATGGGATCGATTGGCATCAAAAAGAAGTTTACCAAATGTGACCTCATCTCGCATCCTGTATGTTTTTTTCCAAAATCCGTAGAAGACCTTCCCTCAATTTTAAATTAATGAAGATTGATTAATTTGAAATTGAGGGAAGGTCTTCTAAGACCATTTTCGCGTTGCAGCGAGGGATCTGGTAGCTGCCCCCACTGACCCAAAAAGAAATTGAACTTGTATATTATTTCAAATTATCGAAGTTACAAGTAAAAGTAGTTAAGATAAAAGTAATTGCAATTACAAATTATATGTAATCGGGAATACTACTGACATGTAATATCAATTACAAGCAATTTCAATCACTTAATATAATTGATTTTCATGTAATTTAATTAGCAATTTAATTCATTACAAAAGTAGGTACCATCTAATAAATTACGCCCAACACTGAATAAACATCAGGTTCAAGAGGGTAGTATGGAGGATGTATGCTATCTGCTGCCGAAGTCGCGCATACATGTGATCTTTATAGACAAAAAAGTTTCGTTCTATAAATTCAATTGTTTGTCACAAAAAATGGTTTGATTTGTTTTTGCGTGGCATTTAAGACTGGATCCAGTTAATTGTTGCTGTGAACATTTTTTAAATTGGTACCTAGTTGGTTACTAGGAACAGGTTTAGACACGGGTATGTTATGTCCAAAAGGGAGGTATGGGCACTCCGAATGTTATCTCGCTAACTGTGGTAAGGCACAGTTCAGCGAATGTTATCACGCTCAAATCTGGACCTGGCTCAGAGCTCGACTGGGGAAGTACCTTACAGAAAACCATAGCTAAAAAGCAAATAACTTAATTCAACCTAAAGTTTAAGATTAATTTTTTAACATGTTTTAACCATTTTCATTTATATGCCATAAGTGTTTTTTACTAAAAAAATTGACAAATATAAAAGCGTTTGTCGTCTCACATAAGAATTATAAATTGAAATTACACAAAAGAATTAAAAACACGAAAAGTCAGCACGAGTAAGTTAATAACATATAATAGCTTTTGCCCGCGGCTTCGCTCGCGTTAAATTCGGGGTAACAAACCATACAAACTTTCACCCCCCATTTTAGGGAAGTGGGGGGTTAGAAAGAGACAAAAAGTAGCCTATGTCACTCTCCATCCCTTCAACTATCTCCATTTAAAAAATCACTTCAATTCGTCGCCCCGTTTTTCCGTGAAAGACGGACAAACAAAGAAACAAACGCACACATACACTTTCCCATTTATAATATTAGTATAGATTAGATGTATCGTGTCGTGTATAGGGTCGTCACGGTTTTTTGGGTACATTTTTGGGTTAGTTTTGGTTAATTGCCATCTATTTCAAAAGTTTTATCATATCAAAATCCATTATAATATTAAAATACTAGCTTTTACCCGCGACTTCGTCTGCGCGAAATTAACATGAGCGATATGGAATTACATAATAAAACGCAAAATAAAAGTTACTAGTTAGTAAAATCTAAGAGCAAATATAAAACTAGCACGTATGCTATTTCAAGTCAACAGGGAGCAACAATTCCGTATAAACTTCCATTCCGTTTTCATCCCCTTATACATACCAAATTTCATCTAAATCAGTTTAGCGGTTTAAGCGTGAAGAGTTAACAGACAGACACACTATAATATTAGTATGGATACGTATTATATCTCTTCAAGTAGGCTGGAGAAAAAAAAAGAATTATAGCCAAAAGCGTTTTTTAAAATTTTTAAATTTTGAAATATCTTGCTTCAAAGGTTTGAAACATCTTGTCTTTCCACTCTCAATATTTTTAACTCACTCGTTTTTGAAAAGTTTGAGAAAATGCTGAAAGGTTGACATTAACATAATAAAGGCGGTTTATAATTATATCTATTATTTGAAACCGTGCATAGGGTGGTTATGCTAGTTTCCCGTCCGGGTTGCCGTCCACCTGATTAAACTGCTACAAATTTATTGGACTAAGAGCTGGCCACGTCAGATATGACACAATAATGAGAGCAATGAAACCTGACTATTGTGTCATATCTGACGTGGCCAGCTCTCAGTCTACATGAAAAAAACTTTTTGAGGTCAAATTTGCCATTGATAATAATTATTTATTCTTTAATTGATATTTTAATTATAAGCTTTTATTTCAAAAACTTGAATATCAATATATCAATAAGTATGGACGGAAAACTGACACATACTCCACTTTTACAAAAAATGTTTTATTATAAAAAAACCTTTCGAGTATGATTTATTCTCGTATAATAATAATCTAAACAAGACCATATAAGCTCTAGAACGATAAGTAAGGGCACTTCAAAATTTATTATTGCATTACAAAGCTGGCAAAATCGATAAGTGGAAGAAAACTAGCACCTAAAAACTGACTAAGAGTACATTTTATTCAATAGTCCAATCTTAAGTAGAAGGAGTAGATTTTGAAAATTTATACAGGAAAAACAGCTTAGGTACACTTCATACTGATTTGAAACAAGGATTAATATTTCGAGAAATTTTTACAAAGGTAAAGCATAAAAGTCAGCCCTGAAAGCTGACCAACTAGTTCAAAAATGGTCCGGTCTTACCCCATCGTACCTTACTTATTGTTTTTTTCATTTTAGGGATTGTGAGAAATTATATTGGTATATATACTTATACGATTAAATTAATTCCATATCTACTTACCTACCTAATAATAATATTAATAATTCACCATATCTTTTAAATCGTACGAAAACGAACATGCAATAAACCATATAAACCTAATGGCGCGACCAGACATCGCCGAGTGCCGGGACAGCCGAGCCGATTGTTTCTTTCTTATTCCATAGTAAAGAGAGAGATATACAACCTAACACGATGATGTGGACAAATCACTGACAAATGCACGAATGTGTTTCAACTTCAAGCGCATTTGATTGTATTCAATGTATCCGTCATTCATATCATAATATAGATCTAGCTTGCAACAGCGCAAAGCAAGAAGCGAAATGAGCAAATGAGAGTAAGCTGGCAACGTCGCCTCGGATGGAAACTGCTCGAACAAACGCACTCTTGTAATATAAATTATGGTAAAAACATGGACGAAGCCGTCTATGGTAAAAAGTACCCATACCCACTGTAAAAATTGAATAATGAATTAGTCTCTTTAATAAGTTGGTAGTTTAAATATATTGGGTAAAAAAGTCAAAATAAAAAGATTAAACTAACTACTAACTTGACTATAGTATGATTTGACTTTTTTTTTGTCCAAAAATACCTATAAATCGCTTAGGATCAGGATTGAAAATATAAATGAGAAATGAGATAAAAAAATAAACAAAAAAGTTAACATCAGCCTAGATTTGAACTCGGACATATCTACTTAGTAAGCAAGCGTACTATAACCTAAGCTATGTGGAACGAATTTCCGCACTCAAAATTACTAATCATATTACTCAAATTTGACACATGAAACATGTCTCTGGCTGCAATAGAATAAACGCCTATAAGTTTTATTGCAGCAATTGCATAGTTCTGATTATTACAGGCTCTACAAGGTTTTGCGTCTAAAACCTTTATTCAGCGCTTAATACGACTATAGTTATCGGTAGAACATTAGTAATGTGCTAAGAAGTAATTATGTTTAATTTCGCAACATAGAATTATTTCTGACCGAAATAAAACTTGCGACAAGTTTTCTCCAAAACAGTTTCATAACGATGATATATATACCTAATTATGTTATACAAGACCAAGCACGTATCGGTAGACCGAACCCAACTATATGCCCCTACAGAAAATGTAACATACATGCTCCAACGTGGTTTGTTTTCTTCAAAAACCTTGCACGAAAACACCTCGATTTGACGTGTTTGCATATATCGTCGCCTTAATCAATCTGAATAACAAAATAAATGTTTTGTCATCAAAATTTCACGGCGACTGGCCTAATCCTACACAGGCCAAACAGCAGTCCACAAACATGTTAAAATACAAAGTTATACAACCCGCCGTCAAACAAATAACAACTCTAATACTTAACACATACAGTCCTAAACCAAACGCGGCTTCAAACCGAACGCAACCGAAATCCGAATTAACAGTTTAAGAGATAGAATTCAAAATTCGAATTTCAATGTTTCACATAATTCACATAAAGCTTCAAAATTATACTCAAATTAAACCGTGTTCCACATAAAATACGGTCCATAATCATGTAAAATATTTGTACATGCGTAAACACGCGAGATTAACTTTTTAACTGACAAACAAAAATATGCCATCGACAATTCGAAGGCAAAGTTGTTTCCATTTGTAAAACAAACGAATGAATCGTGAATATTTAATGGCGAGTCAAGCGATTTGCGACTTTGTTGTATCGGTGTTTCGATCAGTTTTGTATTGCACGCGCTAGAGGCGAGCTAGGCCTGTTTGGTGAAGGTAATAAAGAAGTCTGTTTTGTGAAAATAATCGACTTTTAACGCGTAGGTAATGAAGTTAAACTGGCATTTTTATGTTTTCAGATATATCATTAACTATATAATTATTTGAAAACATTTAAGACAAACGGTGAAGATATATTCAGATGATTATTTCAATATATTTTCAAAAATTAATCAAAGTAGAAGAGATACCCACCCCTTTATAGATAGTCTACAGCAAAAACGGTACCTCACTGTCAATCGATATATTTTCCGAAGCTTTACTTTACTCACTATAACTACTATAAGGAACTACATACATAATAAGTTACATAACAAGTTCTGAAGTATTAAGGATGAGTCTTATGTAAGACGCAGGTACTTTCTCAGCTAAGCTAGCTAGATTAAATTCACACCAACGACTAAAATCTGTTAAGTATGTCAACTTTTCATTACATCGAACACCTTAAAAGTGAACCACATTCAATCACTTATCATCTATCTCATTCTTGTAACAGTAAAAGCAATCATTTGCACAAACTATAAATAAATAATATTACATTGTGTCCCATTTCATAGCTTATTGTGCTTGACACTAGAAAGGGCACAATAAAAATTGTAACGGTCATCCGAGAGGCTTTAGAACTATAAGAATGAATGATGACGTGTCGTAAAGGGTGGAGGACTTTTAGAGGCTACGGGAAGTGACGTTAAGTAAGTCGTCAGGTCAAATTCACTAACTAACAAGCAATAACTTTAATAAATTGGTAATAAAAAATAGGAACTCCACACTCGCTAGATTTTTTAAATAAAAAAACCGCATTTAAATCGGTTTAACCGTTTTAGCGCTACGGTACCACAGACAGAGACACACATAGAGAGAAAGATATACAGGGACACATGTATTGTAGCGGTAAAACTTATAACACGCCTCGTTTGAGGCGGCGGTTAATAAAACGGATAAAAAATAAAATCTATATAAAAAAGAAACGATTCTTAGATTTAAACCCTGTTGGATTTTCATTGTGGCCTCCGTCTTAACATAATTTGCAGTTCTGACAGTTTTTCGAGGTTTTGCTCAGTCGTCATGAGTAATTTGTGGTTGCTAAACCATACGAAGCATTTCCAATGGCTTCATACGCGTTCGCTAGTAATAGTCAGGCTCTTAGGCCAAGCAAAAGCTTGGGTTTGTCGCATTAACAAAATAAATAAAACAGTGTCGTGTCGCATATCAATCGTGTCGTAAGGAGTAAATGGAAGGCAATACAGTCCTCAAAGCTGGTGAGAGGGTTCTTGTGTTCGGAACATAACAGAAGAAGGATTGTGGCGGCTAATATGGCTGATTTATAATCGGTGATCTGGATAAAGACTTTTTTTCTAGAACACGGCTAAACAAAAATAGTGAAAGAGTTGTATTGTATGATTGGGCATACGACAACTCAAGCCATCAGACATTGGCGGCATTATTTTAGTATGGGAGCGACTAATAACAATTTATTTGGTGCCCGCAACAACCTAGCCTTTAAAAATTTCATACTTTGTATTTAAAAAAAATGTAATGGTGTAGGGTGCACAGTTCGAGTGCTTATTAGGATTAGGTCTGGTTTTGATTGGGTGATGTTTTCTTTCACCGAAAAGAGACTGGTATCTAATCAGATTTCGTATATAAGTTTCGAAACAGTCAATGGCATTGACAGTTTGCAAAAACTAGTATCTACGCCATCTATATCCATTGGGTTGCCAAGCGGAATCCTAACTCTAATTGATTTCCCAGCCCCATTATAAACCACAAGAAAACTAAGTCTTTCACTAAACGGCTCTAATACCAATATTTATCGACAGCTAAAGCCTTGAAAACCAGCGCTAAAGGCTCTAAATGAGCGTGATATTGTCATTTTCCACCAATTTTCCAACGATTTCCAGCATTTTCCAGTTCAAGGCAGAGTAGGAGCGCATACCAATACCAACTTCATAAATCTTGAGATGATTCGATGTTTTATTTGCCATTATACCAGTCAATATTAATTGGATAGATTACATACTTTCTTGTACTTAAAATTATACTCACTAGATACTTATGTATAATATTATTATTACACATACCTAGTAAGTATAATTATAAGTACAAAAGATATTCTTCGAGTTATGCTAAGTGTCGTTTCCTATGCTCGCACTCAATAGAAAGAAAATACACATGGTCACGATTCTCAGCAGGACGGAAACGAGATAGAAGAAATAATGCCGAGTCAAGTTAAGATTTTTGAACTCCGGAAGCCGCTATTGGAATGCAGCCAAGACCACTGGATCAGGATTGATACGAATAGCGGTTGTTTAATCTCGTTTAAATTGCGGGAGTTATATCGACGTCACGGTTCTAGTATTGGACGGGATTTACTGATGAGTAAGTTATAATTTACTGGACATATGTATTTTTCTATTACTTATCATACACAAATATATAAAACAGTTTGAAATTTGGAACTCAACCGATAAATATTTTTTTGGAATTTTAACTAGATTTTTTAATTTTTTAGAGGAACATGGCGTCAGATCATCAGAGAGAAGCTGTCGAATGACTACGACCCTCAGTGATGAGGAAACCGATGCAAGGAGGGGGAAGGAGGAGGAGAAATTTTGACTAGTATTGTTCCCGAAAATTAATAATATGAAAAAAAATTGGTACAGTCGCCATCAGATATATCGGAGCGGCCAAGGTGTTCACAAATATCTGAACAACGCCTCTATTGTCAAGGCGATAAAGTGCAAGTTCCGATATTTTTGAGTACCTTGGCCGCTCCGATATATCAGATGGCGACTGTACAAGCTAAATTGTACCAATTACGGTATGGCTATGTAACGCAATCTATTTAATATCTATCACATTATATATCTGTATAACCAGCGTGCGCACACGCGTATATTATAAGCAGCTCTAAGTCATGTATTTTACATTCGGTATGAATCGGCTATTATGGCACTTTAATTGTTGGGAAAATAAGATACTACTTTTGTTAATAAATTAACCCATTTTGTTTCTTCAAGTACCATTTGTCGAATCACATTTTAAACATAGCAAGTGATGTTTCACCTTCACCTTCATAGGAGAGTTCTTGCAGAATAATTTATTTTTAGGGTTCCGTACCTCGAAAGGAAAAAACCGGAACCCTTATAGGATCACTTTGTTGTCCGTCCGTCCGTCTGTCTGTCTGTCAAGACCCTTTTTCTCAGGAACTCGTGGAGGTATCAAGCTGAAATTTATATCAAATACTCAGGTCTACTGTTCCTTGGAGCTGTGAAAAAAATCAAACTTCTAAGCCAACGCAATCAAAAGATACAGCTGTTTATGCCGCAAATTTCCGCAAATTTTCGAAACTCGCAAGGAAATCAAAACCTACAGGGTACTTCCCGTGAACTCAGAATCTTGAAATTTAGTACGAAGCAATGTCTTATAGCACAGATAAAGGAAAAATTGCAAAAACCGTAAATTTTTAGTTACATCGTATAATAAAAATATTTTTAATAATTTTAAAGTTACTACCCATACCTACCTTTTTTTTATCTTTCATTTTATTAAGCATATGCATAATTTTAATTTAACTCTATATGGAAATATTCATAGGCTAGTTATGACATTTGAAACATGACTGTGATATTTATTTCAATGTATGGATATTAATTCGGCATTTTTTTTTACATTTACAATATTATTTTGACATTAATATAAAACATTATGTATTTTCGTTATCTTTTACTATAGTTTGATTACGATACGTTTCCTAATATTAAAGTTGCTGCTTATTTTAATTGTATGTTAGTGTCTAAACCTGCAAGAAATAGAAGGCTTTTTTATTTTTATTATTTTACTAAGTGATGGCTAACCAAAACCTTACTGTTATTTTGTAAATTTGACCTCATTCCCGATTATAGTAAAAAAAGAACATTTCCAAAGACTTGATTAAAAAACAAACTCCCACACGCCCCTTGCCTGAAACACTGAAAATATCATTTCCGGAAGGTCTGAATAAAGGAGAGTGGAAATTTATCCCGGACCCCGGGGGACTGTGCCTTTCTTATCAAAATATCCGAAATCTATATTTTTTGAAGCTGTTACAGTTTACTTTAAAGTTTTTGATAGACGCCCTTTGGGGAGACATCAAAGGGATTTTGGTAGGTAGTTTGTTTTTCATTGTAGATACATTTTTATTGAGTTTGAGTGACATTTACGATAAAGGGGTAGCTCAAGGTTAATTTTCGTTGTAGCTCAAATGTAAAATAACTGACCTAAGTGCTTAATATAATTTTGACACGTTTGGTAAATAAATGTAATCACTTGTAGTTATAATATAGGACTGTTAAAACTTAAAAGTTACAACACAAATAGAAAATGAACATCTAAATCGTCGTCTAGTACCCACAACACAAGCCTTATTATAGGTCGGTTTGTGTAAAATTGTCCCATAATATGTATTTACTTATTAAAATCAAACCTTATTTTTACCCAACAACAATAATACCAGATATTTAGTTTTACCCGCGTGAGTTAAAAATATTATGGCGACATTTGTTTCAGGACACATTTTCTTTCTTCAAATTTGATCAATTCTATATTCCACAAATTTTACCCTCATTCCGCCATAATTAACCAACTCTCTTATCTTACTGTAATCTCTTTCCTATTTCACACAGCAAAATTAAACAATGTCTCCTATTAATCATAATACAATTATAATTACAATGTGACCAGAGATAAAGCTACGACCTTTTCAAAGCAAAGTCGTACACGAGGTATGAGGCACGCACTATCTCGTATAATTTTGTAAATTGTCTTAAAGTTTGTACTCTAATTCCTAAATAATAAAGCCGTATGTAAACAGATTAAGAATATATGGTATACCTCATTGTGTATTTGTTAAATGATGGATTTATAAATATTTATCGTCAGGCAAATGTTGTACTTGGTCTTCATAAGGAAATGAAAGGCTTGTAAAGGAAATGGCAAAGGGTCAAAAACATCCTGTACTTATATTTTCTTTCTTTCTGATGAGACAGTAAAAATAAGAATCTAAAAAGATTGTTGAAATTATTTCTGTTACAGTATTTAATGGGTAGATGGATTATTTTTATATAGTACGATTTTTTTAAGATGTTGGTATTGTCGGTAGAATTCCTTAGTAAGATGCCGACATCTTAAAAAATTACCACTATACCTACTTACTTAAATATAAAAAAAACTAACTTCATTAAAACAATGAAGATCCTAAGTGAAATCCTTTGATAATTTGTAAGCAAAAAATAATAATTTGTATTAACGAACGCTAAAATTAATTACTTACATAATTTAAGCGCTTCTTTAAAATGGTGTAAGCCCTATAGATCTAAAACATCACATCTCCCTAACTCTATTTAAAAGTAAACTTTAGCTACCTGTAATTAAAGTCCATATTCAAAGTAGAACATCTGTCCATAGCGAGTTTTTAAAAGTAACATCTTAGTTTTTCTTAAGCAAGCGCTACAGGAACGAAGTATTAGTAATTTTTAAACAATCCTATCTCAGATTAAAAAGCTACGCGACAAGCAACTTTATAGTCATACAATTAAAGTTTAAATTGCGTTAACGGCTGTAAACGAAATAGGGTTGGCAAGAATGTTTTTCTTAAGCAACGTAGATACAAAACGGTACATTTTCATTAGCTAATTGAGTTGCGTCCCTTCCGGCGGATAAACAAGCTAGGGTTGACACTAACGCGTAGTTATTTTTTAATTCTACGCGAAAGGTGTTGGCGATAATACTATTTAATGGTAAGAAAGTTTCTTTTATCGTTATAGTGTAACTTATTACTAAGCATATTTTTGCATAAGTTTTTAAAGCCGTCGCCATTATAAAAGCAGTAAAAGCAGACTGAGATTATCGAAAGAACTTTATTATTTAAAATACTAAGAGATATGTTATTTCATGTTAATAATACCTATGGATAAATATTTATAAAACCTAAATATTATGACTTAAATTATTAAATATCATACCTAAGCAATGAATTATTCAAATTGTAATATTTACAAACTTAACCCCTCCAGCCAACGTCCCCTGTGTTCTGAAGCCTCCAGGATTGTGCATCGGATGGCAAGCGGCCTGATGGTCTTACGTTGGTTCCGTGGCAGAAAGGCTGATGCCTCTTATGAAACGCTACATGCTTCAGTGCTTTTGCCCCATCCCATCTGGGCCACACCATAAGAGCTGCTGGGTCGACTGCTGACTATGCAGCTAAGCAGAAGCATACTAAGTATATCATACGTCGTCATACGTCGGCTCCAAGGCAGAGTCTTGGAGCCGACGTATGACTTCATACCGGTTGCGGTAGAGACTACAGGGTCGTGGGGTGCGGAGGCCAAAGAGTTTGTCAGGCATTTGGATCGTCGACTCAGAGAGAGGGTTGGGATCCTCGCTCCGGATCGTACCTGGTTCGACAAATTGCCTTGGCGATTCAGCGTGGCAATGCTGCTAGTGTCATGGGGACGTTTGAGCCAGCTACGGTCCGGGGTAGTCAGTGTTACTAAGGTTATAATACTTATGTGTGTTTCAAATTGACAAAGCCTGTGGTGGATCTTTGATGGTTATGTGACGAAACATGGGGTTGATCTTTTTTGTGTTGTACCCTTAATTCATGACATGTAATATTTAAAAATATTATGAATTAATGAGTATGAGTATGAGAATGAGTATGGTTGATTCGGATTATAAATAATAGCCATTTAAGTATTACTTTATAACGCAATTTTTACAAATTATGATGTGCCATATTTGTGTTTTGGATTAGCTATATCATCCTAGGTCGGGTCAAAGACAAAAGATAAAATAGGTACTTTATAATAACTCTATGGGCGGTCTTTGGTCTAGTTCACGCGTTTTAACTACAATTACTTCCCTACTTCTCCTACTCCTTACTTCTTTTGTTTTTAAATGCAGACTGCAAAAGAGTTTCGCTTCAGTGTATATTCTGATATTTAATTACGATTCAGTTTTTTCTAGGGATATGTAACGCATAAGCCTGATCTCCTATCATCAAGTGTAAATAGCTGAAGGAACGCTAAATCTTCTTCCTCCTAGCGTTTGGCCCGGCTTGGGGTCCGCTTGACAACCAAATCCAATGAATAGGCGTAGGCACTAGATTTTACGAAAGCGACTGCCAACTTAATATTCAAAAACACTAAATATTTAATTTAAAAAAAAGCGTGAGGATAGCCAAATCGAATGATGGAATGATGTCATTGTATTTAATCTTCAGCTTTGAATTAACGTTAAATAAAATTATAATAAAAGTGATAGCCCTGACCGTAAATACCGTTATGAAGGGAGTTTTTATCGCCTTTACAGTGCTTTATGCTAATCCCTGATTTTCGGATGTGCTCTTGACGGCTCCGGAGCAACGTGCTGATTGCAAACTGCCGAATCGTACCGGTTTTGTGTACTGTTTTTTGAAGGTACCGGTTAAAACTTACAGATGCTTTTTTTTAATTTGCTGTTAATATTGTTTTTATTAAATATGGCGTTTACGATTCCTACCTATTTATTCACCAGTGCATGTGATATGCAGGCGTCCATAGACTACACTAGCTGCTAATCAGCAGGCGGGTTGTATGCCTGTTTGGCACCGTCGTTTTATAAAAAGTGCTTAGACAATTTGGCTGCTGACTGGTAAAAGCTTTTGATCGAGAGTCTTTTTAAAAACTAGAAGCGTTCAACAAACTTCAACAAGTTTGTATCGTTATCCGATCAAAGTTTTTAAAACTTGAAATAATGGAAGGAATTTTTAAACTCTAGCAATTTGTAAAACAAAGTGTTTGATGACTTGAAAATGTTTAATGGTTCTTAAAACGATGTTCCTGGGCAAAAACGTTTTCTTTAAAGTTTAGATATTTGTCATAACGTAGCTAATAAAAATAACATAACAAGTGAAACGGCCGACATGAAGACTTTCAGCTAATATCATTGAACCGTCGGGTCTGGTTCGAGGAGTCGGAGGATGTTTGTCGTGTCACTGTCTATCGTCGACTGCCCGTTGTCCGGTCTATTGTTTCGTCGTGTCTAATTTTGAATTTAAAGTCCGTCGTTCCAGAAGAGTATCATGTCAGTCAGCCAGTCGGACAGTCAATGTCTCGTCGGCAAGGAGGTTGCAAAAGCCCCGACAATCATGATGATGTAAATAAAAAATATCCTACTAAATCAATTAAATAGATTTAAAAAGAGACGCCTAATAAATACCATTGATAACGACACATATGAATTTATCAAGACAATGAATGAATGAATTGCTTTATTGTACACCTCCGAAATTACAACACATAAAAACCTAGATAGAAAAGAAAGTAGAAGGAAAAAGAAAGAGAGGCAAGACAAGAATGGAATAAACAAGGTGAAAACTAGAGAAACAAGTAGGTTGACGGAGATTGTTTCACCGACAATAATGATGATTAATTAATTCTATTATCGCTTACGTCAACACATCAACAAGCATTTACCAGATTCAAAAACGAAGCAACATGTTTATCTGATGAGTAGGGTGTCCACACCTGCAGTGCCGTAACAATAAAACACCCGGGACCGTCCCGATAACTCACGCGGAAGAGAAATATCTGCCGGGGTGACCACACTATGTGTACTGGTTTGCGGGCCATGAAAAATGTGATTATTTAAAGGTGATTTCAAAGTTTTTAAATAGATAGTTTTGAAAAGTCGAATTCTGAAATTTAAACCGCGTGCTGGCTAGAATTTCTTGGGGTAATTTATGATCCGTTAAAGTGTTATTTCCCTCTTATAAAGTGTAATTTAAAACATAATACCATAAATCATAGTGGCTGTGGCATAAATCCCAGATTAGTTAAGTTGTTTGCTTGTTGATTGAACATGACTAACGGTTACTTCTCATGTTTCCCCATTCCTGCCTCTTCTATGTCCCGTCTATATTATAAAGTGTAACTATTCGGATAATTTCAAATAATAGACATTTTCCGAAAACCAGTCTAAAATGGTCTTTTTTTCTACATACAAACAGCAACACTGTTAACTATACATAGGTGGACCTTATTGCAAAAGGTCCACCAATGGGCAGTTAACAATGTGGGCGATAGTACACAACAGAATTATTTATTCCAAAGTAAAAATTGTCACACACTTCACATCCACAGCGAAAGTTTCGTCATAGTTGCTACAGCCAAAATTAGATTCCGCAACATGCTTCGTTTTAACAAATATTTATATTTTTGCCTAGTGACTAGTACTCATAGTACAAACTTTTGTGTGACTTAAAAGTCATTATGAATAATTTTTTGAATAAATAAATGAAATATTTGAGCACAACCTTACATAAATCAACTTAGCCACAAAAGTTTGTACTATGAGTACTAGTCACTAGGCAAAAATTGATTGGCTGAGCCATTTGTTTCCCATGAACTCTTAAATCGTAATTGACGATCGCTAATATAGTGGCCCGACAAACCGGTTGAGTCACCATATTTATCTCAGACACAGGCCCCGACACCATTGTACATGCGTCGTCTATCTTTGACCCCGTGCTTCAAGTAAATACAAACCTCATTTCCTGGTAATAGGGCTGAAATTTGTCAGTTTGTCGTGCTAATGTTTGTAGGATATGAGAAAGCAAATAATAAATAATAAATACTCTTTATTGCACACCTCATACAGTTACAAGCACAAATTTTACAATTAGATAAATTTAGGTAGAGGTAACAACAGGCGGTCTTATCGCTAATGAGCGATTTCTTCCAGACAACCAGCAAAATTAGAATTTTAAATTAGGATTTTTGTCCGTTCGATATTTAATAAATATCTGTTAGGACAGAAAAGGCACTTGAGACGTGGTGCGGTCACCAACTGACAATATACTGGACTAAGAGCTGGCCACGTCAGATATGACACAATAATGAGAGCAACGAAACCCATCTAGTAAGGTTGATATACTATCCTTATTGCTAGATCCGGGCATCTGGCAGCTTTTAATGGGTGGAGGTCAGAGTGATAGGCAAGCAAAATTTTTGAATTGCAAAATAGTACTACCGAAATATGTAAAAACTGCCGAACTTGTCTAAGTTATAAAGAACAGGGCCTATATTTTAACATTTGAACAAAAAAATATGCGTATTATTACGGAAACAGAAACAGTAGGCGACAAACTATGAATTACATTATACGTCGTTTTGGATTACTTCCCCCATCAGAAAGTTTTGGAAATTATATAATCTAATTATTTATATAATTTCTGATAATACTGCATCAAAACCAGAACTCTAGGATTTGTATTCTTAAAGTGGTTTGCATTCTTTGACCTCCAACACTTTACAGCTGCCAGATGTCCGGATCTAGAAATAAGCATAGTATAGCAAACTAACGAGAGTGGTTTCGTCGCTCTCATTATTGTGTCATATCTGACGTGGCTAGCTCTCCGTCTATACGATCTAAATCAAGATTTTGGATATCTATCTTGTAGAGTTGTAGAACCTCTCAGTATTCTTATCTTATATGAGGGCATCATACATCACCAGCCGTGAAGATCATTTGGAATGATTTGGATTAATTTAATAAACTCAATTTACTTTATTTACTACTATTATTTTGTATATTGTAAAACTATTATTTTTGCGACACAACACTACGCCGGTATAGGATTTTTTGCAATATACAATATATTGTATTCAGGTTTTGTCGAGATGAATTTTCATCGGAAAGCAACTGATAAACATACACTTAAAGATAAAAACGGATCAGTTTGCTTTGAAATTTTAATACCAAGTGAGTAAAAATGTTCAGTTATTTTTGTGCTACACGATAGTGAATGGGAATATATTTATATCTTTTAATCAAATAGTTTGGCAAACATTATTCTGTATACCGCAGCATTTAATTAGGACAAATAAATTATATTAAATTATCGCGTACGTCGGTATATTTTGCAAATTCCCAGTACGTCAGTTTTGAAACAGCGAGGGCTTTTGTTTCACTCCGACACTGCCGTGCTAACTACACTGTACGACAATTGAAATAAGGGCCTTGTGTAGAAATAACACTCGCGAGCAAATAATACGGGTCAGTGACAAAAACCCTTACATTTTGCAAATTAATAGCGGTATGTGCAGGAAACTAACTGTGTATTAAAGATAATTTAATATCGAATTAAATTGAACCTTCAATGTTCTACAAGAATTCTGGAAAAAGTTTTATTTAAAAAAAAGTCGAATTTGGTACCAAATTCAAATTGAGCTTATTTCACTTTTGATTGTTTTCTCACTTTTGTTTTCAATCTGTCAAAGCAAAATGATAAAAGGCAGTTTTTGTTGACTTTGATGGTCATTATTGAATTACTATCATGTCGCTAACACAATATGAATGTACACGTATCGTCACTTTGTTACAAGAAGGCAGAAGTCAGAGATATATAGCAAGAAGAACAGGCGTGTCACTATCTACGGTGCAGAGGGTCCTCCAACGTTTCCTACAAACTGGCAGGAACCTTCGAAGACCAGGAACCGGCAGGCCGAGATGTACTACGGCTAGATAAGATCGATTTATTGTAACAACAATGCTCCGAAATCGGCATCTCACTGCAGTTGAAGTCAAAAACCAACTTCGGGAGACCCGAAGAGATGACATCAGCGAGTGGACTGTAAGGCGGCGGCTTCGTGAAGCTAATTTGACCCCACATAGACCGGCAAATGGCCCAAAACTTGACAGAGGGCATCGAACTGCAAGGAAACTTTACGCACGCGAATACAGGCGATGGAGTGCCGATGAATGGGCAAGAATTATGTTTTCTGACGAATCCAGATTTATGCTCTATGCACATGACGGGCGGCGAAGAGTTTACAGACGGCCAGGTGAACGTTTTATTCCAGCCTGTTTTGAAGAAAAGGTTACTTTCGGCGGTGGGTCTGTTATGGTTTGGGCTGGAATCTCTTCAGAGAGTCGCACGCAATTAGTTTTGATAGAAAATGGAACGTTAACTAGTGCCAGGTATGTGGAAGAGATTCTTAATGAGCATGTAGGCCCATATTTAATTAATATGGGTGAAAACTCAATGTTCATGCATGACAACGCCAGGCCACACACCGCACAGATTGTGGAAGATTATTTTGAGGAGGTTGGCATTAACACTATGAACTGGCCCTCGAGAAGCCCGGACCTAAATCCGATTGAGCACGTGTGGGACGAGCTCGGAAGGCGTGTAAGAAATCGAAACCCCGCCCCAGCTACACTTAGAGATCTGAAACAGGCGTTAGTGGAAGAATGGGCTAATATCCCGCAAGAACGCATAAGAAACTTAATAAACAGTATGCCCAATCGTTTAGAAGCTGTAAGAAGAGCCCGAGGAGGCAATACGAAGTATTGATATGTTTTACTTTTTTTTTGTTTTTAGTTTTGTGTGTGAAGTACCACGGTTGCTTTTTACCTATAATTAATTGATATCGTGTTTACTATGTTCATTAAATAAACAAGTGAATATCATCTCTAACTCTTGACGTTGTTCTATTAACTATGCATTTATCTATAATATACAATTTAATTCAGGCTCCTAGCTTTATTAGTTTAGGAGATATTATAGTTTTTCGTACTGACCCGAATTATTTGCACGCGAGTGTATATATTGTTTGGATTTCTAATAGAGAAAATAATAGTGTTGATACAGAAGACTTGGATGTAGGAGAAGAGGCAAACCTAGGAAAAGGTGGATGGACTGTGTGAGAGATGATATGGAAAGAAAGGATGTGAGTAATGAGATGACGGGTGATAGAGATATGTGGAAGAAAAAGACATGCTACGCCGACGTCAAGGAAATGGGATAAGGGCAAGAGGATGATGATAACAGAAGACTATAAATTAAATTGATGAATGAATAAGTTCTCACATTGTGAAATGCCTACATAACAAAATGAAAAGTACTTTGACTTTGAAACGTGAAAATAAACCAAAGATCCTTTTGTACAACTTACCCCCTTAGTTACTTCTACAGCGGAGTGTACCTATAAATATTATATATGTTTAAGCTAGTAATGACGATTAGTATGCATTCCGCTTGAAGGAATCTGTGTTCAAAAGATAGTCGGCATAAGTTTACAATACCACCCCAAAACCGAATTAAAAAACATCCTCACCCATCTATTTGAATGTAAAAGGAAAATGTATGTATTTTTTAAATTCAAATTTGAATAGGCACGCATCTCGGTATTCCAAGCCTCTCAATAGCAAAAGGGCGTATGTATTCTATCTTTTTAAAGTTTTTCTGCCCTTTTAGAGAGAGTAGTGAAATTGGAAGGGTGCCTCTTAAAGAGATTCCATACGGAAATGCTAACTTTGTACAGACGTTCTAAAGATGCCTTGTACCTACAGGCTGATATAATTAAATTTTGAAATGTTATTGGGGTTATTAACCAAATATAATTTTCTGGTTTTCACACTGCTGCGGTTTCCGCATGCGGCGAAGGTGTGCAAACGAGATGCTATATGCACGTCTATAGCGCTGTCACGCTTGCACACCGTCGCTGCATCCGGTTGCGGTGCCAGTGTGATAATCGCCTTAGTTTGTAATTACTTTTATCTACACTCATATTGTAAGTTCTCTAAAACGTGTTCGAAAACGGTAGGCAATGGCTAGCATTACCACGACCGATTTTACTATGATAAGATTTTTATCTGTGGCAGTAACGTAATTTTAACTTTACATGCTCAACTATTGATGTGATATGAGTTTTGATAACATAATGTACACCTGCACCCTCCCGCGCATCCGCCGACAGCCCGACACGCGCCCGCGCGACCGCCGGCACAATCGAGTTGGCCATGGCGGTGCAATGGCGGCCATTCTATGGTTTCCAAATACGGCATTTAGAATAAATAATATGAGTGTAGATAAAGCAGTGTATGCAACTGTACGTAATTAGGCCTTAAAACACTCGTGTTATCTTATTATGAAATTCGCCTGCGGCTCATTTCATTAAACCACACTCATGTTTTAAGGACCCTTATTACGTAACAGTTACATAATAGTAGTTTATGCAACAGTTGTATAAGAGGGGTCAAAAAAGGTGAGTGGCGTGGGTAACAATTTGAGCCGTAGGCGAAAATTGTTAAGAAAAACGCCACGAACATTTTTTTACCTACTTATACGACGTTGCATACAATACTTTTTCTACGAATACACTTACTTTTACATAAAATGCGAAATTGAATTGACTTCATGGATATCGCAGTTATTTTGTCAACATAATCAACAATCATTTAAGTTTTACCTTGTAAAACACTATTTTTCAATAATAATAACATTACTAACACAAATACACACCGTCGTTATTTGATCAATTATTAAAGAGCTACAGAGATTAGTAAAAATACCTAAATTACTTTCAAAGTTTGCAATTTGCCCCAACAAACGAACGGAGAACGTAAAAAACTACGAAGTAGGTCTGTGGTTCTTTTAATTTTTTCTTTTTTAAAGTTTTTTTTTCTAAAATAGCTGCGTTTATTTAGGTTTGTTAGGTTGGCAGTAATTTATTTTATATTAATTGTCGTGTTTGCACGCGATTACACGATACTATTTTGGCGCTTTTATAGAACAAGTGTTATTTTGGGGAATAGACTAGATAGACTTTTCATCGAGTATATTATCTATGTTCTTATAAAGGTGTTGACGAATGTATAAATGACAGATAAAAGTACAGGAGTAGAAAAACTACTATTACATGTGTACCAAGCTTGTTGAATTCTTAATTAAATTAGCTTCTGTTCATATTATTATACGCTACAAGTAATAGATACCTTTAGGCCTAACTTATAGGCCTACTTTACAATACTAAAATGTAATAAAATTCAACGGCGTGAATCCGCATTAGACTAGCGTGAGGACTTTTAGCCCAAATCTTCTGAACAATATCATCTTTTTAATGATATTGAAGCACAAATAATTGGTGTTGATGTTTTAGTTTAGGGCTTGGTTCGCAAAAGAAGAAATACGATGCATATGGCGCATACATTGTACTGGAACAGCAACATTTCTATTGATCGTGGTGAGAGGCATACGACGTCAACCGGAGATCAAACCCTATAAAAAGGCGACCAATAAATTTAACCATTGTTGGATTTTACCTCTTTGCAATAAGGTATACGAAAGGTACCAATTTTGTCCATAGTCTGAACGGAGACCAGAAAAATGTGAATAAAACTAGATAAATCTCAACAGCCTGTATTGCGCTCAATTCAAATGCAAATGCGGATGCATGCAGCTTAACGCTGAGACCGTGTTCAGGTTATGCGGTTCCGTGTTTTGGGTTCCGTAAAACTATGGAGCAAACTCGGGAAAAATTAGGTTGTTTTGGACCAGGGCTTTCTAGTAACCCAAAGTCAAAGTCTAAAATTCAAGTAGGCATAGCAACAAGCACTTCTGAATCGTCAGTAACAATTACGAGTATTATATTAAGCCCCCTTTTCTTATTGCCAAAATTTTTCAATTAATGTATTACCTTTCTTAGTTTCTTTAGTGAACTGTCAAGGCTCAAGATGAATTTTGCAAGGTGGCTGGGGCTATAGCTACGATTTAATAATGTCGGATCGACAGACGTAAACGAAATGTCATTTGATATTTCCATACGTAACTCAAGTTTTGATAGGCGTTTTAGATAAACAATTTGTCATTTGGCTACGCCCTGTGGTCATCAAGTATTTGGAAATTATTTCATACAAATCAAAACATCTTTTTAAATTTAACAAAAACACTTATAGGTATACAGTGTGGAAAGTTAACTCGGGCCCTGGAGGGAAACTACCTTAAATCCTTGAGCTAGCTCATTTTACATAAAGGAGACATTCCTTTATTTTGAAAAAGAAACTAAACTGCATTCAGAGATTTTCTAAAACTCGCTTGCCTCGCCCGGGACTCGAACCAACTAAAATTAAAAAAAAACACACACTCTCTATTTTATTATACTAATCGATAGTATTAATACTCAGGATAAAATTTCTCTAACAAACATTTGGTTACTGTTCACTTTTAACTAGTAAAAGACACGTAACATTTCTGTTATCTCTCTAACATTCAAAGACTTCGTATGAAGTACACGCTTGCTAATTTATCGCTATTCTTATTGAAATCTTCGATAAGAAAATCGTTTAATGGTGGTAATACCTCTATGCACATTTCCTTCTTACATGATCCGAGGCGTTCAGTGGAAAAGTTTAAAAATGGAACGTTTGACTTTGTTTGCAATGCGGGACAATTATTTTAAATCCTGCTGGGTTGATTATTTTTTCAATGTTTTCAGTGTTTGTATTTGATTGAATTATTTTAAAATTCGAACGATTTTTATCAACAGATTTTATTTAAGTAGTATTGCTTCCCTTACGTATTTATCGAATAATGGCGTATCAAGAACAATTCGAGTTATTAGAAGCTTACTTTGTTTGCAACAAGAGCTACGATTTCGAGCGATTGCGAGCTGCAGTGGTATCGCGAGAAGTATCCAGACAGAGAACTACCATCTAGAAAAGTTTTGTCTCGAATGGTGAATAATTTACTGACCATTGGAAGTTTTAAAAAGAAGACTGGACACCCGCAACAACAAAATTTGGACTATAGCGATATTGAGTTAAACATCTTGACATACTTGGTGTTAGTGTTACCCGAAAGCTTCAAGCAGGGAAGCTGCTCAAGAGATAGGCACCAGCCATACTAGTGTACTTAAAGTTCTGAAAAAATACAAATACAAATGTTATCGTGATGGGCGATTGGTGCAGAAACTACATCCCGGAGATAGTGACAGGAGATTACAGTTCTGTGAAGATATTCGAACAGAAATAGCCCGCAACCCAAATTTCTTAGACTACATTGTGTGGTCTGACGAAACAAATTTTAGTAATAATGGAATGTATAACAGACATAACAATCATTACTGGTATCGTCAAAATCCATTCCGTGTCCGTGAAACGAACAATCAGGTCAGATTTTCGTTTAATGTTTGGTGTGGAATCAAAAGTAATATGGTTGTTTTGGTGCACATTTACGAAGGACATCTGAATGCAGCAAAATACATTGAAATATTGGAGCTTCTACAAAATCAATTAAACCTTCTACCAGAAGAGGAACGAAATAATATCATTTTTCAACAAGACGGTGCACCTCCCACAACAGCAGAATTGCCAGGGCTTACCTCAATGAACATTTCAATACCTGGATAGGTACAAACGGGACGATTAGATGGCCTGCAAGAAGTCCAGACCTGACGCCCATGGACTTCTTTTTATGGGGTCATGTAAAAAATGTTATTTATGAAACTTGCTATGAAACCGTTCAAGAGCTAAGGGTTGCGGTAGAAAATGTTATTAGGAGCATACACCACAACACTTTGATGAAGGCTACAAGAAATGAATTTCAACGGCGACTAATTTTGTCTAGACGGAACCACGGGGCTCATTTCGAACAATTTATCAGTTAAATAATTTAAGTGTAACAAATTGATAGTAAAATAAAGTTAATGTTAGATTTAACGATTGTTTTTATTTTTAAGACCAAATGTTTGTTAGAGAAATTTTATCCTGAATATTAATACTATCGATTAGTATAATAAAATAGGGTGTGTATGTTTTTTTAATTTCAGTTGGTTCGAGTCCCGGGCGAGGCAAGCGAGTTTTAGAAAATCTTTGAATGCAGTTTTATTTCTTTTTAAAAATAAAGGATTGTCTCCTTTAAGTAAAATGAGCTAGCTCAAGGATTTAAGGTAGTTTCCCTCCAGGGCCCGAGTTAACTTTCCACACTGTATATGTTATCTAATTTGTACAGAACCATATTTTCCTACTCACTGTAAAATAAAACTTTCAAAACGTACAAACAAAACATTAAAACTTCAATAATGAATTCCTTTTATCCGAAGACAAGCAAGAGACCATAAACATGTCTACGCGGCTTATCGGCCATTTTTATGTAAATGACCTCCTCCGAGGGTTCCATGCATGTCCAGTGAGGGAGCGTAATGTATTCTCCTCTGTTCAGCCGTGTTTAAAACTGTACAGTATGAAAGCAGAAGAACTTAAGAGGGCGATCAAAATGATCTTAACACGGTTTTGTTTTTTTACAATGAAGTTTACAACAATAATTGCTTTTTTTGTAGCACGACGGTGGCAAACAAGCTTACGGCCCGTCTTATGGTAAGCAGCTACCGTAGCCTATGGACGCCTGAAACTCCAGAGGTGTCACATGCGCGTTGCCGACGCTTTACAAAAAGGAGGATTCACTGTGTTGACAGCTAAAGGAACAAGAGGGTCCCTCATCTTCAATATACTGGGTTCTCTTTGAGCTCTTTGGCAACCTTACTCACCAGCAGGAACACAACACTATAAGTAGTCTAGTGCTATTTGGCTGTGGTTTTCTGTAAGGTGGAGGTACTTCCCCAGTCGGGCTCTGCTCCAGATTTGAGCGAGATGACATTCGCTGTGCTGTGCCCTACCAAACATAGTAAGATGACATTCGCAATACCGATATCTCTCTTTTGGACGTAGTTTAAGGACATAACCGGGTGCGGGTGCTTTGCTATAATGCGGTTTAATAACGTGCTAGTCGATTACCAATCCGTAAGCATATTAATATTCGCAACCAATCACCGCAAAAACAAATACGGAAATAAATATAACAAACCACCATCAATAATACCAAAACTTGCAAACAATTATTATTTATAATAATATGGACTTCTGTATATAAAGCCTGATTAAACAAATTACAATAAAGCTACTTTTGCTACTGACCGCATTGAAAACATTAATATTTTTACATGAAGGTTTACGACTTTCCTTTTTAGTATTAATAATCAAAACGACTCAAAGAATTGTTGCTAGCAAGATTTGATATAATATACCAAACAAAGAAGAATATCGTGATCTGTTTCTGACACTGTAAATTGACCACGACACTGCAAAGTGTAAAACAACTGAGATACAGACGCTAAGTAAAATAAAAGTTAAAAAAAAACCTGGGTTGCGTGAAACGAAACTTTAAGTTTCTAAGACCAATTTTATGTTATCTTATTAATTTAATTTTACCTAATCGCAGGAATTTCGCATTAGTTACATATTTTTATTTTTTATTTTATTTATTTGGAGATCCAACAGCTGTGACCTTATGCATTGTAGTAAATATAAGAAGCCAATTATAGGGACTCACAGGGAGTGACAAGATACTTACCCAAGTAACACAGGAAGCATTATAATATAACATATGAATAGTTAACTTATTTCGAACTTAAGGACCGTATAAACTCTTATATACGTTCACCGAGCAACTTGTCGCATTATATGATGCTTTGAGCTGTATAACGGTTGTATAATGGCATATCTAAATGCTTTTGTAAAGCCTTTAGCTTTAGTGCAGCAAACCACAACGCAACTGTACAGCTTTCGACTGTTTAAAAGCACTTAAGTGCTTTAGGTTCTACAATAGCATTATATAATGCTTTAAGCTGTATAACGGTTGTATAATGGCATGTATAAATGCTTTTTTAAAGCCTTTAGTTTTAGTACAGCGAACCAAAATGCAACTGTACAGCTGAATGCTGTACAGTTGCGTTTTGGTTTGCTACACTAATGCTTCGGTGTGGTTTAGTGCCTTAGGTTCTACAATAGCATAAATAAATGCTTAATGCTGTTTATGAGCATGAATATTAGCCATTATATTGCCACGTAAATCCGGTATACAGCTTTCAGCTGTTTTAGTGCTTTAGGTTCTACAATAGCATTTTATGATGCTTTACGCTGTATAACGGTTGTATAATGGCATATGTAAATGCTTTTGTTTAGCCATTAGTTTTAGTGCAGCGAACAACATGCAACTGTACAGCTGAATGATGTACAGTTGCGTTTTGGTTTGCTACACTAATGCTTCGGTTTGGTTTAGTGCCTTAGGTTCTACAATAGCATAAATAAATGCTTAATACTGTTCAAGAGCATGAATATTAGCCATAATAATGCCACGTAAATTCGCTATACAGCTTTCAGCTATTTTTAATGCCTTAGGGTGTACAATAGCATTTATAAGTAGGCAATACGTTCCTAATGCAGTATAATAGCAATAATATAAACCATTATAAAGCCAAGTAATTCACTATAAGGGGCTGTTCATAAATTACGTCATTTCAAATGGGGGGGGGGGGGGTCTGGACATCAGATGATGGTAGCATGACGTAGGAGGGGGGGGGGCGGTCATTCCGAAGATCACATCATCAATGTGTACAAAAAGGAATGAAAGTCGTGTTTCTATAAACTTTTAATGCTATAAAATATTATCTACTAAATGTTTTTTATTTTACAATTAAGCTTAAAACGCATTTTTTTAATGACGTCACTTTATTTGGCAGCTTTACTATCAAAAAATTGATGACGTAATTTATGAACAGCCCCTATACAGCTTTTAGCGGTTTTAGTGCCTTAGGTTCTACAATAGCATAAATAAATGCTTAATGTTGTTTAATAGCATAATTATTCACGTGTAATGCTGTAGGCATAAATAAGGCATTTTTTAAGGGTCACTGAGCTGCTATTGGACTAAGAGCTAGCCACGTCAGATATGACAAAATAATGAAAGCAACAAAACCCGTCTGGTTAGATTGCTATACTATTCTTATTGCTAGATCCTGGCATCTGGCAGCTTTTAATGGGTGGAAGTCACAGTGACAGACTAGCAAAATGTTTTAATTGGAAAATAGTAATACCAAACTAGGTAAAAATTGCCGAAGTTGTCTCAGTTATAAAGGACAGGGCCTATATTTTAAGGGGCTCCCTGGCGCCAACGACCTTGGATCTGATTCCCTTAGTTTTCTAATTATTTATATAGCTTATCATATTATCAGTAACGGCTTTAAACAATATAGTATCCTATATTTACTTCAATATTCATTGTCCACGAGATATTTGACATCAAAGTGGAACCGGTTTAGGCTAAAAAAGTGGTTTTATGGTCATAAATTTTGTTTTAATTAGTTAAAAATTAAAATCTCTCTACAGTTTTTAGAGACATCAAAGAGGAACCCTAATATGTAGATTACGTATATGTAAGATTCTTTACACCATTCGAATATCGATAAAAGTGTTTTTTAGACCATATTTTAAAAATATCATAAAAAAATAACGGCTCATTTATTTCAAGATCCGGCTCTACAGAATGGAGATAAAAGATTCAAAAACCGATAGTCGTTTGCCTTATAATTCTATCTATAGTTAATATGTTGGAATATCGACTCAAAACTGGTCAAACATCGATAAAAAAAAACGTTAGACCAAAAAATTTTGTGTATTATTACCATACATCGGGGTTTTCGGTGCGGGAATGTTTGACATTAGCCAAAGAGTAGGCATTAACTTAAAAAACAGAATGTACTCTAGCACGTTTCTACCTAAAGAATAATTGATCGAAAAAATCATAGGTATATACAATTTATATATAATAGCTGACTATTATGTATATATATTGTAGGTACATATATATACCTATGATTTTTTCAAGTATTTTTTTATTAATTCATGTAATGACTGATCATTGTCAACCTCTTCAGTTAATCAAATAGTTCATAAATATCGGACGTCAAGATTAATATTTGACACTTACTATACCGTGTCTTTGTCTTAGGTAGATCTAGTTAATAAATTTCGGATATGCAATTGCATTTTTAAAATACTAAGTATATCAGTAGTAGTATAGTCAATACAAACATGCCTCTAAGAAAAAAAGCTCGTATCATAGTGTGTTAGCTATTCACAGAGAGGTACCTAGTTATTCATTAAGCATAATATGATATTTTCTCAGACTAACTCTCAACCTATCTGTTTATCTGTACTCTTTCTCAAATCGTTCCCGCACCGAAAACCCCGATGTATGATTATTACGGAAACAAAAACAGTAGGCGAAAACTATGAACTATATTTTATTATACATCGTTTGGCACTACTTTCTCGCAACATAAACTTTTGTATAATTTCTCTTAATATTGTATAGTATTTGTATAGTTTCTCATAATATTGCATCAAACCCAGATCTCTAGGATTTATTTTCTTGAAATGGTTTGCATTCTTTGACCTCCACTACTTTAAAGCTGCCAGATGTCCAGATCTAGAAATAAGCATAATATACCAAAATGACTAGAGGGGTTTGGTTGCTCTCATTATTGTCATATCCGACGTGGACGGGGCTAGCTCTCCATCTATATAGACCAACGCCATTTTGTAAATAATTAATAACCTAAAAATAAAATCATGCGGACCTATTTATACAAGGAAAATACCTATATAATAAAGAAATTACTTAATTTAAGACTGCTCAACCAACACTATTATGTTAATAATGCAAAACTCGTTCTATACGAGGATTACACAATTGTTTTGCTTATTTGACGCATATCTTTTTATAATATTTTATAGCAAAACCACAATAAATCAAAGGCGCGTGAAAATTTTCAATGAAACTTATATACACATTTACAGTAAACTACATTGCGCAGTAATATTTGAAGGATATAATAACGTAAAAGTGTCAAAAACTTTTATAAATTTTGTTAGGATGCAAACAAATATGACGTGTCACTCATTCAGTTTTTTGTACCGTCTTCGTCCATTTTATATTGCGAGACAAAGTAGTTAAATCACAACGTTCATTGTATTATAACATTTGTTCCGTCGGTATTAGAGACGTTTTTGCATTGACGTAAGGTTTATTTTACTACACCCTTATGCTAGTATAATGCGTTTGTATTGCGATCGGCAAGTTAATCGAGAGTTCTTATGCTTCTTTACTGCGATTAGCAAGTTTTTTGGCAGTATTAAGGCTTCTTTAATGCAGTCGGCAACTTAATAGAGCGTACTAATGCTTCTTTGAGGCGATTGGCACTTTCAATGACAACGATAATGCTAATAGCGCAGACATAATGCGCCTGCAATGCTATTAAATGACCTGTATAGGATCTCAAGCTGGTTAATTTGTGCCCATTTAAGACCTATATCAGCACTATAAACGTTTATAATGCTACTATAAAACGAACTCAAAATGCTAAAAGCATACAGATATGCTGTAAGACGGCCGTTATACTGCTTTGATGTGTTACTTGGGTAACTAATAGGTGCTAAGGTTACGCACTATCGCAACCACATGCGAACAAAACGAATACAAATGATTTTGATTTGATTAATGAATTTAATCTGCCTTCCTGGATTATCGTCTAGGATTAGACACGTCTTTTGTCTACTTTCTCGAGTAAATAATTTGAATTCGTCCTATTCTTACCAGTACAACCGATAAATCCTGAGTCTAGACCAAAAATGAAATATCATTTCATTTCGATTTGGTTTTATTTTCATAGCCAACTGGATACTGAAGTGACATTTTTCTCATTTAAATCATCTTAATCTTATCATTAATTGGTTATCAAGTTAATGTCAAAAAGATATAAAAAATCTTAACGTCAATACGATACGTCGGACGGTTTATTGGCATTTAAAAATTAATTCAAATAACGCTTGAGGTCACGAATCATATCAGATTCATATCATATCAATAACAAATCAAATTGAGATAGGTATGTAAAGTTTGAATAAACTTCGCAGACTAGACATAACACCGAACGTTTTCATTTTTTACAAAACCCCGCGCATTGCAAACAAGCTTTGTGCGAATCGAATTGCTTTCGGAGCTTTAGAAGAGACGGAGACGCACATACATCGATACGGCTTCAAATGAGATTTGGTGCTTTAGCGAGTTTTCGTGGGTGCGTTATTGGTATTGGCAGTTTACAATCTGGTTAAAACATATTGAAATACACGGAAAAGCCATACCTTCCATCTCAGTTAACTTTCAATATATATGTTATAAGAATTTCCAACCTTATTTCGATGCAATAAAGATGATAATCAAGCGAAAACTGCCTACACATGTTATTGGCAACACATATAACACATGTTATGATATTTGGGATATCAATCTAAGTAATGATGTTTAAAATATTAGCATTTCACTGTAGTTCCGAAATAGTGAAGAATTTTAAAACTTAGTTATATAAAAGGCTAGTATTTCAGGTCATTCATAACAAAAGAATAACCATAACCCTCATCTGTGCTGTAAAACGTTGCTTCGTACCAAATTTCAAGATTCTGAGTTCACGGGAAGTACCCTGTAGGTTTTGATTCCCTTGCGAGTTTCGAAAATTTGCGGCATAAACGGCTGTATCTTTTGATTGCGTTAGCTTAGAAGTTTGATTTTTAGGACTCCTGAGAAAAAGGGTCTTGACAGACAGACAGACGGACGGACGGACGGACAACAAAGTGATCCTATAAGGGTTCCGTTTTTTACTTTCGAGGTACGGAACCCAAAAAATATCAAAATTCAGATCAAGACATCGCTTTGATATGCATTCAGTTTTTTTGCTGTGCAAGTCAGCATTTATGCGCAATATTATTTCGTTTTAAAAATTGTATAAATCGTCGTATAGCAAACCCTTACTAAACCTATATGAAACCTATATAAAGGTAGGTAACCTATTTAAAAAATATGCGAGTGTGATTTATTATTCGATACAAATATGCAACACAAATTTTTCAACAACCACTCAAATTAAATTTTCTAACGACCATAAAAAATTGACACATGAAGAAGAAGAGATCGTTAAGTATTTTTTTGACGGCCTCCTAGCCTAGTCGGTAGTGACCCTGCCTACGAAGCCGGAGTGTGTTTCTCACGGATATTTTTTCCTGAGGTGTGGATGTTTTCTATGTATTTAAGTATTTATATGTATATATCTATTATATATATCGTTGCCTAGTACCCACAACACAAGCCTTATTGAGCTTACTGTGGGACTAGGTTGATTTGTGTAAGATTGTCCCATAATATTTACTATTTACTATTTATTAAAATTTTCTCGTGTGTTAATAAAATTAAGAAAAAAAAATTACGTCTAATAATCTCTCTAAAAGTATATATTATCTAGGTAACGAACTCCAAAAAAACAAGATAATACTTATTAAAGCACAACACTGGACACTGGCTTCTTACGACCCAAATTTTTTGCTCCCAAAGGTTTAATTTAAGGCCAATTTACCTTTATTAATATTCGTGACGTCACGCCTTGCTAATATTTTGTCCCTTCATTCTCTTACCCAAAATGGCGGATAACAGTATGAAATTCTGTTCAGTTATGACCGTTTGTGTTGGAAAATTGCCCAGTGTGCACCCTTACTTAGAAACGTGGACAGTAGTCTAACGTATGGGCAATACGTGACGTGAAGCTTGGTAATTTGGGTTTTTATGAATAGGTGCATCGCCCTAAGCGTGGTGGTCATATTTTATTATGCTAAATTCATACGGCAATTAAATAGCTCACCAGACACAGTCAGTAATAATGATATTATTTCTCTACTCATCCTTCTAATAGGGATGATGACACATGTTGAATTATGCAATAAAAAATTGATAGGATGCAGAATTACCAATATATCCAAATAAAGTGAAAATTAAAAAATCTATTAAAATGGTTGCTTCTAAAATTTCAAAATTTTTCAACTTTTTAAAGTACGAATTAAAAAAAAAAATGATACCATTCGATTTTTAACATTTTACTGTTAAATAAATTGTATGGTAACCATATACATAAACGCAACATTTCACTGTAAAAATAGCAATTTCATAATTTTTCCATACTTTAAACAGGGCGACTATATGATCGTGACGTCACTGCACGTCATTTTGTTAGAAGCGTTTCGAGAAACAAATGCAAATCTCAAATCTTTAAGTCTAATTTCTGACTTTTGTGTTGCTTTAACGCAATTGGCCGCAAATAGACATTTGATCCTCACAACAAAAGGAATCGATTGATACCATACTTAAAAAAAATTCACCATGCCTATTCTCCATATCCATAGAAAAGGACGGCTACAGAAATTATGACATTATTACTGACAGTGTCTGTCAGCTTATCAGACTGATGTCCAGTTGGCTTCCATGAAACCTACACAAGATTGTATCAGTTATTTTTGGAAAGCATTATGACTTTGTGTTCGAGGGCTACGCATACTTTCGCTTTTCGGCTTCATTATTTAATTGGTATTTGTCAAATACCTAGCTTATTAAATTTTTAGTACGACAACGATTTTCATTTTGCCCATGACGTGGACACGTGCAGTGTACTAGAAGTTTAAGTTAATAATACTCGTAGTATTTAGTAGGCAACAGAATATTAATATTTTTGGATTCTCTCTATTGAAGGAACAATTTATTGCTGAAAAATTAAGAACCTATTTTTCCTAAAGTCGGTTAAAAGAAGGTTGAATTGGATAATTACACTAACAACTAGAAATAAGTTAGTATTGTATTACTAACATGCCTATGGGCCTATAGAGCCTGAAATAAATAATTGAATTGAATTGAAAAGGCGTAACAAATTCTCAGTAACTAGCTCAAGCATCTCATTCTCACTTTACCAACAGAGATCATAATCCAAATCCAACGTCAAAAGAATAATGAATTCCTAGTATACGCCTAAACCGAATTAGCATAACCGGCGTTTTGCATAATCCGCGGCTGCAGCAAAATGCAGCTTTCTGCTTTACCCCCTTTTGCCGCTTGGGAACTGTCATTTGGCATTGAATTAATTAAAATTGTTAATGAATTTCATTAGTACGAGGGGGTACTTTTGTTATTTGAGATACGTTTTAATTTAGGCAACGATGTGTATTTGTAGCCAGTTATGGAGCCATGAAAATATATAGTGTCTGCCTCCAGCGACCATTAATTTACGTAGATAATTTGAATTTGGTCTGGTATTAATAAGTGTGTGAAACAAATGTCACACGTTTCAAAAAAAATACATATACGTTGAAGATTACCTACACAATTTTTAGGGTTCCGTAACTCGAAAGGAAAAAACGGAACCCTTATAGGATGACTTTGTTGTCCGTCTGTCTGTCTGTCAAGACCCTTTTTCTCAGGAACGCGTGGAGGTATCAAGCTGAATACTAAGGTCTACTGTCTCTTGGAACTGTGAAAAAATCTAACTTCTAAGCCAGCGCAATCAAAAGATACAGCCGTTTATGCCGCAAATTTCCGCAATTTTCGAAACTCGCAAGGGAATCAAAACCTACAGGATACTTCCCGTGAACTCAAAATCTTGAAATTTAGTACGGAGCAACGTCTTGTAGCACAGATAAAGGAAAAATTGCGCAAACAGTAAATTTTTAGTTACATCATACAGTAAAAATATTTTTAATAATTTTAAAGTTACTACCCCTATATACCTATAGGTTTGTACGGAACCCTCGGTGCGCGAGTTCGACTCGCACTTGGCCGGTTTTTTTTATAACAACATGTTGCATATAATTCGATAACCTTACATGCGTCTCAATTTTTCATTTTAGTCAGTATTAGGTATATTAGATAGGTAGGTATTGTGGTAGGTAGCCAGGCATAGTCATGGCAGGTGGACTAACATGTTGACGGAGTGGTGGCCGCTTTCAGATGAAAGAAGTCCCAGGCGTCCGTTGGCTCGTTGGGTAGACGACATTCGGAAGGTCGCGGGTCACTTCTGGATGAAATTGGTACAAGACCGGGACAAGTGGCGTACACAATGAGAGACCTATGCTCAGTGTTGGGCGATTAAGGGCTGATGATGATGATGATGGTATATTCTAACCGTCCCCGCTTCCATCGCACACCGTCCTTGCATGTGGATATAAGCAATTGTGACGACGCATCTCATAATGCGAATCACTTCACTCCCGAACTATGTACACAATTCCACAGATCCATTAGTCGTGATCGTCAGGAATGACGGAGTAAAACGGTACAGTTCCACAGCTATGAGTGTCACATCGCATAGTTGCAAGCGTCAGGCGCGATTCTAGTTAGCGGGTACAGTCGGAACCAAGAATCAGGTGAGAAATGAGTACGGTACAAAAAGATAGCTAAAGCAATGGGGCGTAGTTACAGTGTCCGTGAGGCAACCGGATGGCTCGCAGTATTTAAGCTCCCTATGTGTTGTAGAACCATCCTGTGCAACCCGAACTGACCCACGTTGGACTTTGTTTTTCACCTCCCCCCCCTAATTTTTTTCCGGCTTCCAACTCTGACGGATCGATAACCGACCCACCGGCTGGTCGTATAACAATTTGCATGCTCGTTCTTCATCATATACAGAAACTGGAAATTGAGGGGGTGAAGGATGAAAAACAAAGTCCGACGTGAGTCAGTTCGAGTTGCACAGGGTGGTTTCACAACACGTAGGGAGCTTAAATTACGCGAGCCATCCGATGGCCTCGCGGCCACTGAAACTACGCGTCATTGCTCTGAATTAGAGATTTGTAATAAGTTTCATTCGTCATCCCTAACAGAATGGTATAGCCGAGCGGTTGCACAGTTTCGGGTGACAACGCAGTTTCTGTTCGGCATCGCGTATGGCTATGGTAGATGCTTACTATTAGGCAGGCCATATGCTTCTTTGCAATCGTCGTGACATACAAAATAATACGATGCAACAAAGATGCTGGTGATCCTCTTAAAGGAATAATTGGTATTGTATTTTAATAATGAAAAACTAAGAAAAAAAATTTTTTTCGCGAAAAAAAATTTGGTTTGTATGGAGGGTAAGCCAGCTGGGGACGACTTTGCCCATACCAAAAAAAATTTTTTTCGGTAAAAAATGTTTTGTCCTACTTTTTCTTACCCGCAATACGATACGAATTATGCCCTGTGACTGTACCGCGTGTACCCAGACGCGCAGTTTGACGGCGCCCTCTACCGCGAACACAGGAAATTAGATGACGCCGCACCAGATAGGGATGGGATACATATCGATTTTACATTTAACGAGGTGTTACAAACATTTTGGTGATCTGTATATCTGAGCATAATTACCTATAGTATCTTATTTTGTTTTGGTGTATTATTTTATTTGATTCAGAGAAACTTTAACAAATTATAAATTATAAAAAAAATATATAGTGTTGTGTTCCTGTTGGTGAGTAAGGTTGCCAAAGAGCTCAAAGAGGACCTAGTGTGTTGACGATGAGGGACCTTCTTGTTCCTTTACCCATCAACACAGTGAATCGTCCTTTTTGTAAAGGGTCGGCAACGCGCATGAGACTCCTTTGGAGTTGCAGGCGTCCATAGGTTACGGTAGCTGCTTACTATCAAGCGGGTTGTATGCTTGTTTGCCACCGTCGTGGAATATTAAAAAAAATCGGGCTTAAAAACTTAATATATTTTTAGGAGGACGTTTCACCGATTTATCTTTAATCGAAGAAACACCTACAATAATAAATGCACTTCATCGACATCCCATCCCTACGGCCCGGCGGGACAGAACACAAGTCAGCAATTTCCAACGAGCGGTGATTTATTCCATAACTCTTGCGTCACTGTGCCTCACCTGCCGTGGCCGCGACAAATCGATATTTTGATGCACAACACTAAAAAACAATGGCTCTAGCTATTCTTATTTTATTTATCGTATGGCTACATGTCACTGAATATAGATAGGCATTTCTTCCCTAGTGTAGTAGTAGTGGGAAAGCAGATGATAATGAAAATCCAGTGAGTGCTGCGAGGTCCAGATGGCACAGTACAGCTGCCAAGTTTGTTACTCTTTTAGAACCACCCAGGGATCACGTGTGGGGTTGTCTAAGGTGTTTCCTACGGACGCAGAGTAACATTGATCCCTCCCCAAGGCTCTAGGTTGTTTGTGAATATGAAAAGCATGTTGTACCTAATTAATGTAATTTTGTAACCGATTTCTATTGATACGTTGGTCATAACTCAATTTATATAACACATATTTAAAGTGTCAATTGTATATACGCATAAAGTTATAATACTCATAAAAGCATTGAAAAATATCATCAGACAGTAATTTGTTTTAATTGATCTTTAATGCTAATTATATAAATAAATAAATATTATTATGACATTCTTACACAAATCGACCTAGTCCCACAGTAAGCTCAATAAGGCTTGTGTTATGGGGGTACTAGACGATATACAGGGTGTCTATGACTAAGGGGCTTTAAATGCAGGGTTTAATTGTGTAACATTTCAAAAATACAATTTTTTTTTATAGTTTTTTTTTCATACAAGTTAAATAATACCTTCAATGTACGCAATCCGACATCATACTGATAAATGTTTATCTTTATGAGACGTCAAATGTCAAATGAACAATGTCACGTCAATTTCATTAGATTGTAAACTAATTTAGTCACAAGTATCGCTAATATCGAGTTTACATCTGTAAATTATTGCTGCAAGTATTGAAACGGAACTACAGGTTACAATAGTGAGTTGTAAATATCTGCATCTCTGTCTTGCTTCGTTTTAAACTTGCAGTAGTAACTTGTAGGTGAAAACTCCGCATAAGCTTTTGATTGTTTTGAAGATAATCGTTACGAAAACCACAGTAAAGAAACGTTTTTTTGTAAGAGACCTCATTTAATGTTTAGAGTATTCACAACAAAAACTAACATTCAAATCGAACAGCTCCTAATTACCAGTTAAATACTCGTAACACTCACTCTAGGTTCCGTCTTGAAATTTCAACATGCCTACCCTCTCGTCGCATGCAAGTTTGGTATATTCTTAAGATTGATCTGTGAACTAATCGTAAACTATTAGCCAAACGAATCTTACGAAAACTGGCAATGATCTTTTCTCTCATTCCTTCAATCGTATCAGACTCTGTCGCATACACATCACCTTTAATGGCTCCCCATAATTAAAAGTCTAGCGGCGTCAAGTCTGGTGATCTTGGTGGCCATCGATGAGGACCATATCTTCCAATCCAGTGATTTTCAAAGATTTCGTTTAATCTGTTACGGACGCAACCAAATAATGTGCTGGTGCACCATCCTGTTGATACCAAATTTCGACATGGCCAACAGGCAACCCATTTATGTAATTAACAACGTGCTCATTTAAAAGCATCAGGTATTTATCGGAGTTCAATGTGCCATCAATGAACACGGGGCCAATAATGGTGTTATTAATAATACCTGCCCATACATTCAGGTACCAACGATATTAATGACCAGTTTCCTTAGCCCAATAAGGATTTTCTGCTGACCAATAATGGACATTTCTGCGATTCCACATACCATTGCGGCAAAATGTGCTTTCGTCCGTCCAGAAAACACTTTTTAGAAAATCTTCATTTTCACCATGTTATCGTAAAAACTATTCACAATGTGCTCTACGTATTGGCAAATCCCTCGGAAGTAACGCGTGCACTTTTTCTGGTTTGAAAGGGTGCCATTTGTTTTTCTTCAAATTTTTATGAATTACCGAGTGGTGGACTCCGAAATTTCTAGCAGTGGTCCTTGTACTTGCAAGAGGATTGTCAGCAAAATAATCTAAAGCTCTGTCATGGACTGGTAATGGCGAAGGGTTGTTGCCCACTTCCGCCCGCATATTGCCGGTAATCGGTCGATCCTCTCTTATTCGTTGAACAGCATTTACAATTACACGAGAGTTGTGTGGATGCCTACGATTGGGAAACCGTTCTTGGTAAAGTCTGAGTGCGCGTGCTCCATTGCCTTGTGTTTCCCCGTACAACAACACCATATCAGTTAATTCTGCCGCTGTAAACATTTGATTCGGCATTTTGAAAAAAAAATAGTGAATAAAATTTATTTGACAGAAAGACGTCAATGAAAAATTTTGATTGACAATTTAATGTTTTTTAAGCAAATAGTGGCTACGTAAAGGCGAAAAACTAAGACAGAAACTAACAGAAAATTGTCACTGAACAGCCCCCGTACCAAGGTAATATCATCCTCGTACCACGAGATAACGATACTAACGCTAGTTCTGATACACTGACTTAACGATTAAACTTTGAGGTCTAATAAAGTATCTAAATTTTTTTTTTTTTAAAGTCTCAAAACAAAATTAGATCAGCTAAGTGAGTAGAATCGAACCTTACAATTAAAGCCTCAAAGTCGGAGACACGCTGTATATAAGAGATAAATATGGATAAATACTTAAATACATAGAAAACATCCATAACTCAGGAACAAATATCTGTGATAAACACACAAAATAAATGCCCTGACCAGGATTCGAACCCGGGACCTCCTGCTTCATAGGCAGGGTCACCACCGACTGGGATAGGAGGTCGTTTGTTAATTGATATTGATATTTAGTTAACTGAGACAAATTATTTTAATAATACCACGGATATTAATTAGGTGACAAAATTTTAGAAACCAACAGAACACACTCATATTTTCCACTATCGCCAAAAATAGCTAGTAAATAGTAATAGTAAATTTCCAATAATTTTACCACATTCACCTCCGAACCGCTTCTAAACTGAATTTCCCGTGAATCTAGTCAAACTGCAAGTGATTTCGTCTTGAGAGCTCAAGTGTCACAAGTTCCACACTTCCGAGGAAATTGGAGACGTATTCATTCGCATGTGCACGTTGTAGCTGTGTAGTAAATTATTGTTGAACTGGCAGATTGAACTTATATAGTTGCACCCAGTGTTGGCCGAACGTTAGTGTAATTGAAAATTAAAAATTGAAGATTGAAACACGTTAGTTAAAATTGAACACTAATAGTTTAGTGCAAAGTGATTTCAATTAGAATTGAAATTAATTGTAACTAACGTGTTAATCCTTTGCGAATAATTAATAATTGAAGATATTTAATTTTTAGTCTTTCTCAAAAATTGAAACATTAATTTAATTTTTAGTGTAGATTGAATTGGTAATTGACATTAATAATTTACCTAACTAAACGCGAATTTAGGTTAAGCTACGAGGTTTTTATTTTTGTTTCGATTTTGACTCTGGACTCGGGGGCTTGTATTAATAAGCAATGGGACCGGTATCCTAAGATGGAGGTTATGCTGGACCCTGGGGATCCCTACTGGATCTCGGGTTTGGTGCATCATAGACTCATGCTGTTTGGGCTCATTTGACTTGTACTGATGAGCAGATGGTACCGGTATCAAAATCTTGAGCTCATGCTGGACCCTGGGGATCCCTACTGGATCTCGGGTTTGGCGCATCATAGACTCATGCTATTTGAGCTCATTCGACTTGTACTGATGAGCAGATGGTACCGATATCAAAATCTGGAGCTCATGCTGGGCCCTGGAGATCCCTACTGGATCTGTGGCTTGGCGCATCATAGACTCATGCTGTTTGGGCTCATTCGACTTGTACTGATGAGCAGATGGTACCGTTATCAAAATCTGGACCCTGGGGATCCCTATTTTTATTTTTATCCTTTATCGTTTATCGTTTATCATTTATCATGGACAAATGACAAATGACAAATGACAAACGACAAACGACAAACGACAAATGACAAATGACAAACGACAAACGACAAAAGATAAATGATAAATGATAAACGACAAATGATAAATGACAAATGACAAACGACAAACGACAAAAGATAAAAGATAAATGATAAATGATAAACGACAAACGACAAACGACAAACGACAAACGACAAACGACAAAAGATAAAAGATAAATGATAAATGATAAAAGATAAATGATAAAAGATAAATGATAAATGCTAAATGATAAATGATACATGATAAACGATAAACAACAAACGACAAATGACAAAAGATAAACGATAAACGATAAACGATAAATGATAAATGATAAAAGATAAAAATAAAAATAGGGATCCCCAGGGTCCAGCATGAGCTCCAGATTTTGATACCGGTACCATCTGCTCATCAGTACAAGTCGAATGAGCCCAAATAGCATGAGTCTCTGATGCTCCAAACCCGAGATCCAGTAGAGATCCCCAGGTTCCAGCATGAGCTCCAGATTTTGATACCGGTACCATCTGCTCATCAGTACAAGTCGAATGAGCCCAAACAGCATGAGTCTATGATGCGCCAAACCCGAGATCCAGTAGGGATCCCCAGGGTCCAGCATGAGCTCCAGATTTTGATACCGGTACCATCTGCTCATCAGTACAAGTCGAATGAGCCCAAACAGCATGAGTCTATGATGCGCCAAACCCGAGATCCAGTAGGGATCCCCAGGGTCCAGCATGAGCTCCAGATTTTGATACCGGTACCATCTGCTCATCAGTACAAGTCGAATGAGTCCAAACAGCATGAGTCTATGATGCTCCAAACCCGAGATCCAGTAGGGATCCCCAGGGTCTAGCATGAGCTCCAGATTTTGATACCGGTACCATCTGCTCATCAGTACAAGTCGAATGAGCCCAAACAGCATGAGTCTATGATGCGCCAAACCTGAGATCCAGTAGGTAGCCCTAGGGTCCAGCATGAGCTCCATCTTGTGATATTGGTTCCGACTTCCGAACCCGAGATGCAGTTTTAAAATTAATTATTAGTGTAAGGCAGGATTAATTTAGTTACACTAACGTTAATCTAATTAACTGTAATTCTTATTAAATTTTCGAGACGTTAGTGTAACTAATAGGTTAATTCTAATTGACGGTTAGTGTAATTGACGACGTCACAAAATCAATGCGAACTAACGTTAGTAAAAATTGATGTTAGTGTAATTGATTAGTTATGGAATTAATCTTCAATCTTATTGATCAATTTTCAATTTTAATTGAAATTAACGGCCAACACTGGTTGCACCCCATTTTAAGGGGCTCCCTGGCGCAAATGATCTGCGATCTGAATCCCTTAGTGTTCTAATGATTTAAATAGCTTATTATATTATTAATAACGGCCTTAAACGATATAGTATCATATATTTACTTCAATATGCATTGTCTTCGAGATATTTGACTTAAAAGTCTAACAATTTAGGGCGAACAAAGTAGTCATAACTTTTGTTTTAGTTTTTAGAGGCATCAAAGAGGAACCCTGGTATGTAGTTTTTGGATATGTAAGATTCTTTACAGCATTCGAATATCGATAAAAGTGTTTTGGACCATATTTTAAAAATATTATAAAAAAATAAGTGCTGATTTCTATTGAAAAGATTCAAGAACCGATAGCCGTTTGCCTTATCAATTATATCTGTAATGCAAATGTTGGAATATCGGTTCAAAACTGGTCAAAAATTGATAAAACACGCGTAGAGCCCCTTAACCTTTGGCAAAATTGAGCAAAGTGTGAGGGTCTGGGTCAACTGTGGGTACACGCTCCATGTTTATACCTCTCATGCTCGGTGTTTGTTACATGATACCTTGAGCATTATTTATCCAATAATCATAATGTTTGGCAGCATAATACTCGTAAATATAAATAGGTACATTTGAATATGAAAATTATTAATTATTATTTCTTCTCCGCTACCCAAAGGTTGTCTGGAAGAGATCGCTTATTAGCGATACGACCGCTTCGTGTTTGCCTCTTTTTATGTCCATCGTATTTTTTTTTCTACTGTACTGTAATTTTGTTGAGGTGTGCAATTAAGCATTTATTCATTCATTCATTCATTCATTATCGGTGTGCAGAGTAAAAAGTCAGAGGTACACACTTACCTATTAAAATATGCTGCGATGCGAGGTACTTTTTTTTTCACGAAAATACAGCAAGAATTTTTACAAGAATAACCGTGTTTTCATGATATTGTTTCACTAGTTTTTATGTTATATAAACTAAAACAGGTGCATAAAATATAGATCTTATCAGTTTCCAGGAGAACTGTCGCAGCTAGCGGAGGAATATATTTTATTGCACGATATTTTTTTTTTTGTCACAATTGGTTAAAACTTAAGGTAACCATGTCTTTATTATGTGCTTTTATATGCATGACGGTAGCGCCACTCTGTGACTAACACATAAGAAAGTTTACATACTCATAATTTGTTTTTGTGCTCGTAAGGTAATCCAGATACAAAAAGTGTCAATATAATGTGTAACAGAAATACTGGTGAACCATTTAAGGTTATCGTATTGAGACTAAGAAAGAGTAGGAAAAAAATTTTTTGGACGCGACATTTTTTTTTGTTTTGTATGGGTCACCTTGTCCTAGTCGGCCAATGCATAACCGATTCTTTTTTCGCGTGAAACTTTTTTTTCTTAGTTTTCCATAATGAGAATACGATACCAATTATGCTTTTAAACAGATCACCAGCATTTTTGTGATACCTTGTAAATATTAAATATCGATGACGAGTAAATTACAGGTACATTTAATAAATAATCAAAACTGTTGGCGACTGCTTCCTGAACGTTATAATAAATACCTTCTGGTCGCTTCAATGTGTGTGGATAAGAGATTTTTTAAAACTTTAACAAGACTATCCTTCGACAGTATTTTAGCACATCGATTTATGAGAGTTTTAGTTGCAAACTCATAAAGAAACAATCCACTGAGGCAAGTTTCCGAGCTGTCAAAACTTGGGCTTCTTCGTTGTTCGCGTTTTATCGCTTAAGAACTAGTGGATAGTTATCTTAGTTTTTATGGATACTATATTTAAGTAGCTTAAGCCATCTTGACAGGTTATTATAAAATGGGGGATCAATGTTACTCTGCGTCCGTAGGAAATACCTTAGACAACCCTACACGTGATCCCTGGGTGGTGCTAAAAGAGTAGCAAACTTGGCAGCTGCACTGTCCCATCTGGACCTCGCAGCAGTCACTGGATTTTCTTAATCATCTGCTTTCCCACTACTACCTCAGGGAAGAAATGCCTATCTATATCCAGTGACATGTAGCCATACAATAAATAATTATAAAACTTATTATAATGTAGTAAATAATTTAGTATTTGTATATGGATCATAAACGCTCATCTATTCAGAAACACCGGGCAAACATCAACTGACCGACTGGCTGCCTGATATTCACATCCATCGAAGGACTAAAATGAACCGTCGAGTCTGGTTCGAGGAGCCGGAGGATCTTTGTTCTGTCACTGTCTATCGTCGACTGTCTGTTATAATTGTCCGATCTATTGTTTTCGTTGTGTCTAATTTTGAATTTAAAATCCATCGTTCCAGAAGAGTATGTCAATCAGCCAGTCGGTCAGTTGATGTTTCGTCGACAAAGAGGTTGGAAGACCCGTACAAGAAGATCCAAGTACGGAAATGGCAAAGGATTGGGCATATTCTCAGGAAATCTGACACTTACTTTCACTTTAGATTGCCCTGACCTGGAAGATGCCTAGCAAACGGAATAAGGGCCGCCTCAAATCTTTTTGGCGCCGTAAAGCGGAGTAAGAGATGGTTGTATTGGGGGTGGGATGGGAGGAGGTGACCCAGACCGCATAGGACCGAAGTCTGTGAAAGAATTTAATTCAAGGTCCACCCCAGCAGTGGGTAAGAGGATTAAAAGAAGAAGAAGAATGTATAGTTCAATGGATAAGGAATCCCGTTTGTATAATTCGTGCAGGGTCCATTGAGTAAGAGGAGATGACATTTCTGAGATTTTTTTTGTCCCAAAAGTTGTAGTGAAAATCACTACAAGTCTATAGCACTATTTGATTCAATTATAGCTGTCGACCGCCAAACATGGCGCAAAAAAATTGTTCTAGATGTCACATCTAGTAGAATACATAATAAATCAATGGTAGGGTACAGTCAAGTGTAAAAATATGGGTGTACTCATCTTACTCAAAAATATGTCCCATAGTATCTTATTCCGTTGTAATAAGTGCGTAGTACCATATTTATGAGACGATTTTTTCGATACGTATTTTTGCACTTGACTGTACATGTGAATTAAAAGTCAATTTGAGAAGAATTTGTTTCTAACAAACACAAACGTCAAAATGACAGAGGATTGTCAAGAGAATTTGACAGACTTTAATAATAAAGGCGAGGTAAATGTTAGTGCCTCCACGTTTTATAAAAACATTATCAATAGGTGCGACCAAAAACCACAAACAATATATTAAATTATAAATAGAAAACAACCAATTAATACATTATGAAACGACCTCAATCCTTTTAATAACAAATTCCACAAACTTCTCCTGAACATCTTCGTCTTCCCAACACAAAGGGCTTAACTAACATAGCGTATTTGACCACTTCCGTCCTTTAGTAGGGATGTCTTTGTTTATCCGTTAATGGCCCAAAGGGACATTAATATGAACTTGGTACAAACAAGCCAAGTCCCGAGAGAACTTACTTTGGCTTTATTTGGCTTACTGAAGTGTTTACGCGTGTTTCTACACTCTCCAGGCCTTTATTTGTGTTTTTTTTTACCTTAATAATGGATAATAGTAAATTTCTAAATGAAACAGGTCACTTAAGATTAAACTTGTATTTATAAACTGTACAGGGGCCGTATTCTAACTTTAAAACACGTACAGACACGATCCAACTTCAATACAACGCAATACAGCTACGGCATAAACATCTGAATTAGAAATATCAGAATTTGCTTGAGAAATATTCCAACGGAACTCCAATACAACTTCAATATTGGTTGATTGTTTGTTGTGTGTTGGAGTTATGTTTGAGATAGGTTGTATTGTTATTGTATTGTTAATGTACTTTTAAATTAGAATCCGGCACCTGGAATCAGCAGAAGTAGGTAACCTGGTGAGGTGTTCAAAATTATCTAGGCACGAATTTCATGTTAAGAGGATAAGAGCGTGTACAGATTATTTTGACAACCCACTAAGCCACTAACCCACTTAGCTACTTCTGCGGCTGACTACTGTAGTATACCTGGATATTCTAACTTAAAAAAACATAAACAATACATTAAAACACATCGGTCTCCGACACAACTCCGACACACAACAAAATAATCATCCAATATTAGATTTGCATTGGAGTTGCATCGGAATAATTTTTTAAGCGAATTCTGATTTAGCCGTTAAGGCTTTTGCTGTATATGTATAAGTAGAGTTAGATCATGTTTCAATCTGTTTTAAAGTAAAAAAAATGCTCAAGAGGTGGATAATGCCTCATTATTATCTGAATGACTGTAGTCATAAAATTTTGTCTACATATTTCTTTACCGTTTTGTAGTTCACACCGCATTATATTGAACTGATTCTAGCGTTATATTGTATTAAAGTAAGAATCTACAATTGTGGTATTACTAGTATTAGTGGATTTGTCGTTTTTACTAAGAACCTTTCCTGCAAATGAAACGTCCAAATACAAGTGACCGCGAAGATTTCCTGAAGGCTTTCCGGCACTTTTATTTGCTTAAACCCAGAAGTTTTCGCGTTGTGAAGTTCGTGGAAAATGCGTTTTTTATTACGGGCTACTGGAGAGTTTTTAATTACGAAGAGTTCCCGAGCGACACCATAACCGTAAAACGAGTACTGCTAGCCGCATGTCATTAAGGGAATAATGTTATGTCTATTTTTATGACTATTTTATTTTATTATAAGGAGATACAACGGAATCATACAAGTGAAGAAGATTAACAGGTAGAATAACTAAACGTAACTAGATTAAGATGTTATCTTAGACATTTCTCACTGAGAGCATTGATGGTATTAGAATATAATATAAGACTAAGTTTTTAAAGACTAACATGCGCTTAAATTGGCTTGTAGTAAGGCCTCTTTATATAGTTCTTATCAAGGTAATTCGATTATCAATACCTAGTAAATTTTACACTTAGCAGAGCTTTTCTACTAACGATACTACAATGGCAATTGTCTATCGATAACGGCAATAGAAACTTTAATAATACATGGAAATGATTACGAGAACTTTCGTTCGTAACTGTCCTTATGATCCCTTTTTATCATTGTCGATATACGATTTCCATCTATCAAGGACCGTATTTTATTTAATTGGTCGTGACAATTACCTACCATGAAACTGACAGGCTGACAGCCCTGGGTTATATGTATCGGGTAAGTGTATATCATATTCGTGGGATGACACGTGTTCGATGTATTTTTTATCGAATACATACAAAGAAAATAAAGCGGTCGTCACAACGTTATTCCATTACTTTACCTCGGTCCATTCATACTAATAATGCAAACTAGGAATCCGCTGCTAACTCTAAGCGCCACTTGTAACGAGATTAGCGCGACATTTAACACGTGTCCAACTGCTCAACGTTAGCTAATGTGCTACTAATGTATTTACTTTTGGCTGTTGCATTTTACATGCTTTAATGTGTGGATATAGTACTTATTTTTAAAGGTAGTTTTACTATTTAAAAATATATTTACGTATGTGAAATGATGTCGAGCCGAAAAATTCCTTTTCCGAATTCTGCGCAATTCTGCCTTACCTGAAACATAATAAAATTTATAAAAAATAGTTTATATAGAGCATATCTTTTAAATCGATCGATATCATTATTATTTATTCAGACTGAGCCACAAGCCCAATTTAACTGAAAGTCAAGAAATCGGTTTCTTTTCTTACCTAAAATATATTTTTGTAACACTGATAAATATTAAAGTTATCATCACCGTTGATAACCTCTAAAACTTATAAACACAGACTGGCTCCCCCTCGTAAAAAGCGAATCTAACTGTCAATCAAAATGTTAATTAAGCTGTGCTTTAGCAACTGACATAACATCAAAACAGCCAGAATGTCACACCAGAGCTCCAGATAAATCATTCATCAGGTCATTTTACATTTCTCCGGGGATGGAAACCTCATCCACTTTCATTACTGTCCCGGTAAAGTGGGCCCGTCTACGTAATTGATCGATGGACAACTAGGACAACCCTGGCCACTGGTAGGATAAATATTAAGTGGACAACTACTATAAACCACCACCACCGAATCGTGCTGTCGTGGCATCACCGAATGGGCCCTACGGAAGACCAGCGCCGGTTTTTAAGCTGGCATTATGCTGAGTTGGATCCATTTTGTGATGCACGTTAATTGTTTGTTTTCATTGTTATTGTCTGTAAATGTTCATGTAAGCGTCACAGATAAATGTATTTATCCTTATTCTTATTCTTTATAAATTAAAAGTTTAGAAAAACCCCTGAAATATGTTTAAGATCAACAATTAGAAAACTTGCGTTCAAATAAATAAAAACGAATTTAAATTGATTTAACCGTTTATAGTGTTTAAACGCTTCGGTGTCACAGACAGATAAACAGGAACACCGGATCTAATCGCAGTAAGGCCTATATTTCCCTTTAGGTTGGAAATTCAGGATGGCAGATGCTTTCGTAAAAACCAGTACGTACGCCAATTCATGGTATCAGATTGCCAAGCAGACCTCAGGTTCAATTGAGCCATGGCATAAAGCCGGAACAATTGCGGAGGATGATGATAATAATAAATAATAATAATAAAAAGCCCATTTATTCCATACGTAACCAAAGTAAAAACGAAATAACTTAAAAATAACTTACAAAATTAGTAAAAAAAAATTGTGTAATAAAAGTATTTTGTTAATTAAAAAAAAATTGGTTAGGACCCCTTACGGCCTCCTCCAGCTCTTGCCATTTCGTTCTGTTTGTGCAGTGTTAGGCCACTCCGTTTCGATTTTCTTCTGGCGTTGGGCTTACCATGTCTGCGCTTGCCGTCTGGTCCTTACCACATTGTGGCCACCTTTGTCCATCTCTCGGGGTCATGCTCACCATAGCTGGCCCATTTCCATTTTGACTTTAAGCTATATTCTATTGCGTCTATTATTTTAGTATTTGCTCTAATATCGCTGTCTTACCTTATCCCTAAGTTTTATTTTGATAATGTTACGTTCAATGACTCTTTGAGGCAGAATGATGATGCTGTACGTTTATAACGGTAGCTCTCAGCATTGGCTCTCGCCAGCTCAAACCCGTGAGATTATCAGGCATGCATTCAATCAGGCGGTAATCTTGAGTGCAAACCCGTGTTGGATGCAGTTCAGCACATCGATCAGCCTCGTCGGTGACTGATGTGCCCAACTGAGCTTGAATCTGTAATTAGGACTTTCTTAAAGTGGCAAACTACTTTCCTGGTGATATTTTCTTGTTTCGTAGCAGTTGTGAAATTAATTTAGCGGAAATGAACGATAAATACAGGCACCTGTTTCATATCGGCGGCTCGATGATTATTAATAAAAACTTTAAATGTCAGTATCGTTGTTGCTGACGTCATAGTCGTCCACGGGGTACGGAAACCGCTTAGATATGGACGTGTTTTATGCTTGTTTACTACCAAAAGATATTTATAAAAAAAAATCCAAGTTTTAATTTTTTTGTGAAGAACAATTGACAATTTGTCACAAAAAACACGAAATTAGTCCCAAAATTCCAACACTTCATTACCAAATGTCTAAAAACACCAAAAATTGTTTAAAAACTTTTGTTGTTCGTGACATGTCGTGAGCTCATCACCAAATATGATGTTGTTGTTTGATGTAACTACATAGTAATATATTCTAAAACTTGTATAGAGCGCTCCGCCAACAAACTGTTCTACAGTTTGGCGAAATTATGCATTTATATTATGTATGTTTTTGTTGGTAAAAAAAAAAATTGATGATTAACCTTTTCGATGCCATGAAAAATGTCGATTACCATTCATACGCCTAACAAATAAACGGCTTATAATAAAACGTATGGTATCTTATGACGGATATATCCGTCGCTAGCGTTAAATAGGTTAAGGATATATTTGTTTAATTTTATAATCAGGACTGCACAACCGTGTTCACACGCAATTATGAGGTAATAAAAAAAGGAAGACGAATACGGAGCTCGATGTGAGATTGTGGGAACACTGGCGTTAGTTTGAAGCACACAGCTACGGTAAGGTGGGGCACACTGGGCACATTATTATTACATAATATACACAATAAATAATATATAATTATAAAAGAATAACAGAAGTATCCTAACAACCGCGCCAATGTCTTATTCTAATTAAGGAAATTTTGATATTATTATAAGTAAAAATGTCATCCGTTTTAACATTACCAAACTCAAACTCAAACATTTATTCAGTAAGTAGGTCACAAGGGCACTTTAACACGTCAGATAGTTTATCAAAGTAAAAGAGAAAAAAATAACAAACTACACCGGTTCTAACCCTACACCTCTGAACCGAGAAGAATTATGACCGGCTAGAAACTCGGCGGGACTTATTTTTTTAAAACAATAGTCCATCAAAACTTAAAAATACGTATAAATTTCTATAAGAAAACATATCAAACCAAGGTTAGGTTAACCAACCATGGGTTATAGTTTAAGATAAATTCTTATTTATAAATAATTTATTATACACGATTTTTTTCACAGATATGGTCTTAAAAAGTGTACTTACTTGCAGAATTATGATTTTTTAATGAATAAAAATTAAATATTGCTTACTACATAACTAATTTCGTGACCCACTTATCTACTATACCCCAGCCGCCGTCTAAACCTATTTTCCCGCGTCCGGTGTAACAACGACCTTAGCACAAAACACGCGAGCATTTCCTGAAGCCTCGAGCCGCTTCCGTTTCCGGTTGTAAAAAGACCCGCGGATACGATATTAGGGGCCCTGGATGCTTGATGGCTGAATGTGGCTATTGTCGTTGGATTTAGGATGCTTGTATTTCCGGTTTTTGCCGGTTTATATGACTATTAGAGAGAAATGCAAACATAAATAATTTTAAACAAAAAAGAACCGACTTCACTTAGCCTCCACCTTTCCAACAGCTTAAGCTGCTGTAAAAAATACTCAAATCACTATAGTTGTGCCTATAATAGTTGAAGAGTTCCCTCGATTTCTCCAGGATCCCATCATCAGATCCTTACCTGGTTACAATGGGACCAACATTAAAGTATGCTCTCGAGAAGAGAAGAAAGAAGAAGAAAGAGTAAGAGTCTCGAGGCAGTGAGCTTTCTCATTTTTAATTTGTTTCTATACATTAGATTAAGATGTCATTCCAGTAATGTCCTTATTACACCTATAAATAGTATACCTTCGTCTATGTTAACACAAGGATAATTAATACATTTTTGTTTGTACAAATCTTTCATTCAAACACAGATAAGTATCTTATTAGATCTTCAATAACACTTATTTTTTTCCTATCTAAGACCAACCACACCCACATTTCTAAGTAAACTGGATAAAACTTTTCCATGTTTATGACATTTCTTGTAACCCAGGACCCAAGATACGTTAAGGGGAGGTGCAGTAGTCGACAATTTATATCCCATTAGCGCCTTTGTGCTTGCCACAACCGATAAAACGACTGACAAGCCACAATCACCCTTATTCCCGAGTCATAAAGCTTATAATTATAGGTATACTTCGACAAGTCAAACTTAAGCTGTCAATGGATTATGAGGTTTATGTTATAGGTGTTAAAGTTAAATTTGGGTAAGGGTCGAATGTGTGGGCAGTTGAAAAGAAAAAGCGTAATGATAGATTTATAAAGAAATGTGAGGTAAAAGTGGGATAAGAACCATTGAGTAACTTAGCAAAGGTACAAATTGTGAGGTCGTTTCTTACTTCCGACAGTAAATTGTGGTCATGAAAAAAATGGTGATATTTTTGCACAGTGTTTGTATAAAGCATTAGTGTGCTAATGCATAGTGAAGAAGGCCTGCCAAAGTTCCATACAAGAGCCAGCAGCAGCTGCAGCTTGAAGAGCCTTGGTTATTAAAGCAACGACTTGATCTGATCGCGAGGAAATCATGAGGAAACGAGGAAAAAGAAGAAGAGTTTGTACAAAATCGATGAGACTCGAGTTATTTACTCTTCTTTCTCCGTACCTCTTCCCAGTTCATTTGGGGTCGGCCCTCTGAACATGTTTGCGCCATTTGGCTCTGTCATTTATATCATCTTTGATAAAATTTGTAATTTTTTCTAGGTTTCTCCACCAAGTAGCTTTTAGGCGTCCTCGGGGTCGTTTACCTACGTCGATCTTAAGGGCGATTTTAACAGGGTGGTCTTCTTCCCGATGCATCACATGTCCGGACTCAAGTTATTTACTATCTATCTATCTATTCAGCCCGTATCCACCCACTGCTGAGTAAAGGCCTCTTCCTTATTACGCCACTCTCCTCGATCCCGTCCCCATTTACTATCAGGCGCATTTAACTATCAGCTGAGCTCGCCGTAGGCAGGCCGTTCATCCTAACATTGACACTCTAGAATCTTAACGATCATACACGCACAGCAAGCACGCACGCACGCAAGACGCACACGTCTTCAGATAAATTTCCTCCTGTGAACTCTCTGGCTGTGGAATGAGCTCCCTGCCGAGGTTTCCTTGAGGGACTTTCTTCAGAAAAGTAGGGTACAGGTTTTAAAGTAAAAAACATTCCTAGTCAGCGCAGAACAATTATTATTAAAGAAGTTTTTTAACGAAAATATACCTAGTCGGTCCTTAAGTTCAAGGGTTTTAAGTGATAAAATATAATACAAAGCTTTCATTTAAAAAATGTAGACCTGATTAGAAAGCTTATTTCATACAGATTAAAATATAATATGATTAACTTATAATCAAGATCGCGTTTTTTATAGATCCTTGTAAACTTGAAGATTGTTGTGAGACCCAAACACGCCGATGATTTATGAAAATTGTACTTCACAAAAGTTGGTTAAGATCATTGTTATAGTTGTCCAGAGTTACAAATTGTTATTTTTATGAAAGTATGTAGACGATTAAGGCATATTTTAAAATCAATATTTAGTTGTCTTACAAGTCTGTGCTTCAGCTATTCTTCTCCTGAACCTGAACGTATTTTCCAGTTTTGAGCAAAACACGATGATTTTGATGCTATACATCAAGGTAGTCTTCCAAAATTGTGTATACTAGCCTTCTTGTCAGTCAGACCCATGTTAATTATATATTAAAATGAAGGTAAAAAAATCAAGCTAATGCAATATGTAAGACTGAAGCCTCTTAAAATTGAATAAAAATTATTATGGTTAAAATCAACTCGAACAGGGCGCGTGTTTTTGACGTGGTTTATTATTGCGCTTTTTCGAATGTTACAGGGAAGTGTGTAAAACTGCCACAACTATTTGCCTTAAACAATATCTTTATCTACACTCATATGGTAAGTCCTCTAAAATGCGTTCAAAAACCGTAGGCAATGACCAGCATTACAACAAACGATTTTACTATGATAAGTTTCTCATCTGTGATATGATAAGTTTCTCATCTGTGGCAGTAACGTAATTTTAACTTTACATGCTCAAATATTGTTAAATTAGGAGTTTCAAATTTGGAACAGCTGTCAAAACCAACACAATTTCAATGGATTCCTATCCCAGTATCCATAGATATTAACATTTTGTCGATACGAAACGTCAGTTCGGTACATTTTTTGAAATAAATCGCACGACATTTCGATCTCGGACGACATGAGAATAAGGACTTCGTTCGTTTGGCTATGATAAAAAAAAATCGCGACAGAAGTTTGTACGGCCGCCATTTCTGTTGTCAACTTGTCAGTTGTTTGTTGAAAATAATTTTTAATTGTGAAAATGTAAATGTTTACTATTAACTACCTATATTATAATAATTAAATATAGTTTCCGTGACAGTTCTAATTTATTTCTTTTTATTGATGTTACACCAGTGGGTATGTTTCAGCACTTGTATCTACCTAGTGATGCAGGTCATTTGCCTTCGGCTTCTGAACCCATATTTGAGTACTTGCAATATGTGTGTAGATAAAGTAATGTATGCAACTGTACATAATTAGGCCTTAAAACACGAGTGGGGTTTAATGAAACGAGCGCAGCGAGTTTCATTATAGGATCACACGAGTGCATAAAGAGTTGCATAAACTACTATTAATTAATCAGTGTTAAATAGGCTTTTTAAACATATATTGAAATAGTAAGCAACCTCTAATAGTTCCTATTTTACCAGTCCAAACACTAGTCCAAATATTAGGTCACAAAATGGGATAAAATTCAAAAACATGCTCAAGAGATGGTTGTTAGTTAAGAGTTTTTACAGTCTGAATAATATTAATCACACGTAATAATATAATCACACGGAGTAAAAGTATTTTTATTTTTTTATATAATGTAGGAAATGTTTTCTTATTGTGTTATTTTATCTAGTTGTAAGTTTATTATTGTACGCCCGAAATGGGCAAACTGTTGGACTTTTACTGTAATTATGACATCTGCATGTACACAGTTTGACAATAAATGATATCTTATCTTATCTTATCTTATCTAGTGACAGAACTTATGAACCGACTAAGTACATATATGTTTTCTACCTATTTATTCCTTCTATAAGTTGTTACGTCACATCTCCTGCAATAATATCCAATGCGACGAAGCGTGCAACAATATCTGAACCGATCTTATTTTAATTATTTTAATTTCATAAAACACTATTAAATTTTACAAATAATAATACAATAAAAATAAAGCAACACAGGCCAATATATATTAATCTAAAAATAAAGAAGTCTGCTTTTAATAAATAAATACTTGTTACTAAGCCAGCGCGCTTCTACTTACCATACTCATTTCCTTCGCAAATTTTTCGTTCGTAATATCCTCACGAAAGCCTTATAACAGATAAAACCTGTCATTTGCCACCTACTGATATAGGAAACAGGATTACCACAGATAATTTCACAGGTAATTTTCAACATAAGAAAAAAGACGTTGCCTCACGGTGTAATATTTTAGTTGGTCATCAATTTACAGTCATAATACCTATAGACCGTAAGCCACGAACAAATTTCGTTGGTCATCGTGTCCCAGGCAGGGACCGGAACCGGTAACCATTAAAGGGGTATTAGATTGGGTATTTGATAGAGTTGTTTTTAAAAACCCTATCAATTCGGTAAGCGTATCGTTTGACTTACCCGAACGAAAGGCTAAGCATATCAATACAGTTAATTCGGGTAAGTGGTTACAACCCAGCATATGGTTTCCCTATCAGATAGGGTTTTTCAAATGCGATTGAGCTATTTTAAACTCTGTGACCAATACATTTGGCTTATTTATTATTCGAGCACCCTACGAGCTAAGCGCTGCCGGTATGGCGGCACGAGCGAGCCTACAGACAAACAAGAATCTTTTTGCGTATGTTTTCGTACTTACGCCTTTGATCTAGACGCTATTATTGCTTGTTAGTGCGCTAAAAGATCGTTGTGTGGTGCCGGTGTTTTTGTTCTTGCCATTCGAGCGTGACGGCTCGTGTCGATTGAATCTTAGACCCAGGCTTATAGGAACCAAAATCAAATGCATATTGTGAAGTGTTAAAATATATAATTTTGTGTTATTCTAGTTATAGGTAGTACTTTGTTTCAATGGCTCCAGCAAAATGTATAATGAAACGATCAATATCAGTCATTGTTGGACACTCAAGAATAAAATGATTATTTGAAAAAAATATCGTAAGAATAAACTTATGTTGATTGTATTCCCGTTAAAATGAATCAAAATAATTTCGTCGGGACTAATTCATATGCGAGAAAATGTAATAAAAATAATTGATTCTTAACAGAATTATTTAATCATGCTTTTTATTTTAAATAATGTTCCGCGTATAAGAATGTATTCTGGGTTTTTCGGTGTAAGAAAACATCGTGTGGAAACTGGACCTAATCCCAATAAGGCGTAGTTTCCCTTATGCCCAGCAAAAATTATATCTGTTTTAAAATCCACGGTAGGCAGATATACTCTTTTCACTTCTCATGCTCGTAAAGTTCGACTTTAAATCATGCGTGGACGATATAAAATCGCATTTTAAGCTCTAGGGCATAAAGTAAAATTTTCTTCTAAGACCAAGAATGTGGCTCAGCAGCCAAACAGAGTCAAAATATATTGCACAATTTAAATGAACAGTAAAATTTCGTAGAATACTGAAACTTGTTCTTTTATTATATTCTTGTACTCAGATAGAATAAGCTTTCTGGCCCAGACAATTCCTATTGGCTGGGATATTTTTTTTGTATAGATCAAAGTGTCAGGAATTGATACCAATAAAATTTATAAGTGAATATTGGGCGCTAAGGTGCCAAAAAAATGGTTAAAATGGTAAAAACCAGTTTTTCGCTTCTAGAGGAAAAACTACGGCTCCGACAAAAAATAGTTAAATGTAACAAATGTCCGCAATAAAAAACCAAAGAGAATGAGCCCCAGTAGAGCAAAATCTGTTTAGAGGATCGTCCGCAATTTGCAAAAAACACGTTTTTTTTGCAAATATTGTAAATTCAATAATTCGCGTTTCGAAAGTTCTGGAGAGCTGAAATTTGAATATAATGTCAGTTTTGTGGTCCTCTAACTACAGTTAAATGGTCAAATGACAATGTTGTAAACTTTTTGCAAACCGTCGAATTTTGCAAAAAGTGACCTTTTTTTAAATCGACTGGGAGGGTATTTTAATTTTCGAAAAACGTTATAATTTCAATTTCTATGCATTAAGGAGGAGTTGAACTACAAATTTCCAAGTTTAAAAATCATTTGACAAAGAATAAAGTTGTTTAAATAATCTATGAATTTCAGGCACTTTTTGCGCGCGCGGCGGCGACGCACCCACGCCCGATCTAGCTGGACAAAATTATTTTACACTCATAGACTAAAATTGACTATTTTTATTATTATTTTGCTATAATTCATGTGAAAAAAGGAAAACCAATGTAAGTTGACCATTGTATAAGAATAATTACTAGAGCAGAAGAGGTCATCTAAACTTGGTTGTGTAATTTTAAGAGAAATGAAGCATTATTACAAATGGCACCTAAAAAAAAAAATTTACTTAAACTATATTTAAGTATTTTAATTCTGTTATTCTTATATTTTAGGTGCCATTTGCAATAATGCTTCATTTCTCTTAAAATTAAATAACCATGTTTAGCTGACCTCTGACCTCTTCTGCCCTAGTAATTATTCTTATACAAAGGTCAACTTACACTGGTTTTTTTTTCACATTAATTATACCAAAATAATAATAAAAATAGTCAATTTTAGTCTATGAGTGTAAAATAATTTTGTCCAGCTAGATCGGGCGTTTGGGCCATAGTGCGCCGCTGCCGCGCGCGCAAAAAGTGTCTGATCTTCATAGATTATTTAAACAAGTTTATTCCTTGTCAAATGATCTGTAGATTTGGAAATTTGTAGATCAACTCCTCCTTAATGCATAGAAACCGAATTTATAACGTTTTTCGAAAACTAAAATACCCTCCCAATCGATTTAAAAAAAGGTCACTTTTTGCAAAAGTCGACGGTTTGCAAAAAGTTTACAACATTTTAATTTGAACAATTAACTGTAGTTAGAGGACCACAAAACTGACATCATATTCAAATTTCAGCTCTCCAGCACTTCCGAACGCGAGTAATTAAATGTACAATATTTGCAAAAAAAATGTGTTTTTTTGCGAATTGCGGACGATCCTCTGGACTGATTTTGCTCTACCGGGGCTCATTCTCTTTGTTTTATAATTGCGCACATTTGTATATTTAACTATTTTTTGTCCGACCCGTAGTTTTTCCTCTAGAAGCGAAAAACTGGTTTTTACCATTTTTTTGGCACCTTAGGGCCCAATATTCACTTATAAATTTTATTGATATCAATTCCTGACACTTTGATCTATACAAACAATTTTTTTTCCGTCCAATAGGAATTGACTGTACTTTTTATGATTTTTCCGCTAATTCTATCTGAGTATTGCTAGAATTATTTGAATTGCGTGTTTTCTATAATTATATAAATGAAATCAAATAAAATAGGAGTTGATAATAGTTTAGAAATGCCCCGAAATGTTTTGATGACTTGGCAGAAAATTTCTAAATTGACATGTTAAAAATTCAAAAAAATATATTAAAAAATTAATTGGTTGGAACCATATTTGTTTTCATTGTAATATTTTTGTTACAACTTGAAATTGTTTTACGATTACCGATAAATAATTTCCTCGCAAATGAAGTGAAAATTAGAGTGTAACCCTCGTCCATAAAACCCATTTTGCACTCGACTTTTAAACGCCTCACGTAAAATCGTACGTTTTATGCACTTGTTGTACAATCTACTATTATAATATAATAAAATTAAAAATTAAATAAAAATTAAAATAAAATGAAAATAAAATGAAAATAAAACGAAAACGAAATGAAAACGAAACGTAAACGAAACGAAAAAGAAACGAAAACGAAACGTAAACGAAACGAAAACGAAACGAAAACGAAACGAAAACGAAACGAAACGAAACGAAAACGAAACGAAAACGAAACGAAAACGAAACGAAAACGAAACGAAAACGAAACGAAAACGAAACGAAAACGAAACGAAAACGAAACGAAAACGAAACGAAAACGAAACGAAAACGAAACGGAAACGAAACGGAAACGAAACGGAAACGAAACGGAAACGAAACGGAAACGAAACGGAAACGAAACGGAAACGAAACGGAAACGAAAAACGAAACGAAAACGAAACGAAAACGAAACGAAAACGAAACGAAAACGAAACGAAAACGAAACGAAAACGAAACGAAAACGAAACGAAAACGAAACGAAAACGAAACGAAAACGAAACGAAAACGAACGAAAACGAAACGAAAACGAAACGAAAACGAAACGAAAACGAAACGAAAACGAAAACGAAACGAAAACGAAACGAAACGAAAACGAAACGAAAACGAAACGAACACGAAACGAAAACGAAACGAAAACGAAACGAAAACGAAACGAAAACGAAACGAAAACGAAACGAAAACGAAACAAAAACGAAACGAAAACGAAACGAAAACGAAACGAAAACGAAACGAAAACGAAACGAAAACGAAACGAAAACGAAACGAAAACGAAACGAAAACGAAACGAAAACGAAACGAAAACGAAACGAAAACGAAACGAAAACGAAACGAAAACGAAACGAAAACGAAACGAAAACGAAACGAAAACGAAAACGAAACGAAAACGAAACGAAAACGAAACGAAAACGAAACGAAAACGAAACGAAACGAAAACGAAACGAAAACGAAACGAAAACGAAACGAAACGAAAATAAAATGAAAAAAAATGAAAATAAAACGAAAATAAAATGAAAAAACAATGAAAATAAAATATTAAAAAAAAATGAACAAAAAAAATGAAAAAAAAAAACAAAAAAAAACAAAAATATTATACACTGAATTTTTTTAAATATAAAATGAAAAAAAATATATATATATATATATATATATATATATATACACAGTGAATCTGAGTATCCCGACAGATTTTAACCATAAATTCCTGATAATTGACTGATAAATAACTGACTGAGACTAAAATGTCGTATAAACTTTTCTGGAATTAGCCTAGTTTCAGAGTTCTTCTTCTTTGTCGTTACACTCTTTACAGAGTGGTCGTGGCCAAAATGTACTAATTTTATTTTAATTGACAGTTTTACCAATAACATTTATGTTTTTATGTTCAAAAGCATTTTAAAAATCCGAAAAATGAAAAAAAAAAATTTTTGTCGAAATCGACCTAAATTCATAAAACATTTATTACTCCTTATGACCTCAGGAATTTATGGTTGAAATCTTTCGGGTTACTCAGATTCACCGTGTATAATAATAATAATAAAAAAACCAGTCCATCTTGAATTTTGAAACAGATATAATTTATACACCCCGAATAATTAACCGAAAATAAATACCATGACTATTTTTCAGTAAAAAGTATATAACCGCCATCTTGGATTATAAAACAGAAATAATTTTTCGAAATTACATCCCCTAATTATAAATATTAATTATTTGAAACGGGGTATTTACCTCGCACCCGACATATCGGGTGCCCAATAACGCTAATATACATGGTAAATACCCCGTTTCAAATAATATTTATAATGTAAATGACCATGTGAGCTTAAAAAATCGTATATCCCATAATTAGCTGAAAACGACTACCAATCCCTACGCCAATTCATGGGATTAGGTTGCCAAGCGGACCACAGGCTCAACTGAGCCGTGGCAAAAGCCGGGACAAACTCTAGGAGGATGAATATTGGTTTGTGTCAAATCGATTTGAATATGAATAAAAATTGGGTTTTTATTCAAAATAATTATTGCCCATCTCATCAGTACGTGTGAACTATGCAAAAATAAACTGAAGGTAAGACACATTTCTTTAACAGAAATTCTTTAATTTAAAGTTGTGTACGTGAGCAGAGGACTGGACTGTGAGTGTGACTTTTCCAGAATGAATAAACGACAGCAAATCTTATATTTACTCAATTTGTTCCGCCGCCACCTCTCCTGTTCCATTTCAAATGAGAAAGATAGAACCGCCTGCCTGCGTGGAAAAGAGACAGGAAAAGGGTAGCCCTATGATAGGGTAAGCGGTAAATATTAAAGCTATCTTTACCCCATTCGACTCGGAAACCACATTGAAAAGGGTTAAGCCTATTCAAAATGATTTCCATATCGATAGGGTAACCCAATGATAGGGTAACCCTATCATTAGGGTAAGACTTTAATAGGGTTACCCTATCGAAACGATTAATCAAATGAAGGGGTTTTCCGGTCCCTGGTCCCAGGTGACAACTTGTGAAGTGGTTAAGAGCAATGTGTAAAGAGGCCTCGTGAAGGTCAGCTGCCTCTCCGTTGGTGGGTTCAGGAACGGCAGAAATTTAATCGATTAAAAAAAATGGTCATCGCGTCCCGATTGAAACTTTGTCAGATGATAGTTTATATCCTATTATAAAAGTCGTCAGTCGGCTGTATCGAAGTGAAAAGACCATCAGATGGTCACGTGAACATACGATCTTCAGAGCATCAGCTGACGGTCTTTTCACCTAGATACAGCCGGCTGACGATTTTTTATGTTTGTAAGAGCATATAAACTATCATCTGACAAATTTTCAATCGTGACGCGATGACCGTTTTTTTGAATAGCTGCCGTTCCTCAACCCACCAACCGAGCGGAAGCTGACCTTTACGAGGCTTCATTATACATTGCCCTTAACCACTTCACAAGTTGTCGCTTGGGACGCGATTGGTCATGAAATTTGTTCCTGGCTTACGGTCCGTCCACTACATTAATTGCATAAATTTTTCGAACTTATTCTAATAATTAATAAGTGTATATAAAATCCAATTTTGATTTCAATACGATTGGTCTTAGGTACTTATTTGAAGGGAACATCGAAATAATGGTGCTAAAGAAGTTATTTTAGTAATACAATAGTACTTTTTTGCGAATAATTCTTTGTTAAACCTTGCATAAAAGCATAAATATACAACTATTACATGCTGGTCTCCCTCTCCGTGTAGAGCCGGGCCGGTGGCACGTCAGTCAACTTGTCAAAGTGCTCGGTTACTGCGAGCAAATTAAATAACTTGCCGGTTGCTTGGCGTCGCGAGTGAACTAGTTGTGTGGGGTGACCATGAAATTGACAATTTTCAGGATATTCAATTTAAACTTTCGTGTGACATACTAACACTATAAAATATAACGGTTACACTCACGTCACTCACGTTACTTCAAGTGACGTGAGTGTAATCGTTATATTTTATAGAATTTTCAGGATATTTAATTTGTCTGTTAATGTTTGAAGTGATTATACTATCAGCCCATTTTTAAACTATTCTAAATAATTTTAGCCCTTGTGTACCTTTTTTTTTGTCTCCGAATAAGACAAGTAGGTATTGTACATTCATAAGGGAATTGTTGAACATAACTTCAACATTAGAGCAAATTAACTACTTGGTTTATTGAAAACTAGCTTTTGCCCGCGGCTTCGCTCGCGTTAAATTCGGGGTAACACGTTTCCCCTTTGCCCCCCGTAATGCTCCATACAAACTTTCACCTCCCATTTTAGGGAAGTGGGGGGTTAGAAAGAGACAAAAAGTAGCCTATGTCACTCTCCATCCCTTCAACTATCTCCACTTAAAAAATCACGTCAATTCGTCGCCCCGTTTTGCCGTGAAAGACGGACAAACAAACAAACACACACACTTTCCCATTTATAATATTAGTATGGATAGGCATTGTGATGTCTGTGATACTTGGGAGTTATATGAAGAGTCATAATATACATACAAACTTATTCAAACATCTGTTTACGTTTCTACAGCTTAATATATTGCTTAAAGTATTTTGTGTGTAAATAGTGGCTGCAAACCATATCATAATTTCCAGCCTTGAAGTAACATGTACAGATTTAAATATGATTTTGTAAATGTACGCGATTAAGTCCCGTTTTTGTCTAAATAATGATTGGAGTAACATGTCACTTAGTGTGAAAATGACATCATTTACCAATACTTTTAAAGTAAAACGGCAAAATTCCAGTTTCAGCTACATTTTTACTAAAAATCTCAAATTGTCTCAATATAAACAGTATCCTGGTCACCGGACAGTAAAGTTGTGCATGTAATAACAATAATGGCGGACAGAGGGCGCTTCAGACATTCAGCCGCACAACTATTTGTGTTTGCGTGGGTAATATATGTTAGTTTTGTACAGTAATTATACAGTTTGAAGTATGCAGGGGTATTATTTATTAGGGGTAATATGGTTCATGTAATTGTTAAAGGTTTCACTGGGTTTGGTAATACGACTTTTAAAGTATTGTGGGTTAAGAAAAATACTTTTGCTATTTATTTTCCACCACTCTTTGCTGCATCAACCCACATTTACCCCTATATCAGCATATATTTATTCATATGCATTTACGTTACCTTAAACAAATTAAAAACAGCAACCCACAGAAGGCTCTCAAAAAGGTTTAAAAAATGTGTGTAGACTTATATTTCATCCCAACATTTGGAACCAATTTTAATTTATGGTTTTCAATCTTATTGATTGGTCAGATATTGAAACCAAATAATTATTAGACCATCATAATATATTGTGACTGTGAATCGACCTCAATGCTCCATCTAGGTAAGCTATATGCGCCTATAAGCTATAAGTTACGGATTCATTAGAGCCAGACCGCGGCTGACTCCGGCGTAGTCAGATTAGCATATTGACGAGTTTAACTGCCCTCAGGTCTAAGTTAACAGTTGGACAAGTTAAATTTTATCAAGCCATGATACTTGGTGATAGTTCCATTTATTAGTCGAACGAGCGGAGCGTAAGCGAAGTGTGATTCTTACAAACAAGTTCGGCTTCTGGGACGTCTCAGCATTTTTATGACTTTCTGATTTTGAGGGTTTGTTCCGCGATAACTTTAGGAACGTTTTTCTGATCTTTGTTGATTTGTTGAGGTTGTAACAGAAGTACATATAATTTGAGAGTTCGTATATAAGCAGGATCGAGGAAGAGATAATTGACCGAGCGATATGTATTTACCTATTTCTAAGCAGGCAAATTATGTAAGCCTAAATAGGATTCTAAGTCAGCCAATTGTTTTACCTTTACTTTTACTGTTTGTAACTTGTATTTTCTATGGTTTTATTTTATTTTGAGGTGTGCAATAAAGTCTATTTATGTTATATTGTGTTAGGTATTTATTTATATCGTCATCTATTACCCATGGAAGCTGTGGCTACTTCTAAATCTTGGTATATCTGTGTACGAATGTCAAAAAAACCGCGGTAACCCACCCGTAAACCGTTTACCACGTGATCAAATCATACAAAGTTTCGTAATTTGTTAAATAAAATGACGGCCAAGTTTCAGCAGGAGCAGTGGGCAATAAAGTGGAATCCAGCAGGCAGTTACACAAGTCAATATGGTAATCCGGCGCCATTACACTCAGGAGCCCTGCTCTTAATGAGTAACCTAAGTTATGCGATTGTCGGCTCGTTCTGCGGCAGGATTGCTCAATATACTTACGAAATTTCCAGTATATAATGTAGCAAAAGTGTATAATTCTGTTTAAAAAAACTTTCTTTCTTAGGGCTTATCGGCTTAGGGCAACGGCCTCCTAGCTTAGTTGGTAGTGATCCCGCCTACGAAGCGGGTCCCGGGTTTAACTCCTGGTCAGGGCATTTATTTGTGTGCTTATCACGGATATTTGTTCCTGAGTTATGATGTTTTCTATGTGTTTAAGTATTTATATGTATATATCTATATCTACGATTTCCTCTTCTGTAGGAATTTTTACTTGCAAAGCACTACGTTTTCATACTTATATATTAGAATTAGTATGTTCTCGAATTTTCTCTTCTTGTTCGCATGTGTGTATGCGTTAGTAGCCTAGCATTAGTTTAATTTAGATTATATATTGTTATTGCCTGTGAGTACCTTTAATTGGCTTTCTGTGTATATTTGATTGTATAACTGTGACTTAAAAGCTGTTGGTTCTCCTTAACATTAAATAAATATTTATATATCGTCACCAACCTATAGTACTTACAACACAAGCCTTATTGAGCTTACTGTGGGACTAGGTTGATTTGTGTAAGATTGTCCCATCTATACATATAATAAAGCTAAAGAGGGTCGAAAGTCTGTACATGGAAGATAATCGAAAAAAGTTGGCTGGGGATACTTAGAAGCGATAACAGAACACGTTCCAACAATTTTTAGAATTTTTGTCAGTTTATCTGTTTGTCTGTTTATCTGTTTATCTGTTTTTCTGTTTATCTGTTTGTCTGTTTAATTGACCGCGCATCACGTGAAAACGGTTGAACGGATTTTGATGAAATTTTGTATAGAGACAGTTTGAGTCCCGGGAAAAGATAATATATAGTTTTAATCCCGAAAATCAACCCTGGTGGGGGAGAAAATGGGGTTGAAAGTTTGTATGGAGAATTTTTAACCGCTGAAACGATTTAGATAGAAATGAGTATGGAGATAATTTGAGTCTCGAGAAACGTCATAGGATAGCTTTCAAACCCTTGTGGGGGTGAAAAGGGGGTTGGAAGTTGGTATGAAGAATTTTTTACCGCTGAACTGATTTAGATGAAAATTGGTATAGAGATAGTATGGGTCTCGAGAAAGGACAAAGGATAGTTTAATCTTCAAAAAAGCCCCCCCCTCCATTTTACTTCAGAACAGTAGGTTGTCTGTTGTTTCACCCCGAACAAGGGGTGAAAAGGGAGTTGGAAATTTGTGTAGGGAATTATTAACCGCAGAATTGATTTAGATAAAATTTGGTATGGAGATAATTTGAGCTCTGGAAAAGGAAATAAAATAGTTTTATCTCGGAAATTCCCTTAAGCGGATGCAAAAGGGGTGGAAGTTTACATGGGGAAGAAATTACCAATAACCGCTGTACGTATTTAGATGAAATTTGGAATTGAAATAATTTGTAATTTTTTGGTCAAGGTGTTCATATTTATAATATGTTACCCGTCGATGCTTTAAATTTACCTTTACCCGCTCTTAAGAAACATTTGAAAATGTCATGAATGTCAAAGGGTTATTGCAAGTTCGAGGACTATATATGACGGACAAAGATGCATGGCCCAACCCAAAAAACTATTACAAAATCATCTAACATTGATAGGACACCATTTAGGTAGGAAAACATATCAAACGTTTTGTGAAGCAGTCAGATTAGGATTTATTTTTCTTTATAATTAAACAATAGGTACATATCTGTCTCTCAAGCTGTTTTGATATGTCTTCTTGAATAACTACGCATTATTTTGTATCTTTAAGATCTAATAATATATTACCTACTGTTTTGAAAAAAATAAGTCCCGTCGAGTTTCTTTTCGGTCATAATACTTCTTGGGCCAGAGGTAGGGTTAGAACCGGTCGTAGTTTTGGAACGAAGTCCCTTATCGGACGGCTAGGCGAAAAAAAGTCACGTGACCGTCGCGAAAAAGCGTCACGTCACGAAAACGCGACACCCATACGATTGAGAAACATGTAATGGAATGAAATAAAAAATATATAAAATAGAATAAAGTGAAGTGAAGTGAAGTGTAGTGAAAAGTGTAGTGAAAAGTGAAAGTGAGAAGTAACAAAGTGATAAAAGTGAAAAAAGTCGAGAACCTAAAAGTCAAAAATTTCAAAAATTTCAAAAATTTCAAAAATTTCAAAAATTTCAAAAATTTCATAAATTTCAAAAATTTCAAAAAAATACAAAAAAGATTAAAACCACAAAATATATGAAAAAGTCAAAAATGAAATGATATAACTTCGTTCCAAGTTCCAACCGTGTTCCACGACACTCAGGTATTTTATTTTTCTCTGACGTTCATTAGTGCATTGTAATGTGCTTATATTGTAGAATAAATATCTTGATCTACACCAATATCATAAATCCTCTATTGCAACCAGTAACGTAACATCAGTGTATTATCTGTGCTGTGACAGTGTTGTAAAAACGTATGAAAATTCATTACCTACCGTAACCAGGCGGATTTTCATTACGTTACCCCCCGCCGCCGGCAAACTATATTGAATAAAATCAGTTCAGCCGTTTTTGAATTATCAGTCAAAAACGCATAGTGAATGGAAGTGCCGGATAGTAAAATGACGTAAGCGCCGCCAAATATCCCTTAATAAACAACCTTTTGAACGGATGTTTTGTAACAGGGCGGCATCTACGAAACTACACTGAGCATCGCCCGACATGCTCTTGGCCGGTTTTTTTTGCATTGTTATCCCGGAAATCACCCCTTAAGGATTACTAATTCCAATTCAAGAAAATCCCTAGCCAGGTTATACGTAGCCTATAAAAATTCAACGTCTAAAAGGGGGGGTAGCCACTACACTCGATTGAGTCAAATTTGCATGTCCCCCCTCCTCCAAGTGCACTTCCGCCTTTCCTCCAAGTTCCGCCTCCAGGGGTAGCGGGAGCGAAATCAGGGGTGAATTAGCCGCTTACTGACAGACCGAATTCCACGCGGGCGGAGCCGCGGGCACAGCTAGTAATATATATCATTATTACATGTTAAAAATATTTGTAACGGGTTTCTCACGTAATTTAATCCGATTTTTGCTCGACATGTTTCGATCAATTTACGGTGATCATATTCATAGCCTTCCGCCCGCGCGTACGATACTACACGTTAGTTGGGAAAACTCAAAACTGGACCATAAACACTAAGATTTCGAGCAAAAATCTGCTGCCCATTCTGAAAAGCTATGAATTTGACTGCACATACTTTGGTCTGCTTACTTGCCTAAAGCAAAAATAAATATATTTTTAATCAGTCTAAGGATTTAAAAATAACCTCCTCCTTTTTAGGGTTCCGTAGTCAACTAGGAACCCTTATAGTTTCGCCATGTCTGCCCGTCCGTCCGTCCGTCCGCGGATAATCTCAGTGACCGTTAGCACTAGAAAGCTGAAATTTGGTACTAATATGTATATTTATATGTATATGGTTCGCTCCGCAGACTTCGAAACTTTTTGCCTCACGCCACTAAGGTTACGCTAGCTCAATCTCTTTTACTCCCTATATTAGATTACGCTGACACCTGCTATCTTGACCTTACCGAGAACCAGCTGAATAAACTTGAGCGCATTCAAAATCTCTGCATTAGGTTCATATTCGGCTTGCGCAAGTATGACCATGTCTCTCAGTTCCGTTCTCAGCTTAAATGGCTTCGGATCCGCCGTCGCCGTGACTCTCATATTCTCTCACTTCTTTATGGTATTCTTTTCAACCCTGCTACGCCTCCCTATCTCAAAGAGCGTTTCAAACGTCTCTCTTCTATCAGGTGTTCTCTGACTCATACTCTTGCTGTTCCTTCATCCACCTCGAAATTTTACAGCAACTCCTTCACCTTCCAAGCTGTTCGCTTGTGGAATGCTTTGCCCGTGGATATAAGACTAGCGAAATCTCTTCCCTCTTTTAAAAATCAGTTGAAACTCTATTATTTGTCTCTACCTTAATTTGACAATATATTATGTGTATGTATATATTGTATGTATTATAACTTATATATATGTATGTATAAGTATGATATTTTTATGTTTTATTTATGTATTTTTAGTTAGTTTTTAATATTTTTTTTTAATTTGTAGGAGTTTGTGTGTTGCTGTGTAATTTGCTCTCTTTACTTTAAATTCTTTGCACTACCTGTTATTTTAAATTAATTCTTCATTTCCTGCTACCCAAAGGTTGTCTGGAAGAGATCGCTGTTTAGCGATAAGACCGCCTGTTTTTACCTTATTTTAAGTTTATTGTACAAAAATATTTTTATTATTCTTGTATTTTTGGTGCAATAAATAATATTTACTTACTTACTTACTATATCAATCACGCCGACAAAGTGGTAAAATAAAAAGTGGAAAAAAATGTTTTATTAGGGTACCTCCCCTATACGTAAAGTGGGGAGTGATTTTTTTTTTCATTTCAACCCTAACGTGTGATATATTGTTGAATAGGTATTTAAAAATGAATAGGGGTTTACTAGAATCATTTTTTGATAATGTAAATATTTTTGGAAATAAATGCTCCAGAAGTAAAAAAAAATGTGTCGCCCCCCTCTAACTTTTGAACCATAAGTTTTAAAAATATGAAAAAAATCACAAAAGTAGAACTTTATAAAAACTTTCTAGGAAAATTATTTTGAACTTGATAGGTTGAATAAATTTTGAAAAAAAGATACAAAATAATTTCTGAACTAAGTTTGTAATTTAACCGTATAAGCAGGTGTTTATTGTACCTGTAATTTCTACAAAATCACAATGAAATTACGTGCTTTCAAATAAAGTAAAAACAGTGAAAACCGGTTCACGCAATAAAGAATTATCCCATAAAAATCATCTTCCGTACTTTAAGCTCGCGCGCAATAGTTTACTTAATTTGCCGATAGATGTCGCTGTACATGGAACGATCATATCATATCCTACATGGCGGTGTTATTTTAACTCTTAAGTGGGGACACTTAACTGTGACGGACGGAAAACTACGGAACCCTACACTGAGCGTGGCCCGACACGCTCTTGGCCGGTTTTTTAAATATATTTGTTATGACCTATCCCATTCCAATTTTTATTTTTTTAACTAATTTTTATTTTCAAAACTGACATTCTATATTCTTTATGGTACTATTGTTCAGTTGTAGTCATTATTATTAATTATTTTTGACATTGTATAAATTCTTATTTTATTACTTTCATTCATTTATTGACATTGATTTTTTTTTGTTGGATGCATATATGTATTAAATAATGCACTAATTATAACAAATGTTTTGACGATCACTATACGACAAGTAGTACCTGTGTATTCCTACACTAGCTTTTGCCCGCGGCTTCGCTCGCGTTAAATTCGGGTTAACACGGTTCCCCTTTGCCCCCCGTAATGCTCCATACAAACTTCCACCCCCCATTTTAGGGAAGTGGGGGGTTAGAAAGAGACAAAAAGTAGCCTATGTCACTCTCCATTCCTTCAACTATCTCCACTTAAAAAATCACGTCAATTCGTCGCCCCGTTTTGCCGTGAAAGACGGACAAACAAACAAACACACACACTTTCCCATTTATAATATTAGTATAGATTATGTATGAAAATTGTATTTAAGACAAAATGAATAAAACTAAACTATGCTAACCACAGTTTAAAGGTTCGCCCGTATTAGATTAACACACTGTATAGTTAACTATTTATACATAAACCTAGGTTTATTTACCACGTGCTTGTTATCTTATGATGTAGTGTGCTGACCACTAGTAATTAAACAGATAAAGTCAAACAGTAATTCTAATTCCTGCTGCATCCTGCACGCATCGTTATCCCCCTAACGTATATCTCAATCAACAATGCACGATATACAGGGTGACTAAGAAACAATCCAAAAGCAACAATAAAAATATTACATTCAGCTTTGACTAAATTAGTCGTCAGAGTTAGGTAGGTACCTACAGTTTACATTATGTGATTATGTCACATAAAGATTTTGTCTGTGGCATTTAAATTTAAATTTAAATTGTTCATTTTGATGCATATTTTTTTTATTTTAATTGTTATGTATTTATTAATGATGCTCCCGGTCCTATTCTCTTCATAAGTTGTTAAAAAAAAACTTGTATACCTACTAACATTAATTAATATAAGTCTGAACTGTACTAACAACAAGGGCAATAGCCTGAAATAAACTTTCATTTAATTTAATTAGCAAAATATTCTGACTTATCATGACTTCATGAGATAGGATTAAAAATTCATATGAGAACATCTTTGAAATGTGTTCTAAAAAAATTTTTTTCAATTCGTACGACGTAGCTCAAAAAATAAAAACTCGCAAAGCCTATTCCTTTCGTTGAATGTCGATTAACGATTGCCTGTTAAAGGTAGTCGATTAGCCATGATGATGAAATTAATAAAGTAGTTACTTACCTACCTAGTTATATACAAATACAAGTTTATTTACATTGAAAAAAAATACGGTGAAAATTTATCGATAAACTCATTAGTTATTTTCGATACAAAACAAGACTGATCATAATGTACTGTTGATTATATTCCTCACATTTCGTGACATCTTCTCGCTCATCCTGTATAGTCTTAACCAATCGTTTACTGCATGAGCTGCATATAATGCGTGAGCTGCATAATGCCGACCAGATTGATGAGCTTGCAATTTAGACACTATTACTATATTACGTAAGGGTAAGAATCGTAGTTAAGGAATATTTAGACAGTCTTTCCATATTCATTAATTAAATTTAACAGCCTAGCCTAGTTTCTAGGCTTCGAATCCTGTTGAGGGCATTTATTTGTGTGTTTATCACAGACACTTGCACCTAAGTTATGGATTATGGATGTTCTCAATGTATTTTAACGACCTCCTAGCCTGGTCGGTAGTGACCCTGCCTATGAAGTAGGAGGTCCCGGCTTCGAATCCTGGTAAGGGCATTTATTTGTGTGTTCATCACGAATATTTGTTGGTGAGTTATGGATGTTTTCTATATATTTAAGTATGTATCTATATCTATCTATTATATATATCGTCGCCTAGTAGGGGAGACCGAGGTGAGTTGTGACAGAGGAGAGTTGTGACATAGTCGATTTATCGGAACTTATAATTGCGAGCGAGCTCACAACAGGGCGCGTTTCTTAATTCTAGACTTGAACTCTCAAACACGCGCTGTTGTGAGCTCGCGAGCCGATTTAACTTCCGATAAATCGACGTTGTCACAACTCACCTCTGTCACAACTGAACTCGGTCTCCCCTACCCACAACACAAGCCTTATTGAGCTTACCGTGCGACTAGGTTGATTCGTGTAAGATTGTCCCATAATCTTTTATTTTTATTTATTAATTAAGTATTTGTCTATGTCAATCTGTTAACACAAATCTTTCCGAGCTTAAATATTGTAGTCGATTTTTTTACAATTGTTCCATAATATTTATTTATTTATTTTAAAACTGGTTGAAATAATAACTATAGCGCGTATAGAGTCTCTGGTTAATGTCAATGTTTTCAATTTGCCTACAGACATACCCGACACGACGACGTTTCACCAAAATTAATGGCCAGGGGTGTCTGCAATCAGAACTCATAGATTATTGGGCGTAGAGGACTTGCCAGCACGCCGGGTTTTACCTAATACCTTGAGGCTTACTAGTTATATAAAGGTGATTGATATAACGACGTGCCACCTGAAAAAAATAATCAGGGTAACTTTGATTGGAAGGTTGTATTGGATTCGAGGTAGACTAGCCAGTTTGTCGATTTTTACTTTTAAAGGCATTGCTATAAATTGCAAAGAAAAAGAGAAATCCCTTAACAGCCTCTTCATAGTATAGCAAACCACAACAAAACGCAATACCAGTAGTCATTTAATCACTTCTTTTTACTAAAAACTGTCCACATTGATATCTTTATAACCTGTAAATTGCTCAATTCGTATCCCTCTTACCTTCTACCTTAATCAAAGTACCTAAATACCTGCTAATTATGACAGTTGTTGTTGTTAGACTCGACTTTTTTAGTTTCGTAGAGATAGCTCCAGATTTTTGTCTAAATAGTTTGATGGGGAAATTTAATTAGTATAGAATAGAATAGAATAAATACTTAACTACTATTTAACCATAGTTTTAAGCATATTATAATAAATATTTATTTATTTAAACTTTATTGCATAGTATAAAATATACAGTTACAAAAGGCGGACTTAATGCCGTAAAGCATTATCTACCAGTCAACCTTAAGGCCAAACAGAAAAGCATCATTGGTGCAGGGTATGTAAAGAACACAGAACTAATAACTAAAAATAGCAAGAACGTTATCTAATATAAATAAGCATTTAAATAAATATATATGAATAAGATATAAAATATACAAAGATAGTATAACATATACGTAATAATTACAAATAAATAAATATATATGCAAAAATAAACATATTTATATAAATAAATTACCTGCTACTGAATTAACTATGAAGAGTTATCAAGAAGATACTTGCGGAGCTTGCGCTTGAACGTGAATTTTTTTTGAGCTTGACGTATGCTGAGGGGAAGAGCTTTCCAAAGGCGGATGGAATGTATGGTAAACGAATTGGACATGGAAGTGGAATTGTGATCGGGCACAGAGAGGAGTAGCTTATGAGTGGTGCGAAGTTCGCAGCCAGGACGGGCAGTTACAAACCTAAATTTGGATCGCAAGTACTGGGGTACAATTATTATTAGAAAACAGAGTCAGCATATATTGTTATTGTTAAATAAGCGTCACTGAAATGGTTTCCACTCAGCTTATTGTCAAGGTACAGTTTCGAGACCACGACGCTGGTTTTCCGAGAACTACATACAAATAAAAAATATGATTTACACAAAAAAAACACACATAAAAATAAATCGATATTCATAAACCATTCGAAGTCGCACCTAATAATTACTTGGTCTAATAAACACCAGGTGTCAATTTCAACTGTTTCAATGTTTAAAATAAAAATTTAATGGACATTGATAATGAAAATCTTTTTTATCTGTAAAAAACATAATCTTTGCCCAACAACCGAAAAAGTCGAGGCCAGAGCAAGGGGTAAAAATGTTGAATTATCACATTGGGCCGACATTATGATGACTTATGCGCCTAAGCTGTCCGCACACAGGATCAGCCGCTAATGATTTAATACTGAATTTATTGCCTTTTTACGTTTGCAACAATGATTTGCACCCTTGATTTTTTTTTCTGTTTACATATTGTTTTATTATGTTGGCAAAGTAACGGGCCCACTGCGAACGTCGAAAACCGAAATATCGTCATCTCCCTCTCTATCGCTTTTTCATATTCGAAAGATAGTGATGAAATAAACGAACAAACGAACGAAGTTTCGCGATTAGAGGCCAGGTCCAATCTTGAACTATGCAACGAAATAATGCATACATTAGGCAGTAGTTTTGCTTACCTATTCGTTGTGTTGTCACGGAATAACTTGCGTGGATATTTTTGCGCTTACAGCCACTGCAGTTATTATAATTTCAGCATAAAACTTTCTTTAATGTTGTGTGTTGACAAAAATCTTACTTTACTACTCTCGGGGCTTCTTTGGAACTCTAATCACTTAGTGCTCATCGCGATATACTCGTTCCCTTAAATATTCCAACGTTATTTTCCAACTTACGTACAAGCCGGGAATATTCAGCATGGAAACACAAATACCGACACTAATTAAGTTAGGACCGGCTGTATGGTTCATTTTTAATCCAGACTTCTTTAAAGATATTCTGCTGAAACTCCAGGTGGTATAAGGCGAGACGGAGTGACTAAAGATGGGAATTCTATCACACCGAAAGTAACATGGAATATTCTACTTTTTTGTTGTATTATTAAAATATATATAATCTTCTTCTTATGGCGAGACTTGCATATTTTTGTATTCAGCAGATTTTTTTTTTTTTAATATTTGAAAATCGAGTTTCATATCTAAGACTGTATACCTACCAAGTTTTTTGTAGGAGGAAATGATTATTATCCAAACTAAGGGCTTCATTTACATAAACTCAGCTTGTTTTATATGAAATTTGTGGATTTCAAAGATAACATTTGTTTTATGAACGTATTAATTAGTTTAAGTTAATTGTAAGAGGAATTTTTGATTAAAATTATAGATTGTCTTATTTTTATTGACTTGTCCGAGAACTTCGGTTATAAAGATTTATAGGGCCTCCGCTAACTTGTACGAATGACATGGAACAGTGCCTTTAATATAATTGCGTCTTACTAATGGACATGGTGACACATTTTGCCTCACTAGAGGCATGCTCATGAGATACTAAAGATGTGTTCGGTCTGACATCCGACAGCAGAACCGTCGCTATACATTAGCGTGGAGTATGCCCTCAAAACAGGGCTCGTCGGAGGCTAAGTGCATTATGGTGTCATTAGAATTCAAGTGAAGTCAAAGAATCCCGGTCGTTTGATACGCTTGCATTGGCACAATCCGACAACCGAAACCTGATAATCGCTAGTGAAGCACTTTGAGAGATTCTAGTAAATGAGTCAAACAAGTAGCGACCTCGTATCCGAAAATGGAGCCGTTCGTTACGCATTGGTGTGAGGTGCGCCCTCAAAACACGGCTCGTCGGAGGCTAAGTGCATTACGGTGTCATTAGCCTGCGAAGGACCGTATTCAAGCCGACTCATGACTTGCCGCAAACAACGGCAAAGCCTACTTTACAGCGTGAAAGGTTGAGAGCTTTTTATTTTCTGATAAAAGTAGGCTGCCTAAAACTTTTGGCAATTGGTTTTTATGAGTGTTGGGAATTAATTTGATTCGAGTTTTTTTTATAGCGCATTGGTAAACAAGCATACATCCCGCCTGATGGTAAGCGGTAATACCCGTAGCATATTTTTATCTCTAGGGGTATTATATGTACGTAGAGATGGGTCGTGAGTATTTACCCAATCTGCCTACCCAGGTAAATAGGTACAACTGAAGAACAACTCAAATTATTTTAATAAATAGTTTGATTTGTGTATTTAAGTAGACACACTACTATCTATATAAATTATATACACATATATATATCATATACAAAGGAAAAAGTGACCTAGGCCTCCGTTACCCAGGGCTGGGATCGAACCAGCGTCTTCTGCATTCGCGGCAGACGCCTTAACCACTTGGCGGCCTCTGCCGCGAATGCAGAAGACGCTGGTACGATCCCAGCCCTGGGCACCGGAGGCCTAGGTCACTTTTTCCTTAGTATATGACATCTATATAAGTTTAATTAAATAGGTATTTACGACACACGAGGTTTAATTTTCGTTCTTCAGTATCACTTCAGAAAAAACATTTACTTAGTCATATTAAAACACCCCAGTTCCCTGTAGTCATATTTTTTCTACAAACTTTACCACACACCATTACCCAGTCAGTTAACAAATTCTTATCAAACATACAAACGTTTAAAAAGAATAGCGGCAAACAAAGCCCCCTATCTCCGAAAACCACCGAAACGGCGCGTGCCGCCGCCGTAAATAAAATTAGGGCCCCGTCGAGGGCCGTGGCTGATGCACTTAGTATCCTTGTGCATAATGCACCCTCTTTATTGTCTGTTGTTGACGCCTTGTATGTACACTATTGAAAAATGTTGTGACAATCTTCTTCTTTGCCTGTCCCACTTCCCAGTTCAGCTGGGATCGGGTCTCCTTGTACGTCTGCGCCGAAGCACTCTGTTCTGGCTTGTCTGAGGTTCTCTTTTCGGAAATAGTGGCCAACGGGTAATATTTACCAAAGATACCGGTATTGTTACCGTAACTTTATTACCTAATACATCCAAGGGTCCTACGGAGACTAAAATAGGGTCATCTTACATGAGAACTTTCGCACGAAGTGACTCGTTTTCATTGTCGTTAAGTATATATTGTACATACAGTAAAACTCAAAGCTCAATTTTTTTTAATTAAATCATCATACTATTCTACTACTACTGCTATACTAGGTTGTCTGGTAGCTTTTTAGCTATAAGACCACCTGTTGTTACCTAGATTTTATCACTGCATAGGGATAGATGGAAAATACTCCACCGACAAGATAATAACTCTTAACTTGATGATGATGATCGCTGTATACTTTTCTTTTTTCATGTGGTGTATAAATAATATTTCTTATTATAATTTAACAATAGCATAATTTTACGCAATACCAAACACAACAACATCACCGCGAATACCGTAGAACGGGCGCACCACGTAATGAAATTTTCATAGGAAATGGACACGGCCGCTCCTGTTTATATCGTTACCTCGTTACAGCTTAGTGCGATCTACATTGCAATAACACCCTCGATACAATGTTACGAGATATCAGACAGCGGAATACATGAAAGAAAATATGCAAACATTCAACAATTCGTTTCGCACAAAAAGTACAAGACAATTAAAATATGGAGCTTCGAGCAACAATTTATTTAATTTTTATCGTATGGCTACATGTCACTGGATATAGATTGGCATTTCTTTCCTGGGGTAGTGGTAGTGGGAAAGCAGATGATAAAGAAAATCCAGTGAGTGATGCGAGGTCCAAATGGGACAGTGCAGCGGCCAAGTTTGTTACTCTTTTAGCACCACCCAGGGATCACGTGTAGGGTTGTCTAAGGTGTTTCCTACGGACGAGCAACAATGTAAAGGAAGTACAGGTTCAATCAAGATTTATTGAAAATGCCAAACAGTTCAAAGAGGTGTGTTGACGATGAGAGAACCTCTTGTTCCTTTAGCCGTCAACATAGTGAATCCTCCTTTGTGTAAAGGGTCGGCAACGTGCACATGACACATCTGGAGTTGCAAGCGTCCAGTAGCTGCTTACCATCAGGCGGGCCGTATGCTTGTTTGTCACCGTCGTATTAAAAAAAATAACAGTGCAGTTTGTAGGCCTTACATTTTTCAGACTTATATGTAACCTTTGACATTATTACCAACTATTATTTACAAAACTCATCATTAGTAATACTAACTAATAACTTTAAACCACTGTTCAGAGCTGGGATACACCCAGCCCAAAAAATGGCCCCACAATAGTTCCGCAAGAACTCCGCTGTCTGATATCTCGTAACATTGTATCGAGGGTGTTATTGCAATGTAGATCGCACTAAGCTGTAACGAGGTAACGATATAAACAGGAGCGGCCGTGTCCATTTCCTATGAAAATTTCATTACGTGGTGCGCCCGTTCTACGGTATTCGCGGTGATGTTGTTGTGTTTGGTATTGCGTAAAATTATGCTATTGTTAAATTATAATAAGAAATATTATTTATACACCACATGAAAAAAGAAAAGTATACAGCGATCATCATCATCAAGTTAAGAGTTATTATCTTGTCGGTGGAGTATTTTCCATCTATCCCTATGCTGTGATAAAATCTAGGTAACAACAGGCGGTCTTATAGCTAAAAAGCTACCAGACAACCTAGTATAGTAGTAGTAGTAGAATAGTATGATGATTTAATTAAAAAAATTAGGAACTGCGAATTATTAATTTTAATTCCATCTTACAATATTTTAAACTTATTTAGGTAGTTTAGTATTAGACATTTCTAAATCAGACTTAAGAATTACAAAAATATGTTCACTTTTTGTACATAATTATATTGTTGTTTCTATGTATGTCTTCTTTTATGTGGACTTTGACCTTTCGTAGCTGGAAAGTAGTGTGCAATTTACCTTATTTTAATTATCTTTTTTTTCAATCAAATACAAACATTGAAAACATTGAAAAAATAAGGCGGTAAGGCGTATCGATGCGAGGTTCAAGTCCTGCTGGGTTGATTATTTTTTCAATGTTTTCAATATTTGTATTTGATTGAATAACATACTATTGTATGAGTGGAATATAATTATATAATTATGAGATTTAATTATATAATTATATTCCACTATATATGGAATATAATTATGAGATATCTTTTTTTTTTGACAAATCCCTCTCGTGCGTGAGAAGAGGCCTGTGCCCTACAGTGGGAGGGAATATATTTATATTCCGGGTTCACATACAGGTTGTAACAAAAATACTGGGTATACGTTTAAGAGCATAATTGGTATCGTATTGCGACAAAAAAATAATAGGAAAAATATTTTAGAAGCAATTTTTTATAGAAAATCTTTTTTTCTGAATAGCGGCTACCGTTTAATTTACACGTAATATTTAGAGATCCTTTGCTAACACGTAATCTAGAAAACCTCAGAAGTTAGCACCAAAGCGTCATATTCGATGTCAATAACATGAGTGCGCACACGCCGTCCAAATGTACACGGGGATAAATTAGTCGGCGGCGCGCGATTTGCATCCGATCTACGGGTAATGGAGGAATACAACGACATAGTTCTATACTATACTGCCAAACGCCTGCTTTAGGACTTAGGTGCAATAACGATTTAGTTGTTGAGTAGTTTTATCACGAATATCTCCTTTGATATCACTTAAAGATGTAGGTACGAGTATAGTAAATATCCAGTGGGACTTTCCGTAAATGAAAAATGAAAAAAAAATGTTTAATTAGTTAACAGTACGGGCAAATTTTATATAAGGTTGGGCATATTAATAAGTATACAGTACTTGTGACAGAAGATCCCGCTTTAAAGATAAAAAGAGTTCCCTCGATTTCTCCAGGATCCCATCATCAGATCCTGACATGGTTACAATGGGACCAACTGTGAAGTATACGCTTTCAAACAAAAAAAATATTTTCCAAATCGGTCTAGCCGTCTTCGAATAATCGGTGAACATACATAAAAAAAAAAAAAAAAAATAGCAAAAACAAAGATCCCGACGAATTGATAACCTCCTCCTTCGAAATCTTGAAGTCGGTTGAAAATACTTATAACGGGTTAATTTAAGTCAATTTTTCGAGTAGCCGGTGCGCTGCCCTCGCGGAAGGCCGCTCGTGAAAATGATCATCTTAAATTTGTTCGAAACATGTCGAGCAAAAATCGACTTAAATTACGTGAGTAACCCGTTATAAATATGTTTAATATGTTAGAGTCTTACGAAAGTTCTATAGTTAAAATGTACAACAATTCTCCACTTTCCGTCAGACACTTTCAATCGACAAAAAAATACTTATTTTATTACATTTTACAACTCAAAATTTAATTGCAACTTCTTTAGAATATCTTCCTTTTTTATATTTTATCATTATCTCGGTTGCATCATACGTCCCAAATTCCATTTAGATGGCTTTCACACTGCTGCAGTTTCCGCATGAGGTGCCGGTGCGCGAGCGAGATAGTGATCTGCATGTGTATAGCGCTGTCACGCTTGCACACCATTGCTGCATGTGGTTGCGGCGCCAGTGTGATAATCGCCTTAGCTGTTTTATTAAAACAAGGTTTTTTTTGCTGCCATTAGTAAAATAATAAATAGTGTGGTCAATAATTGAAATGCAATCATCGCATATAACCATAATTATTATGATTATATGCGAAGATTGCATTTCAATTATTTTTATCATGTCATTAGTCTTACCATATTAAATTAGATACAAATTGAATTCATCAAAACACGAGCATTTCCTATCTTCCCGGCAATTAAAATAAAAACTAAAAAACACCCCTTTATACGTAACAATAATTAGTACCCCAACTAACCCCGCTCTCCCCTAATCACTATAATATGTAAATGCCATCGCTATTACCTTCCGAATGGAATTAATTGTTTTGCTTTAATCGTTGCAGGACAGCTTTTGATTCTAAAAGAACTTAAACGACATCTAGTTGTATACAAAGGTACGTAATTTTTAAGATAAATGGAAAATGGTTTTCCTGTAACCAAAAGGACGTAAGTGCTAATGAGTTTAATAATTATACGTCCTTTAATTCTTTGAGAGGTCGAGTGGGACTGTTAGTTAGAGATGATTCCGGGGTCGTTGACATTTACAATTGTTTTTATGGTTTATTTTGTCACGTTAATTAGCATAACAATTAACAATGAAGTTTTTGTTTATTGGGTGTGGGTTTTCCGTTGTATATAAATTGTTTCATAAATACCGACATAAGATCCATGTTGGGAAGACCGTCTCAAAGGCAAGATGGTCTATACAGGTCATAGCATAACTCTTTGTCGACGGTCTACGGTGCCCTTAAGGCAGTACCGAAACTAAGTGGCGTAAGTAGACAAATATAAAAGTTATAGGTAGTTACACACACACAAATATAAAAGTTATAGGTAGTTATACACTGAGTAGTCAGTCTTTCCTATATGCTGATTTTACCCACATTGACTTTACACTAGCCTCTGTCCACGGCTTCGGTCTCGCTGAAGTGGTTTAATCTCTTTTTACTCTCTTAGTAGTTGATTTAAAAACAATGGAGCTTAATGTCATTTAAAGAATAAAATCATTAGTACGAGTATATAAACTACAGGTACCCCATATATCATAATGCGATTTAATTTAACCTTATAGTTTCGTCATATCCGTCCGTATATCACAGCCATTTTACTCGGAAACTATGAGACATATCCCTTACAGCACCGGCTGATACGATCGTGCGAAAAATAATCAAGTTTGCCGCTTCAGTACGGCATTGATCGATCGTGCGTTCGATTATTATTCATTTTAAACCCGCGTGCGTTTAGTTAGGGGGCCAGTCGTCGGCGCGGTGAGCGTCAAGCAGGTACGCGTACGAGACGGACGACCAGGTCAGAAGTAGGTATTCACGAAATTTTTTAATTTGTGATTTTTAAATGTGTTAAATTCGTTTTTTATAAAACTAAACGTTCTTCTGTCGTATAATGTAGATAATTAAAAGTTTAACCAGAAATTTTAGTAATTTTTTTGTGCCTAAAGTTATAACGCACGATCGTGCGGGTCAGGACGCAAGTCGACTGATTTAAATTGTGTTGACTATGATAAATTGAAAATATGATCAATCAAAAGCGTTTTTAGGGTACCGTACCTCGAAAGGAAAAAACGGAACCCTTATAGGATCACTTTGTTGTCCGTCTGTCTGTCTGTCTGTCTGTCTGTCTGTCTGTCTGTCTGTCAAGACCATTTTTCTCAGGAACGCGTGGAGGTATCAAGCTGAAATTTATATCAAATACTCAGGTCTACTGTCCCTTGGAGCTGTGAAAAAATCTGACTTCTAAGCCAACGCAATCAAAAGATACAGCCGTTTATGCCGCAAATTTCCGCAAATTTTCGCTCGAAAGGGAATCAAAACCTACAGGATACTTCCCGTGAACTCAGAATCTTGAAATTTGGTACGAAGCAACGTCTTATAGCACAGATAAAGGAAAAATTGCGAAAACCGTAAATTTTTAGTTACATCATATAATAAAAATATTTTAAATTTACTACCCCTATATACCTACAGGTTTGTACGGAACCCTCGGTGTGCGAGTCCAACTCGCACTTGGCCGGTTTTTTTTTAATCATTTCATGTAAAACATGTAAGAAATCTAAAATTTTATGAATAAATGGTTATCAACTCCTTTGAACTCTGTAATTTACCGTTATATAAAAAAAAATAACAACTTTACTAGGGGTCGCAACGAAATGAAACGATCGTTCGGGTGGGTTTTCACAAAATTTTTAGGGGGGAGATTTTTTTCTGTTTTTCTTTTTATGGGCTTTAAATGCACCGAAAAATGCAACTTCAAACCAAAAAAAAAATTCTCGTGCTGTAAGGGATATGACAATGAAATTTTCTAGTTTTTACTCCAAAGAGAAAAAAATATTTTAGCGAGGGGGGGGGGGGGGGGGGCGAAAAGTAAAATAACAAGTTTTTCTAAATAAAAACGTGTCTACATCGATAGGTCTTTAAAAATAACATTGAGAATTGTTTGAAGGGTAATTCCACGAGACTGTAACGTCAGTTACCAATTCTTTCGTGTGTTCTTTAATTAATTAAGCAAATTTAAGTATCAATATATCTACCTGTAGGCATAGGGAAGATATGTGAACACTTACATTTGCTGAATTAATCAAAAAACACACGAAAGAATTGGTAACTGACGTTACAGTCTCGAGGAATTGTCCTGAAAATATTTTTATTAAAAAAAAATCAGAAATCACCCCGAAAGACAAAAAAATTTTGTCCCCCTGTAACTTTTGAACCGGAGATCCAAAATATATGAAAAAATTTGAGAAGATACGTCATTGTCTTTTCTTTCAATTTTTAATGAAATCCTTTTTGAACATTATTGGTTAAGGTGTTTTAGAGTTATTTCCAAAAACCTTTTTTGTTTTTTTTTGGATTGTAGGTACACTAGGTACGCAACCCTCAATTATGCGTGGTCCAACACGCACTTAGCCGGTTTTTATATATTTACTAGCTTTTTCCCGCGGCTTCGCCCGCGTAACATAAGTGATCAAACAGGATATGATACCCATGTTGAATTTCAGACTTTGTGACCACATTTGCCCCTTTTGGGGGTTGAATTTTCAAAAAACCTTAAACACGCGTTTACTCATTTGCCGTTAGGAATACTCCTGTGAAGTTTCGAATAAAATAGTCTAACAAATCTTGATTTGCCTTACAAACTTTGGACCCCCATTTTACCCCCTTAGGGGGTGAATTTTGAAAAATCCTTTCTTAGTGCTCCCCTAGACCTTATAAGGAACCTATGTGCCAAATTTGAAATCTCTAGACCCAGCGGTTTGGGCTGTGCGTTGATATGTCAGTCAGTCAGTCAGTCAGTCAGTCAGTCAGTTTCTTCTTTTATATATATAGATATTTATTGACACACACGTATCGAAACAACAAACAATTTCCAAACGTCGTCACCAATAGAATCAATGACAGACTGTTAATAAAAACCATATACGACCATTCACGGACTGCATAAAGCACAAAGACATAATCACTTTATCCACCATGAGGATTCATTTTGGGTATCTATCAAACGCGATTGAGTCGAATACCCAGGAACTGCATTCGACCAATATAAATTGACCTAATATAAATTGAAATATGTTGGTGCGATAGAGATGAGATACGGGAAAAGTCAAATTGAAATCAGTTTTTTGCTAGGAACCTAGCTAAATCACCGGTGAAGAGTCGGGTAATTGCGCACTGTGATGTTTTGTAGCGATACAGTAACGATGCAGTATCAAAACGACCGTGCTACAGTCGCGATGCAGTCGCTTGTCATACTCCTGCGCACACGTGAACACATCGATCGATCAGCATCAATACAGTCGCGCTACCGCATCGATATATTCGCAATTTAGCATCGATACAGTCGCGCTTTAGCAGCGATGCAGCATCGATACAGTCCTGCTTCAGAAAATATATTATATTCGATACAGAAAACTATCACATTATGAAATAGGTATAACAATAAAAGAATATCGGTATGGTTACTAAAATTCTTGGAGAAATACCATCAACCACCAACACAACTGATAAATTTTATGGAGAAGAGCCGTCAAATTTGGTCAGAAATCAATATGGATTATGAATTTCATTTTATTTCGGTTACTAAAATTCTTGGAGAAATACCATCAACCACCAACACAACTGATAAATTTTATGGAGAAGAGCCGTCAAATTTGGTCAGAAATCAATATGGATTATGAATTTCATTTTATTTCATAATTTAAAGAGAACAAACACGTGGGGTTTATTTTATTATATTCTTAGGAGCCTGCGCACTTGCACAGAGGAGCAGGCACTATACCCGTAGCAATGCTGAATCAATGCAGAAGCGCGACTCCATCACGACCGTCCTGCGTTTGCATCGATGCAGAAGCGCGACAGTCGCTCGTTTGTATCGCTACTACATCGCTTCTGTCGCGCGTTGCAAACGCAACAGGGAGCCATAGGTCATGCGTCCGCGCGATCAAGAAACGCGCGGCTGTATCGCTACAAAAAGTAGCAATGCGCAACCTCCCTTACTGTGCTGTGGGGTGTAGAATGAGCTCCCTGCTGCTGAGGCTGCCGAGGAATTCTTGAGGTAGCTACCTAATATGAAAAGAAGTATACAGATCTTTAAAGCAACCCTTGGAGTAACAGATGTCTATATGCTACAGTGGCTGCTTAATATTAGGCTTGCTGTATCTCAAGATAACAGTTGAACTGGTTATTTAACCTTCGACTCAAAAGCAATGTGAACCAAGCCCATCCATCGCAAGGGACAGACGACCCAATGCTATTAGTGCCAAAAATCGCCAATACAAACAAAAATGTCCAGCCTCCCCCCAAAACGACCGAGGCGGGGACAAATATCCATTAGTGCTTCAGCTTGTTGGGCCAATGTTTGGACCAGTGGTGGTTAAAATTTGTACCATAGTCAGTTTTAAGGGAGAGTGAAGTTCAACGGGGTTTTGTGACAATATCTAATCATACACTGATTTAAACTTTCACGGTTTTTACATATATATGTGTTATAACTATTTAAAAAAATTACCTTCCACTTTACTTACTTGTCGTCCTCGAAATGTTGAAGGTATTTTTTTTAATATATACGCGGTAGGTCCCGTTATAACAAATAGATAATATCTAATAATGCTTAATCAGACTAATAACCAGAGAACTTTCTAGCACTTTTTACTTTAAAAAACCGGCCAAGAGCGTGTCGGGCCACGCTCAGTGTAGGGTTCCGTAGTTTTCCGTCCGTCACAATAAGTGTCCCCACTTAAGAGTTAAAAAAATGGGCTATTTGTTACATTAAGTTGACATATTAAGTACAGATCATCTTCCATGTACAGCGACATCTATCGGCAAATTAAGTAAACTATTGCGCACGAGCTTAAAGTATGGAAGATGATTTTTATGGGATAATTCTTTATTGCGTGAACAGATTTTCACCGTTTTTACTTTATTTGAAAGCACGTCATTTCATTGTGATTTTGTAGAAATTACAGGTACAATAAACACCTGCTTATACGGTTAAATTACAAACTTAGTTCAGAAATTATTTTGTAATTTTTTCAAAACTTTATTTGAAAGCACGTCATTTCATTGTGATTTTGTAGAAATTACAGGTACCATAAACACCTGCTTATACGGTTAAATTACAAACTTAGTTCAGAAATTATTTTGTAATTTTTTTTCAAAAACTATTCAACCTATCAATTTCAAAATAATTTTCCTAAAAAGTTTTTATAAAGTTCTACTTTTGAGATTTTTTTCATATTTTTAAAAGTTATGGTTCAAAAGTTAGAGGGGGGGGGGCACACATTTTTTTACTTCTGGAGCGATTATTTCCGAAAATATTTACATTATCGAAAAATTATTATACTAAACCCCTATTCATTTTTAAATACCTATCCAACAATATATCACACGTTAGGGTTGACATGAAAAGAAAAATCACTCCCCACTTTACGTATAGGGGAGGTACCCTAATAAAACTTTTTTTTCCACTTTTTATTTTACCACTTTGTCGGATTGATTGAAATACATATTAGTACCAAATTTCAGCTTTCTAGTGCTAACGGTCACTGAGATTATCCGCGGACGGACGGACGGACGGACAGACATGGCGAAACTATAAGGGTTCCTAGTTGACTACGGAACCCTAAAAACAAGTAAACTCGTATAATACATTGCTTTTGAACAAGAAAGATTTAATTTGGCATTTTAAACTATGAAACAAACAAAACATTTAAAATTGCTAAGGGCCTGTATCACAATCTCCAGATAAATTTATCTGCCAGTTAAAATTATTGCTATCCTTTTCTCCAGTCATATAAAAGAAAAGGACAGCAAACATTTATCTGACAGATATGCTTTAACTGGAGATTGTGAAACAGGCCATAAATATCATAAATAATAGTCAAATTTTATTTATACTTTTCTTTTTATCCATCAAAGATTAACCTTTTATGAATTTGAATTTCATTCCAAATATCAACAAGAATTTCAAAACTCCAAACATTCGAAGATTGGTCCAACATGGCGACCAAAATTCCATCAGTGTCGATATCAGCCATTTCAACGGAGCCTTAAAAATAGTAACGACAAAGGATATGTCCAATTAATGGTCCAGCAAGATCGTGTTACCTCGATAGTAATTGAAACTTTGTGTCTATCGTAGTGTCGTTAAAATTTTCATTTACATTTTTTGACAACGTTGTTACACCGTATGACGTTCACAATTTTATTATACAGTGTGGAAATGCAATACGGACGAAGCTTTAAAATGTGGTTAGCATAGGACATAAGAAATATATCAAATATATTTAGATAACTGTTTATCAAAATTACTAAGAAAATGTAACCCTACAAAATACTTCGTCCTGCAATGTAAATGCAACACACTCAAGCTGAACGCTCGTAGACACTGATAGTTACTAACTTTACGTCAATCATGTTTGTGGTACATGGCTGCTCGGTAAATCTTAAAAAAATGACGGGGTCATAATTAAGTGTAATTCAAAAAAATCCTTCAGGTATTTGATGATACTATTAAATCCTATATCTGGTTTAATTCTTTGCCCGTATCGGATTTAAACACTGTATCATGATGATCATAATAAGATATTGGAATTATTAAAGTTAAACCTTTTAAATATATACATGGCATTTTTCAAAAAAATTGATCATCTGAAAATCTACTTACAGAGCAACATGGAATATTTCTTAAGTTGAGTGACTGACAGACAAAACTAAAACTTCCCTAAGAATATCTAGTCCAGTCGGCAGAAACCTGTTGAACAGTAACATTGAACGAGCTATTGTGGTGTAGATCCTTGAGGAATTCCTATGTCTAACGGTCAATATTTTGGCGGATTTGATGATATTTATTAATGAGAGTTTTACACCTATATTATACATGCCTGGCCTAAGCTGCGCTTTAAGCACTGCGCTAAGCGGGACATGACTGTATTTAAAATTGACCATGAAGTCTGAGAAACGCTCGCTGATGACAGGAATGAATGGCGCGCAAGTGTTGTGGAAGGCAGAAAGTTCTGTGATGAGACCTGGTTCCAGTCATTGGCTTGATATAAAAGGTTGCGCAGGCACTGGCAGTATAACCGATGTTGGAGCCTGTGACGTCAACTTTTTCTGTCAGAAATGTGCAAAATCGTATCGTTTCCGTATCAGTCTTTATAGCCACCAAAAGCGTTGTCTTCAGAGTGTTCATGTTTAAATCGTCTCCAATAGGCGCAAAGGCCGATGATGCTGCATGTAGTATTTTTAATTTAGTCCTGGCATGAGTAGTAAACTTTGCAAAAGTAAATAAAAGCACGGCACATAAAGGTGACCACGCAATATTTTCACCCAGTCCAAATCCCACATCCTTATTTACACAAAACAGTAAAAGTAGAACTAATAGCCATTACTGTAAGCAGGGCCGCAAAACTTTTTATTAGTTCCGCCGGTTGTAACCAGTTATATCCGGATTTTACCGGATAGTTTCGGGGACAAATCGCCGGAAGGAAGTGACAAATAAACAGTGGGGAAGGTGTTGTAGTAGTTCCGTTTTAATCAACCTTTTTCTCATATTAAAATTATAGCTGTGTAACATGATTTCTTTTATTTTATACGTCGCTCTAGAAATGACCTAGAGGTCTCTTTCAACTTAGTCATTGTTGTCGAAATGCCATACTTTTGTTCTTATGCGCCTCTGTTTTTCTTGCACCAATAAAAACATCATGCGGCACGGGCAAATAACACAATGATATCATTTTGACATGAATTATTTAATTGTATAATATTTATTTATTTTTCTACGTAATATGTCTGATTACGCTCAAAAAATGGTCAATACTTGTTAATTATTATGAAGGTGTATTTGGCTAATTTTAGGTGGAAAAAAGTAGCTGATTATTTCGAAACTCCACTAAAATCACTCATAAATATACCATCATAACAAGAGCCCCGGACAGGTGGGTTTAAATGGTTACCCAGTGGGACCCACGACACACTATTTGATTGATGACGCGCGCCGTGGTGCAGGCAGACCAAAAAGGAGATGGCGGGACGATTTGGACGCATTTTACACATAATGGTGGTAAAATTCAAAAGACCGGGTCGCGTGGAGAAAAAAAGAGGAGGCCTTTGCCCAGCAGTGGGACAAAAAACAGGCTATTAAAAAAAGAGCCCATTTCCGGTATTTTACGTCATTTTTTTCCATTTGGAACTACCCAAATACACAGTACGTCAATCAAACGATGTATGCAATAAAATGTGACTGCCACAAAAATCATAAAAGTACAGCACACTGCCCTAGATTTGATCCCTCGCTAAATTGGTGGAATGTTAGTACAGTCACCGGCAGTAGTATCTTCCTACAAGAAGGCCGCAAAACGTGACACGCTCTTATTTGTCGGGCCATAAGAGCGTGTCACATATTTTTGCGGCCTTCGTGTAGGAAGATACTAATGCCGGTGACTGTACTCCGAATGACCGAAAACTTAGATATGGCGGAACTTGGTAAAGCGATTTGCGGGTGTTTTGGTGAGTTGGACAACTTCGTGTGATTTGGCAATAACTCCTAGTTTTCTTCATGTTTCGTAAGCTGCCTCCTAAACTTGTTGTATGTTTATGGATGATTCTTTAAGCAAGATTTCAGCATTGCACGTAGTTTCCAGCATTGTCATTGTTGTCTAAAACTGCCAGAGGACATGAGTTATGGTATACCTATCTATTCTTAAGAAAATTGACACCCAGTTGAGTTGAGTTGTGAGCCTTAATCATCCTTAATCTCAATTAGAGAGACTACTTGAAGCTTAACTTATTTATACATTAACATTAACTACCTTAAAAAGTGTATCAAGTTTCGAATTGATGTTGGCAATCAGTTTAAATGTCACGAAGTATATACAGTAGACGTCAGATATGTTTACAACCTTTGTAATAAGGTCCAGAAGTGTAAAGATAGCTTTGACATCGGCTGTACGAGCGCAAAAGATTTGCGTCAAACAGATTATCTCAAATTTGTGTGTGTAGTGATCGAAAAATTTATGACACCATTTCAATTCAACCCTTCCATTACATACTCGTAGATAACATAAGCTCCAACTTTTTCACTTCCACTCCATCATCTTATTATCAAAAACACGAAATCTGTTTTACCCCAAACTATAACGCATAAGTTAAGCAGGGGGCGAGCAGATACCAGATATCATAATAAAATTGAATATGAGGATGAAGTTGAAATTTATTAGTAGGGGATGATAATGCTCGATCCATCATTTAACTTTGATGTGGGGGATCGGACTTAGAAATTTGCTGGTTTGTTAAAATGCAAGTAATATGATGTCGATTAATGGCGTTGGAACTGAATTTGTTTTGCATACGGCCCGCCTGATGGTAAGCAGATACCATAGCCTATGGACGCCTGTAACTCCAAAGGATTCACATGCGCGTTGCCTACCCTATAAGAACCCCTTTTTTGAAGAAGCTCGTACTGCTCTCTGGGAAAACCTCGGCAGAGAGTTCATTCCACAACCGGAGCGTTTGCGGGAGAAAATTCCTCTTAAACCGCACAGTCCGCGACCCTTTAGGCTCCAGGTTGTAAGGATGAACACCCTGCCATCATGTGGGCATAATGTCATTCATACGGCCCGATTCATGTCAAACAGTTCTTTAGAGCACAAACCATTATACAAGCAAGCGAAGCAAAGTAAAGTTGTTGTTAGTAAATTGCAAACAATCATTATCAAAGTCACATAATAATTTAATAGCATTACGTACAGAAGGTTATCTTTCTTACAAAATCAATATTTGACAGCATTTTGTTACATGAACGTCAACGTCTCCATACAATTTTGTCTTTTGGCTTTTTAGGGTTGACAAGTACCTATGCGACGGGTTTGATTGCTGGCCCGGTCCCAGTCTGCCACAATTTGCCTGATCCGCCAGTAATATTCAAACCAAATTAGATAATTAATATATAATTTATTAGTTGATCTGCCCAATCCATCTGTTATTTTAGTACAAAACTACTACCTAACTATAAACTTCCTAAATATTGTATATTTTCTGTGACCTTGGCGCAAATTAACTAGTAGGATTTCGACAACTACAAAAAAGTAACATATACTAACTATATTATATACTCATATCGATCGTAGAGTTGCCCACCTTGTCAAAGTCAATGCACAAAATTGTTGCTATTTTTATCAAAATATGTAACTATACCTACTTAAAATAAATGTAGAAAAATATGCCTTTTCTATCACTAGCGCTAATTAAATTATTACATTGACACAGTTGCAGCCCGTTATTGTGCCTAGATGAACTCTCAAATGAGTATCGAACAAAACTAAAAATCCGACCTCAAAAGTTGGACATTTGCGAGCAGCACGTAGTGATCGAATGAATGGTGAATGGTTTTCATTCGTTCCGTTCTTTTCTCTATTTGCCGTTGGGAATTTCATCGCTAAACGTTGGGATTGCGTAGGTATGGAAGTGTGGTTTGAGTACGACCTGTGAAAATTTTATTGATATTTTTACTGTATTGGTCTACCATTTAAATGTGATTGGAAATCAGTTTTTATGGTGATTTCCGGACTAGTTGAAGGCATTGATTTAATATGTATTCTACTAGATAAGCTATCTATAACAATTATTTGCGCCATGTTTGACGGTTGACAGGTATCACTAAATCAAAGAATAGCTTAGACTCTTAGTGATTTTCGGTTTAACTTTTGTCGCAAATAATTTCTGAGGGATGTCATCGCCTGTTACCATAAAGCTTTATCCCCCTGTTACTCAATGGTTGAAGTCTTGGGCCGCGATTCGAAAAATAAACACACACACTGGACATACACAGCTCCAACCCAACTCATTCCAACTCAACTCAACGCTATAACGACAATGACATGTGCTATTCGAACAGATTTTCATTCAACATTGGTCTTACATTGGTCAGACATTGGTCACACATTGGTCCAATGTCTGACCAATGTGAGACCAATGTTGAATGAAAATCTGTTCGAATAGCATATGTCAATGTCGTTATAGCGTTGAGTTGAGTTGGGTTGAGTTGGGTTAGAGCTGTGTCTGTCCAGTGTGTGTGTTTATTTTTCGAATCGCGGCCTTGGTGGTATGAAGTTGATTATCATGTAACAAAGTAAAAGTATCATGTAAGAATATAAAAATATACCATGTGTTTTTTGGAATTCATACCTAACTGGAAGCCTTCTCAAACCTGACACTAAAACTATTAATTAGCCTGCACTCAATTGTTTAAAAAATAAAGATAAAACATGGAACTCTTGTAAGGATCTCTATAAAACTTTAAAAACCCCGACATCACTGTTTCTCGTGTCTTGCAAAGTTCAGCCCCGACCAAAACACGTGCTGCGGGATTACGTAACGTCTGCTACAAGCTCGGCTGCCACGGTGTACAATGTACACTCGAGAGCAATAACTGGTTTATATTTGAATAAACAGTCGACTTTTGATGAGACTTTCAATCCGAAGGCCTCGGGTTCAAACCTCGGCTCGGACCACTGAGCTTTTCGGAATTTATGTACGAAATATGATTTGATATTTAACAGTCGCTTTTCGGTGAAGGAAACGATCGTGAAGAAACCGGATCTAATCCCAACAAGGTCTAGTTTCCCCTCTGGGTTGAAAGGTCATATGACAGTCGCTTTCGTAAACAGTAGTGCCTACGCCAATTCCTGGGATTAGGTTACCGGGCGGACCCCAGGCTTAATAGAGAAAAAAGCTGGAACAAACGTTAGGAGGAAGACCTTTTAATGAAACGTCAGCATCAGAAGTAGTTAAGCGGGAGAGTTCAATATGAACTTGATACGAAGAATAAGTTAGTCCAGGTAATTTTGAACAACTTGCCCACTTACACACTTTTACTGGTAATTGTTTGTGTGAGTTTGTGCAGTTAACTAGAAAGTATAGCTTTTGAAAAACTTTTTTAAATAATAAGTTGTTAAAACGACCAAATAAACCGAGAAAATGGTGGAGAGCCAAACTTGATACTTTACTTGCTGACCAGTGGAAGTCTGCTCGAGACCGAGATACGAGTACGTGGGAAAAAAGAGGGAGGCCTTTATCCAGCAGTGGGACACTCATAGTTTTTAAATGGTCTAGTATTTGTCCTTCCGTTAGTACCAATCCGCACAAAGTAACTAATATTTTTTTCTAAAATAAAGCAAATTGCAGGCGGATGACCCTATACTTGTATAAAAAATTGTATTAAAAAAATAAAACCTTGGACCTGGGTATGTCCTTAAACTACGTCCGGACCTGGGTATTGTAACTAGACGCACTAGCTGCTCTAGCTAACAAGTAAATTGAGTGAAACAGAAAACTGTTATAAAATTATTCTCAGCAATTGAATCTACGATTAAATTGGTCATATTTTAGTAAATAGTATTTCATTTAAATATTTATTTTTACGCTAAATAAGTATTTTCTTAATTCTCTGAATTAAATCAAACACAAAGCATATCTATTTCAAGCTAAAATAACAAGCAATAGTTTCATAGAACTTGACTATAATAGCTCATTAATCAGACGTCGAGTGTTTGTTTAAACTTATCAACAAGGGCTCTTTAGAGGAACAGAGGCGGCTCGGATTGAAAGAGGCGGTCGGGTCGGCCGGGTTAGGCGAGCTAGGTGCGCTAGCGAGGTCGGGTTTGATATATACCGATCCCCGAGGGAACTCGAGGCATTCTTATTTTGACCGTCGGATTGTCATGACTCTGGCTCGCTCATATAGTGTATAGTGAAAAGGTGAATCGTAAGGTAATTGTCGATAAGGTTGAGTTTGACGCTGTGTAGCTACTATGTTGCATTGTGTTGAATTGTCGACTTTATTTTGTTGATAATAAGGTTGAGAGTTCAATAGTGTAGTGTTCATCAGTGCAGTGCAGTGTCTCCGCTACAACTTGTTGGATTTTCAATCTTTTTGTTACGTGTTTTGGTGAGTTTTTCCGCGATTTTGAGCTAGATCAATGTCCAGGTTGCATAGTCAACCTGACTGAATACACTTCATCTATCGGTGAGAATGAAGTTTATTCAGGAATCCTGTAGAGTTGTTAGGACCAGATCTGGAGGGGGGGGTCTCAGACACTAGGGTTTGCTATACCTCGGTTTTGTCGGCCGAACGTTTTCTAGCTTAGAGTAGGGCTAGGGTTCCCACACACATTTAAGTAAAATAGAGGTTAGCCTCTAATTTTTTGCACACATTAGAATAGGTGAATTGGGGTAGAGTTAGAGTAGAGTCATACACAGGATGGTGGTATTATTTTTAATCAGTGGAGATGGGAAAGGGATAAAGTGTTATATTTTTGTTACCATTTATATAAAATTGGTTTGGTTTACAACTTTATGATCCTTAATAGCAGTAAAATATGGATCAATAAATTCAGTAAAATATGGATGTGATACTGAAGCGCGTACATTAAATATGATACTAAGGTAATTAACACATATTTTTTGGGAGAGTTTAGGGGAACAAAATTATTTGAGGACATACTAAATAATTTTGTTACAGGGAGCTAGTGACAGGCGAAGCAGTTCACTAGTGACAATTGAGCTTTTCTACAAGGGGTAAAAAGGGGCAGTTAAGTCATATTTATTAGACGAATGTTCTCAGTATTGCATACATATTTACAAAATATTCAGACGAGTTTCTTGGCGTTTCTTCTTGTCTGAAAGTAGGTTCCGAAACGCTGGTAAATATACATTTTTATTGTGCATAGGAATACCTATTAAAAACAATACAAAACAAAATAGGTATTATAAGGTTAGTTGGCCTGACTCCATCCGTACGTGGCAGTAAGTAGGTATGTTTGTATCCTTTGGTATTTATAAAATAATATTTTTGCTTGATTAAAATAAATATTTTCCTTTAGCTAGCTAGGTCGGTTAAGGGGTTAAAAAGGAAAATATAAATACAAACTACAAGGACTTACTACTGTCACGGTAACTGGTCACGGTAGGGTCGGTAGGAGATATTATTAAAAAAAACAAATATATTTTTGATTTATACTTACCTAAGTAAAATAACTCCGTAAAATAATTATTTTTGCAGTACATTTTAGTAAATTGTATTACTTAATCAAGAAGGTTATTAGGAATAGTAAGGAAATCCAAATCTAATTAGTCTACACATAAAAGACGAAGGGTTACAAGGTTCATAACAGGGTTTTTACTAGACGATCACATGGCCAAATTAAATTATTTTCTTAGTTAACAATTAATCCAGGTCGATTTTTATTTAAGCGGTATAAGGTTTAGTTATTGAAAGTTACATTTTTGGTGCCGATAAACCAGGATTAGAATTAGCTTCTGTTTAATTAGTGAAGTAGCCATTATGGCTACATTTTTGCTGCCGTAAGAAAACTGGAATGTGAGCTGATTAGATTTGGATTGTACAATAAACTAAAATAAAATTAATTTCATTTTATATAAATATAAAGATAGTATTTATTAAATAAATATAATCATTTCCTCCTCTTGGCTTGACTTTTCCGGCGTAGTCTGGAGCATTAAAGACTCATCATAATACCTGAAACAAACAAAAAATACAAAAATAAACACAAAAATTAATTTATCAATAATTGCTAAAATATAAAATAAGTCTTCAATACTTAGTACGGCTCTAAAAAGTTAAGGGGCGAAAGGTCATAAAATTTATATATATATATGTATACATATACATACACGTATATGTATACATGTACGTGTGTATGTATGTTTGGACATATACATATGTCCATACATACATACATAGTTCTAACGTAATGTAACGAAATTATAGCAAGCAAGTAAAAAGAGTGAAAAGTGATTTCAATATTATAAAAAAAAGTTAATATATATATTTTTTGTTTTGTTGGAAAATGTCTATCTAAAGTGAAGTGCAGTGACTGTTTAAATAAACAAGTGCGAGTAACAAAGTGAATAAAGTAAATAAGTGAAAATGGAAAGAGTTACGAGGAAACGTACAGCCTCAGCTAAACAAAAGCCTACTCACACGGAGGCTACGCCAGCCATCAAAAAGAGTACAGTTGAACGTTTGGAGCAAAGATCAAGGGTAGCTAGAAGGATAATCAAAAAGAAATCGGATGTAAGACGCGGACTGTTTTATCATCTATTAAAGAGGACGGAACAGAAGATGACCGAAGGTCTTAGCCAATTGCGCAATGAACTGCAAACAGCTATCAGTCCATCCCATGACGAAGCCTTCGAATCTGTCGAAACTACACAGGAGGGTCAAGAAGAACCATTACAGCAGGATGCAGGGCCAAGCGGAGAAAAGGATCTGTCCATTGAGGAAAAGAAAACTATCATATATAACATAAAAAACACAGACATAGAAAGACCAAAGTTTGGCAAGACAAAAACTCACCCAGTTACGTTCTTAGAAGATTTAGATACGTACATAAAAAAAAGTGGCTACAGACACTAATGAAATAGAGAACATCTTAGAATGTATGGAGGGCACCGCTCGAGAGTGGGCAAGGCTTTACTAAGATAGATGGAAGACCCTTGCCGATTTCAAAGCTGACTTCCTCAAATCCTATTGGGGTAATCACGAACAGAACGAGCTAAGGCGTAATATTGTGCATGGAGTATGGGACAAGGCTCTAAATTCGATGCACGACTATTTTGTCAAAATAGTAGGCCAAGCGAAAATGTTGTCTTACACTATCCCGGAAGATCAATTGGTAGCTGATATAATGAGGCATTTTCCCAGATATGTACAGCAGGCGTTTGCTTCTTCTAAAATATCGACCATTTTCGAAACAGCTGATTTCCTACACTCTATGGATGATGTCAATAAACAAGAACCTCGCCACATACCTACTACACCCGGAACTGCAAAACAACCAGACAAGAAAAAAAATTCTACGCAGTATTCAAATTGGCGGAAACCGGAAGCTACTACGGCAGCTATTGTGCGAGATATAGTCATCGAGGATCCGGAAAACTAACTGCGGCTGATGAAAATGTCCCCGGATCAGCTGATAACAAAAATAGGGTCAAAATTCTAAAACTAATGAACAATATGAATTGGAAGCCAGGACAACTATTAGGCAAAAATAATAACGGTTTGCGTGCCCCAATCGAATTAGAAATTGTAAATGGTGATCAAGGAGTAGGATTAGGCTTTAGCTGTATTGAAAAAGTACAAATTATAGGATTACATGATTTGATTAATGTTTTAAAATTAAAAAGTGAACTGATAGAATTTAATGTAGATGAAAATTTTGTTGCGTCTGTATTTGAGGAGTTAAAAGAAATACCAGAACCGAATTCGTTCAAGTGCGAAGTCATTATTCGAATGCGAGAATTTGAAATTAGGGCCTTATTAGACACGGGTAGCGATGTAACGTGTATATCTGAAGAATTCTGGGAAGTAGTGAAAAATAAATATCCAGGAATTCCCGTGATGCCAATCAAAACTTTTAATATAAAATCAGCTTCAGGTCACAAAAGCAAAGATATTAAAATCATGGCATTATTACCTATTCGTATTAAAGATCTAGAAATGGAAGTCGGATTTGTAGTAATACCGAACCTAAACTTTCCTTTGATTTTAGGATTTGATTGGCTTAAGGAAAACGTAGTGTCTATTGACCTTAGAAAAGAGAAATGTGGTGTTAATGTAGAACACAATGGGATTAGCACATTTATACCTTTTCACGATAGATATAATACAATAGGATGGGGAGACCAATGTAGCATCGATAGTTCGCAAACACCTCAGGCTCAGGTCACTTGTAAAATCGGGATACCTCTGTTAGATCATGAGAAAAAGGCGTTGCATACAGTATTATCTAATCATAAAAATTTATTTGATTCGAAATTGGGCCGGGCTAATTGCTATCAACATGTAATAAAAATGGACAAACACGCGCCGGTAGTTAAAAGAAGTTACCCTATACCGTATGCCTATCGCGATAAAATAGAGTCCAAATTACGAGAATTAGAAGACCAGGGAATAATTAGTCGAACGCAAACAGAATACTGTAGTCCTTTAACATTCACCCTAAAGAAAGACGGTACAATAAGAGTCTTATTAGACGCGCGAGAAATAAACAAGTACATGATCGCAGAAACTGAGAAACCTACCTTGCAATTAGATGTGTTAAATTCATTTCACGGAGCTAAATTCATTAGTGTCATAGACCTAAATAATGCGTATTTCCAGATCCCAATATCAGACGAAAGCAGAAAGTATACAGGTTTTAGTTTTAATGGTAAATCTTACGTGTATAATGTGCTGCATCAGGGTCTCAAAACATCCGTGGGAAGTTTCAGTCGGGCTATGGACAGCATACTCGGTCACGACGTTCGCGAATTCTGCGTCAATTATCTGGACGATTTGGCTATAATTTCCACCGGTACCCTGGAACAGCATTTAGAACATATAAATATAGTGCTGGGGAAATTGGAAAAGGCAGGTTTAACTTGCAATTTAGAGAAATGCAAATTTCTGTGTAAAGAGGTCCATATGCAAGGTTACATAGTATCAGCCGATGGAATACGAACTGATCCGGATAAAATTAAGGCTATACAGGATTTTCCAGTACCTAGGAAGATAAAACAACTTAGGGCGTTTCTAGGACTGTGTAACTTTTACCGTAGATTCATACCTAATTACAGTGAAAACATCCAACCTTTGTGTAATTTGTTAAAGAAAAATGTTTTGTGGCACTGGGGTACGGTAGAACAGAATTCTTTTGAGAAAATAAAGAAGACATTTATAGACGTAATAGAACTTCAACATCCCGACTTTAACAAACCTTACTATTTACAAACGGACAGTTCAGGAATAGGATTAGCAGGAGTTCTATACCAACTAGATGACAATGGACAAATGAGAATTCTTGGTTTTCATAGTAAATCGTTGCGAGGAGCGCAATTGAATTATTCGACCTCTGAAAAAGAATTTTATGCAGTAATTAACTGTTTAGAGAAATTTGAAACTTATTTGAGAGGGACAAAGGTCATTATTCAAACAGATCATAAGGCCTTATTGTTTGTTAAAAATTGGAAACTGTATAATGCGCGAGTAATTCGTTGGATCAATTATTTAGAGCAGTTTCAATATGAAGTACAGCACATAAAAGGCAAAGAAAATATTGGTGCAGATGTGCTATCTAGATATCCACCACAATCTGATTTGTTGCAAGAAGACAAAGTACGATTGCCTGAAATATTTTATACCGAAACTGAGAAAAACAAGGAATTGATAAGTAAATTAAGAAAAATAAAAGAATTCCAAAAACAAGATTCTGAAATAGACGAAATTATACAGGGTCTAGAGAATGGAGACAGTAGTGATAAAATCGGTCGAATAATTCAAAGGTGCTCGATACAAAATGGTGTGTTGTATTTCACTCCAGACAATACCCAAAATAAAGTAATATATTTGCCCAGGTCACTAATAACAGATGTCATAAAACAGGTACACTTAGAAATGGGTCATCAGGGAGCTTATAAAATAATAAAATATTTAAAGGATAGATTTTATTGTAGAGGCATTACTAGAGAGGTTAGAAAAATAATCAGGTCTTGTCACACTTGCCAAATGGTGAAAAACGATAATATGAAATATGTAGGACCATGTAAATCAATAGTGTCAAATGATATTGGAGATTTAGTCATGGCGGATCTTTATGGGCCTTTGCCATCAGGACAGTTTGGAATGAATTACATTTTGGTAGTACAAGACTCTTTTAGTAAGTTCATCAAATTATTTGCACTACGTAAGGCAACAGCGTTATCTGTAATAGTTAGCATGAAAAAGTTCTTTAAAATTATTCATCCAAAAGCAGTCCTTACAGACAATGGTTCACAGTTCAGTTCAGCTCAATGGAGAAGATTTATGAATGAACAAGGGGTTAAAACTATATACACTACAGTTAGAAATCCACGCCCTAATACTACGGAACGAGTCAATAGACAACTCGGTGTCTTATTTAGAACTTATTGCGAAAAACGACATCAAAGCTGGGTGAAAATATTACCGAAAGTAGAAACTTTGTATAATAATACATTCCATGACAGTACCGGATTTACGCCATGTGAGATAATGTATGGACAACCTACACAATTATCATTTGACAAAGAAATTATCAGTCATATGAAAAAGAACATCGCGGATATAAGGCAAAAAGTCAGAGAAAATTTAAAGAAAGCGGCAGATACAAGACAGGCAAAGTTTAATCAAAGTTTTAGGGTGATACAATATCAAATTGGAGATTGGGTTAAAATACGAAAACTAAATAAATCAAACGCTCAACAAAAAATAACCAAAAAGTTTGAATCTATTTACGAAGGTCCTTATGTAATTGCAGCTATTCCCTTTCCAAACGTGTATGTTTTGGTAGATCCATACACAAACGTTGTCCGAGGTAAATTCAATACTATACATTTGTCAAGATATTATAAAAGTGATTAGCTGGTCCGGGGAAGCATTAGTTAACATATAGTATTAGTTTAGTGTTTATGAAAAATATGTTATTCGTTATAGAACTAAGTAAGTATTATATTAATAAGAATGTTAAACATTATTATATACAAATATCTTTATATTCTTAAAATAGACATTAAAATGTACTTACGATGACTTATGTAGAATGTAGATATATAGCGTTGATTTAAATGTAGAATCGCAGCACATTGTACAACAGCTGAAATTAGAAAAAATTTTTTTTTAAATATATGGACATTTTAGTATTGTAGTTTGCTATTTTGGTTCTTATTGTGTATACTTTATATTTCAGTATTAAATTTTTTATTTTTATGTTAAAAATACATATACATATAATCATATTATTGTAAATTAAACCCTAAAAAAAAAAAGGTAATTTGTTAAAACTTGTAAAATTAGTTTTAAGTTTGTTTTAGAAATAAAAAAATAAAAAAAAATATTGGAAAAAAAAAGGGAAAAAGAGATACGTAGGTTAGAATAAGGTCTTCTAACCTCATCCAGCATACGGGTAGTTCTATGTATGGAAGTAACACTATTCATACATACAAGTCGCATTGAGTAAAAAAAAAAAAAAACTCAACCATATGTAGAGTAGGTAAACATATAATTTGTATAATGTATTTTATTTAATAAGATATCTTTATAATGAGTATAAAGGTAAATGTAAAACTTCTAAACCCTTTAAAAATAAAAGAAGCGAAATAAAGGGTTGAACTACCTGATGTTAACCGAAGACGCACTTAGGAGGTAGGGGTTTACTTAAAAAAAAAAAATTTTTTTTTGCAAATAGAAAAATTGAATTATAATTATTTAATTTTCATTAACAAAAAATAATCACTCTGAAGCAATTATTTGGAATAAATGATTGACTGAATATTCATCTGTATTGTTAAACTTAGAAAATATTATAACTACATGATAATCATTAAAATCAACGTGTTAGTAGATGGACGTCAAGTGAAATATCAATTTAATTACCTTTTATTTCGGTTGAAATTCCACGAAGCATATAGCGGAACACGTCTTGGTCCTTGTCACTTGGGATTAACTGAAAAACGGGAAGAAACCAGTTGAAACACAGAACAGTCTCAATATTTTAGCAGTTTATTGACGGCTACCGAAGAGTTTCAGTTTTGCAGACTATTTTTATGATCATATTGATTTGATAGCATTAAACTATTGAAATGTAACTTCAATTTCAAAGTAGAAATAATAAAGGAATCAAGACATGTTTAGATCACTATTACGTAAATAAATTGTAATAAAAAAAAAAATGTATAAAAAAAAACTAACATAAGAAAATATGAGCAGTATTAACAGTATCTTAGAAGCTGAAAACATGAAGAAGCAAAATTAAATAAAAAAATATACTCTATAAATTACACAAAACTAAACAAAATATTAACACGCTTTGAGGTACGCGCTAACCCACTTATTAAACGGGCCTCCTAAAAAATGGTTCACAGGAATTCCTTCCTTTTTACACGTGGTTATCCTTTTGATCAAACATCGCTATTATTACACAGGCAATAGAGTCGAAAGTAAATTATTAGGTCAAGTAGAAGTTACGGTAGAGCTTTCTCATCAATATCAAGTGTGCAAGCTTTCTTATAAACAAAATGAGACGTAAAGTTAGTGTGTTGGTCGAAGTACAGTAAACTATTTTAAGAAAATAATTGTGGTAGATAGACTAGGTAGCAGAAAATGACAATAAAAAAAAAAGTTTAAATTAAATAAATAAATAAATGTTTGCATAAATTAAAACGCGATCTCATTAGTTTGATTAAATCAGGTGTAGGTAGATTACAGTGACTATTTAGTAATAAAGATAAAATAGAGTATCATTTACCTTTACTTAAGTGAAGTCGTCCATCAAATTAAACTCGTTGATTGGGTCCTGAAAAATCAAATTTCAATGTTAAGATCATTTTAATAATTGTTGTAAAATACCTATAGGTAACTTTTATCTGAAATTAAAAAACAATATATTTTTTTTTTCAATATATATAAATATGCATAAATAGGAAATAAAAAAATAGTACGTACGATAAATTCAGGAGGAGGTTGCTGCACTGTGGGAGACAAATTAAATAAAAGATCTTCCAGAGGCGTGGGAGGAGCTGGGGTCTGTAAAGTAAAGGGATTTGATTAAATTAACAGGTTAAATATTAAAATTAAAATAACAAAATAAAAATTAAAAACAATGTTTAACTTACTGGATCGGGGGACTGGTCATCGTGAGGGGGTTGACCAGCAGGTAATTCAAGATTAATTAGGAGGACTCTGCTGTTGTTATGCGAAGAACTGGTACTTTGTTTTTTCTGTAATAATGAAATCTTTTATGGTACTAATAATTTAAAATTCAAATAAGTTAGAAAAAAAAAACAAAAGTGAAAGAGAGTAATATACCTTAAGTCGATATCGGCGGTTTCTAAAATTTTTAATTTTCCTATTTAAGGTTTTTAAATCGAAATCTGGGTGTGTCTTTTGACACAATGTTAATAACTCCTCTTTAGCCTCTTTAGTTCTTAATTTGTCCCTAAAGCATAGGTCCTCTGAATCCCAAAGGACAGGGAAGTTAATAATAAGTTTGTCAAACCCTGTACACATTTTAAAAAAAATATACTAAATCAAAACACTGTGAAGTAGGTATGCACCGGGTTTGCTCTTGAAACAACAACTGAAAGCTATGTTTTAAGCTAAGGGGCGCCATCTATGGTCATATAGTCAAAATCTTAAGGGAAATTTTGATTGTTAATGTTGCTAGTAAAGTAAATGGAGTAACCGTACAAACGTATTATTTGGTGTAAACTCAAATATTATTAAAACATATGTGATTAGTTTAAATCTTATGAGGGATTAATTCTTTTAAAGATATTCATTCAAATCTTTACAGTTCGTAATCACTAATTACAAAACATTTTCAGATATTACGATATCTGTGAGTCTGTGGTGTACTCGCCATCAGTAAAAAAAAAAAACTTAAGATAAAAGGATCAGAGTTGCGAGAAACAAAGACAAAAAAAAAAGGGTCGAGCCAGGCAGCAAGATTTCATTACCTGCTCTAGAAATGTTATGTTTTAAGGAAGTTTGGATTAATTGTGATTTAGAAAGTTTGTAGTATATTTTTATAGTAGGGGTTAAATTGACTACTTTTAAATACAATGATAATAATATGAGTTTCCTAAAGAAATAATAATTACTGAAACAAAAATTATTGTTTGTCTATTGTGGGACAGATTATTTATTATTTAGTAATGCAAGTGTTAAGACAGGAGAATAATAAAAGGTGTCTATTAAAATACCATGAAAAGGAAATAGTATTGAATTAAAAATAAATTTACATTCAGTTCTGGCAAACAGCTAGACTAATGTAGCACTAACCTGACTGGTAATTGTTTTACTTTTATAAAATTCGTTACAAATGTATTACATATTATTTTAGAACTTACCAATAAATAACACATATCCGACAATTCACTTCACTGATTTTGCACTACTTATCTTCTCAACTCGAGGTAAAATTAAGACTGCGGGGAGCGCTTGTTTGAGAACAAACGCCAAACTATCCCTTCTACTCGACAGAAGCGTTGTCCTTCCATGTGCGTTGGCGCCGCCTCTTTGCGCGGGATTTAAATAACAGTGTTGCCAGTTTTAAAATTGGTAACGTAACGTTATTGAAAACGTTATTAACGGTAATACTTAAATTACAGAAACGTTAAATGATTGTTCAACAATTTATGTATCGTTTAATTATTTGAGTTTAAATTTTAAATCACATAGAGATATACAAAAAAAAAATATATATATTTTAAATGAAATGGAAACAAAGTTCCCCATATTACTAAAATTAAGCAGATTTCTATATTTTATTGAGTTGATAGTCTTTTATAATGCATTTATCTTTGATTGCATATCAAAGGCCTTGGCTATTTGTAGAAATTGAGCGAAAGGGCAATGAAAGGCAATGAAAGAGCTTAATTATTCACTACGGAGAAATGATGGATATTTGGTGAATCTGAAAGAAGTATGTTTTATTTTTATAAAAATGGATTTTTACAGATAGACAAAAGCCAGATTGCAATCAACCTAAATTTGTTGGTATTTTTTGCAAAATACACAAACTAGTCAACAAATTCTTATCAGTAGGCTAAAATCGTTATACGATTAGACCCATTTTAGAAGGGTAGTTTTTGTTGACTACACACTACACAAGAAGCTAAGAAGCACACATATGATTGGGTATACACACCTATATTAAAACAGATGATGACATGTCAGTAAACATGCATTATCACATTATTATCTGTTATGGATTTATTCACAAATTATTATACAGTTATAAGTTTTTTTTTAATGAGAGAAAGAGAACTCTACTTAATTTTTAAGAAAATATAAATTTAAGAAAAGATTTTGAAATAGAGTAAATAGATAATCAGTAAGACTAATTTTCATATGTATGAGGATAAAGTGTTTAACAAGTAGTAGATATGGTGAATTATGTTGTATCATAATTAAGATTTTGTTTGTTTGTATTTATTGTTTTTAAAATTGACAATTACAGGCATAACATAGTTTTGACGTATATCTATGTTTTGTATGTAATAATAATATTTTGATACGATGTATCAAAATGTTATGCAAGTTTTAGTTTTCTTGAACACTTCATCTTTAATATGGAAATGAGTCTGAAGTCGAATATCCCATTCATGTATGAGACACGCTCCAAGAAAACTTGATTGGAATAGTTATTTGCTACTAGAATTAGGACCGAATTTTATTTAATGGAGAACGAACATCCCAGTACTTGTACCAAATGTTTTTCTTATTATGCTTAGGGAGGTTTTATTGGTTCACTTATTAACCGGACAATGTGGTTAAGTCGCCGGGTAGAAAGACCTATAGACTAGGGTGCAACCACGAAATCGAGCTAGTAGAGCTTGTTGGCCTCACAACCCAGCACCCTTTATGCAAATGGGAAAATCGTGACGAAAAGATGGTCATTATTCATTAATGAGATTCAGAAGGTCTGAGTTTTGTACTAAATCAATTTCAATCAATAAGTATTGGTTTAAACACACACCATACATCACACGTTTAGAATAATACAGGGGGGAAGGGGATAATACCAACAAAAATAGGATCTTCACATAATTTTTATTCTTTTTATTGAAATATTGTGCGAGAATTTTACATGTATGTGTGTAACAATACACTGCAAATTCTCGAAGGGGCGATTGTAACTAGACGCACTAGCTGCTCTAGCTAACAAGTAAATTGAGTGAAACAGAAAACTGTCATAAAATTATTCTCAGCAATTGAATCTACGATTAAATTGGTCATATTTTAGTAAATAGTATTTCATTTAAATATTTATTTTTACGCTAAATAAGTATTTTCTTAATTCTCTGAATTAAATCAAACACAAAGCATATCTATTTCAAGCTAAAATAACAAGCAATAGTTTCATAGAACTTGACTATAATAGCTCATTAATCAGACGTCGAGTGTTTGTTTAAACTTATCAACAAGGGCTCTTTAGAGGAACAGAGGCGGCTCGGATTGAAAGAGGCGGTCGGGTCGGCCGGGTTAGGCGAGCTAGGTGCGCTAGCGAGGTCGGGTTTGATATATACCGATCCCCGAGGGAACTCGAGGCATTCTTATTTTGACCGTCGGATTGTCATGACTCTGGCTCGCTCATATAGTGTATAGTGAAAAGGTGAATCGTAAGGTAATTGTCGATAAGGTTGAGTTTGACGCTGTGTAGCTACTATGTTGCATTGTGTTGAATTGTCGACTTTATTTTGTTGATAATAAGGTTGAGAGTTCAATAGTGTAGTGTTCATCAGTGCAGTGCAGTGTCTCCGCTACAACTTGTTGGATTTTCAATCTTTTTGTTACGTGTTTTGGTGAGTTTTTCCGCGATTTTGAGCTAGATCAATGTCCAGGTTGCATAGTCAACCTGACTGAATACACTTCATCTATCGGTGAGAATGAAGTTTATTCAGGAATCCTGTAGAGTTGTTAGGACCAGATCTGGAGGGGGGGGTCTCAGACACTAGGGTTTGCTATACCTCGGTTTTGTCGGCCGAACGTTTTCTAGCTTAGAGTAGGGCTAGGGTTCCCACACACATTTAAGTAAAATAGAGGTTAGCCTCTAATTTTTTGCACACATTAGAATAGGTGAATTGGGGTAGAGTTAGAGTAGAGTCATACACAGGATGGTGGTATTATTTTTAATCAGTGGAGATGGGAAAGGGATAAAGTGTTATATTTTTGTTACCATTTATATAAAATTGGTTTGGTTTACAACTTTATGATCCTTAATAGCAGTAAAATATGGATCAATAAATTCAGTAAAATATGGATGTGATACTGAAGCGCGTACATTAAATATGATACTAAGGTAATTAACACATATTTTTTGGGAGAGTTTAGGGGAACAAAATTATTTGAGGACATACTAAATAATTTTGTTACAGGGAGCTAGTGACAGGCGAAGCAGTTCACTAGTGACAATTGAGCTTTTCTACAAGGGGTAAAAAGGGGCAGTTAAGTCATATTTATTAGACGAATGTTCTCAGTATTGCATACATATTTACAAAATATTCAGACGAGTTTCTTGGCGTTTCTTCTTGTCTGAAAGTAGGTTCCGAAACGCTGGTAAATATACATTTTTATTGTGCATAGGAATACCTATTAAAAACAATACAAAACAAAATAGGTATTATAAGGTTAGTTGGCCTGACTCCATCCGTACGTGGCAGTAAGTAGGTATGTTTGTATCCTTTGGTATTTATAAAATAATATTTTTGCTTGATTAAAATAAATATTTTCCTTTAGCTAGCTAGGTCGGTTAAGGGGTTAAAAAGGAAAATATAAATACAAACTACAAGGACTTACTACTGTCAAGGTAACTGGTCACGGTAGGGTCGGTAGGAGATATTATTAAAAAAAACAAATATATTTTTGATTTATACTTACCTAAGTAAAATAACTCCGTAAAATAATTATTTTTGCAGTACATTTTAGTAAATTGTATTACTTAATCAAGAAGGTTATTAGGAATAGTAAGGAAATCCAAATCTAATTAGTCTACACATAAAAGACGAAGGGTTACAAGGTTCATAACAGGGTTTTTACTAGACGATCACATGGCCAAATTAAATTATTTTCTTAGTTAACAATTAATCCAGGTCGATTTTTATTTAAGCGGTATAAGGTTTAGTTATTGAAAGTTACAGTATGTCCTTAAACTACGCCAAAAAGAGAGGTATATGGGCACTGCGAATGGCATCTCGCTAAGTGTGGTAGGGCACGTTCAGCGAATGTCATCGCTCAAATCCGGAGCAGAGCCCGACTGGGGAAGTACCTCCACCTTACAGAAAACCACAGCCAAATAGCACTAGACCCTACTCATAGTGTTGTGTTCCTGCTGGTGAGTAAGGTTGCCAAAGAGCTCAAAGAGGACCCAGTGTGTTGACGATGAGGGACCTTCTTGTTCCTTTAGTCGTCAACACAGTGAATCCTCCTTTTTGTAAAGGGTCGGCAACGCGCATGTGACTCCTTTGGAGTTGCAGGCATCCATAGGTTACGGTAGCTGCTTACCATCAGGCGGGCCGTATGCTTGTTTGCCACCGTCGTGGTATTAAAAAAAAAATAAAAGACCCCAACCCCAACTTTGTGACGATAAAATTACTTTACAAATCTACAAGATTTTTCTATCATTTATAAATAAGCGGTGGTCACAGAACGCTCTTATATTATTTCAAAATAACAATTTGAGCATTAGTCAAGCACTCACTCATGCTACACCCGGTTAAGCCGGTTAAAATCCGGGTAACCCAGTTATTACACCTGTTGGCACCGGATTATACGGGTTAGAGGTTTACGCGGTGCATTCCGCTAAGCTCTGCAATCTAGTTTTTGTTAACTATGTGTTAATAGTAACGCTATGCGACTTTGTCCATAATAACTGTTTAAATAAATTATTTTACTACAACACTACTATTTAATATCCCGTTTATTCTGATAATATAATTCTAGCTATATTCCACTAATATTAAAGTCCAAGCTATATTGATATTTAGACAAAATTAACAAAAAACCAAGTGATTCAGACGCTTCGCCAATTAATTATATTCCATACATATAAGAGGTTGTAAGTACCTCATTGACTAAATTATCAAGTCACGCAATTTATATTGTTCAACTAATCTAAAAAAAATAGACAAATCATAGAGTTACTTAAAAATAGATTAGCTATTAAAGGATCATAGAGCATTTCCTTCTGGAATCGCTTCGTCTGTGGAATAAACTCTCTGCTGAGGTTTTCTCAAGGGACTACAATATGGATAGAGTTCCTTAAAACAGGAGTGTACAGATATTTACAGGGTCGGCAACGCGAATGTGAGGCCTCTAGAGTTGCAGGCTTCCCTAGGCTACTGTAGCTATTTACCATCAGGCGGGCCGCGAGTTTTTATAATATTTACTTCCTCATTAATAATGCAAAATTCAAGCTGATTATCGCAGTTGCTCAGAGTAGTTTCCAAGAGAAGTTAAATAGCAACAGCGAAATGAAAATATTTTTTATAGCAACGACATAAGGAAAATTATCTTACACAAGCAAAAATCACAGTTCGTTACCTTTCGTTTATCAACGCTCTATTGCACCAAAATGCAGCTCCAAATCAAACAAAAGTATTATTTTATCTACAAATTCTACAAAATCTCACCCTTGTGCTATTTTACCAACTTAAAAATGCAACTAGCTAGTACTACTCTTTACATAAAACAGGAGCAGACTTAACTTTGTAAACTCGCGACGTTAAACAAATCCTACTCGACGGTAATTGGCAAATATTTAAACAAAATAATTAGTCGCCTACGCAGGTTAATTTGTACTTTAAGTCTACGTCTGTATGGTTTATTTCAGGTTGGCTGGTAGGCCAACTCGTTAACTTGTACTAATATTGAATCGCTGCAGTGAGCCGAATTATTGACGGTTCTTGTTTGGACAAAAATCGACGTTTTGCGATGGAGACGTTTTTTTGTCCGTTTTATAGAAATGCCCAGTGAGCTAAAAAAATTCAGGTCGCAATATTTTATGAAAAAATACTAACACTTTCTATTGATTTGTTATGCAGTTCTGTTGTTCAACGGTAAACAATATAGATTTTGATTACTATTTATAAAAATAACATATAATTAACAAGGACTTATGTCCTTGTAACAGTAATATTTTGGTATATAATAGAAACAAGAAAAAACTCTGAGATAAAATATTTAGAAAGATTTTTTTTTGTCAAAAGCACTCGATAGCATTCTGGATTTTAATGAGGCTCTTCAATTGTGACATCGTAATGACAGAAATAATGATATAAAAGTCGGCTAAGAGGTTCGTCTATGACGAAAAAATGTATTTATTTGACGTGTACTGAGGGCGTAAAATTTGACGGCCCATTAAATCTATAAATTAGGAAATAATTATTTTAATTAATGGTTCGCTAAGGCCTTTTTCGTTAGGAACACTTTTACGATGGCCTAAGGTCTTGAATGTCAAGAACTGTATTGTTATGTAAAAAAGAAACAAATACTTAACTTTTCATTATAACCAAATAGCCAGCGATTGATATTAGTACCATGTTCGTGATTAGATGCGTCAACTGTCAAAAAGGTAAAGAAAATTTAGTAAATTAAATTTAAATTTAAAATAAGAGTAATATAGTAAGTAAGTAGTAGTAATTTTGTTGATGTCGATAGTAAGAAATAAAAATAATGCTGCTCAAATTTTCACTAAAACAGTTTGAAAAAGTGGCACTTACAGCCTAGCAAGACTACTAATTGTGGTTAAAAAGTTTAGTTTTATATCTGAAATCATTATATTAATTCAGTGTCTCCTACATTGCCCTCTGCAGGGGTTTAAATTACTAACTGGCAACTATATCAATTAAAGGACCCGGTTAAAAATTAACATAGTAGCCGGTTAATCCAATTTGGGAGGAATTAACTATTAACTACGTAAATGTCGGAACCCTTGTAATCGCCAGCAGTGTGACCGCGGCTTTATAATGGGAGCGCATTTGTTGTGGTTCAGGGTTGGGCGTCAGTAACAGAGGTATATCCGGGTGAATGGGTTTTCCGTTACAACATCTAAATGTTGTAACTACCAAACAGGGTTTTTAACAAATAATCCTTAGTCACAGAATTGCTCCAAAAATGTAAGATGATTATTGAATCATTTTAAATTGTTGGTACTAATAAAACATAATTATATATTTTGTACTCACACGACTGTCAAACCTTCAGTCAAATTGAAGTTCCTGATAATACTGGCCTCCGTCTTGTCACTGTACTAGTTGTAGATAAAAAGATGCGTACCTGAAAAGAGAAGAGACATATTTTACTCATTTATTCAATATACGAGTATAACTATATGCATAATAGTAGTTTATGTAACTGTTACGTAATAAGGGTCCTTAAAACATGAGTGTGGTTTTATGAAATGAGCCGCAGGCGAATTTCATAATAAGATCACACGAGTGTTTTAAGGCCTAATTACGTACAGTTGCATACACTGCTTTATCAACACTCATATTATTTATTCTAAATGCCTTATTTGGAAACCATAGAATGGCCGCCATCGCACCGCCACTATGGCCAACTCTCGTGTGCCGGCGGTCGCGCGGGCGCGTGTCGGGCTGTCGGCGGTTCCCCGGGAGGGTGCAGGTGTACATTATGTTATCAAAACTCATAGCACATCAATAATTGAGCATGAAAAGTTAAAATTACGTTACTGCTACGGATAAAAAGCTTATCATAGTAAAATCGGTCGTGGTAATGCTAGCCATTGCCTACCGTTTTCGAACACGTTTTAGAGAACTTACAATATGAGTGTAGATAAAAGTTTTTTTTGTCTGGAATATCTAAAATATTTATTTACAGATCGACTTTTGAGATTTAGTTTAATTCTCCAATGTTTCCTTATCTCTATTTACTTTAGCATCTAATACAAGCTCTTTTATTAACTGTGAGTTACTTAAGTACCTACCTTAAAGATAAGATCTAAGCATTAAAAATACAAATTAAAAAAATGTGGTTGTCTGTAAAGTCGGTTAACGGACGATAATTTAGCGTGATAACTTCATAAGAAAACATTGATGTAAAATTGCATACTTTTATTTAAGAATTGAATTGAATTATGATTACTTAATTATTATTATTTTGTATAATACAAGGAGATCTGTCCACAATGTGTTCATTGATTTATAAGACGTTATCACGTTAAAAAATTAAACAATTAAATATTTATACAACTGATGTTCTCATCGGTACTACGCATTTCCTAAATTAAAAATAGTTAACTAAATTAACGAAATAACATTTCAATATTGCTTTGCTACTTGCACCGCACCTCATGCGACTAGAAAGGACATATAACACCACCCTTATTAGACCAACTATTGATAAACGGATATCGGGACATAGTTACGTACGGTATACCCGGGTAACCCGGGTAATCCATATCAAATAAATAACCGTCTTTGAAGCGATGAATGCGTTTCCTTGGTTTTGGGAACTGTGTATTAGAAACATATTGTCTACTTATTTAGTCTGTTATAATAATGAATGATACATATAAAACAAAACTGACTGTACAAAAACAAAAACAATTTTTACATATAATGAGCATCAGAAGTGGCTAAGCGACTGAAGCATTTAAAATGGTCTTGATACGCTTTTTAAAAAAAGAATATAAATTGTTTTATCTACACCAATATCATAAATCCCTTATTCCGCGTTCGGAAACCGTATGTAATTACCACCCTTATTGCAACCAGTAACGTAACATTAGTGTATTACCTGTGCAAGTGTGGTAAAAACGTATGTAAATTAATTACCTACGGTAACTTAATGAAAATCTGCTTTCCTCTCAGACCGCCGGCACGCGCCCGCCCGGCCGCCGGCACAATCGAGTTGATCATGGCGATGCAATGGCGGTCATTCGAATGGTTTCCGAACACTTCATTTAGGATTTATAATATGTCGTGTAGATAAAGCAGTGTATGCAACTATACGCAATTAGGCCTTATTACGTAACAGTTACATAAACTACTATTTACTAATCCATAACACTTTTAAATAGTGATATGTCTAAATATGTAGGTAAATACTATCAGCAAAATCTCGTGTCAACCAGTTCAAAAAAAAATGCAAAATGTAGATTTTTTCTTCACTAGTTTTTTCTTCGGGCCCTTAATTATGCTAACCAAAATACATACATTGTAATACTGACATTACTTTTATATCATCTCAAAAACGCTTCATCGAGCTTTCACATACAACGCCATCCAATACCGTTTAATGACGACGTAAATATGGCAATCTCCCGCGTCATATCCGGGTTATGGTGCCGGTTATAATGCTAGGATTGCCCGGGACGTAAAGTGAGGATTTAGTAGCATGGAGATATTAAGCAAGTAATGATAGTATGGCTTAGCTAAATTAATTTTTGTCTGAGTAACTATTATTTATACGAGTATGTGTCGTATTGGCTAGACCTATATATGTTTAATATATACTAATATACTAATATTATAAATGGGAAAGTGTATGTGTGTGTTTGTTTGTCCGTCTTTCACGGCAAAACGGGGCGACGAATTGACGTAATTTTTTAAGTGGAGATAGTTGAAGGGATGGAGAGTGACATAGGCTACTTTTTGTCTCTTTCTAACCCCTCCACTTCCCTAAAATGGGGGGTGGAAGTTTGTATGGAGCATCCCGGGGGGCAATCAGGAAAGGGGAACCGTGTTATCCCGAATTTAACGCGAGCGAAGCCGCGGGCAAAAGCTAGTATAAAATATACCTACTTAATATTTTTTATTTTTTACAAGTAGTGATTAAAATATGACTTGGTCAAAGTTACATAATTAGAGAACAAACCATATGGCATAATTATAGAATACTAATTTTCAAGTGTCAAGATAAAACCACATGGTTATTACAAAAATATCCGTACAGGATATACGTATGGGAAGAAGTTGATACTCGTATCTTGAAATGAAAACTTGAAGAAATTTGAACCGAAAATATAATTACATAGGGTTCAAATTTCTTGAACTTAAAATAGTAAAGTACAATTTAAGTCACCTGCAAAACTACGGTCTCTGCACCGTTTAAAAAGGTACTAACTCCACTCAAAATCCCTGGTACTGACGTCACTTTGGTCCCGTTGCATATTTTAAAAAGTAAACCGTCCTAACTTAATACACAATGTAGACAACTTACGTCGTTTTACTTCTGTGCTGGTATTTATTCAGCACATAAGCATGCACGCTACTGTACGTGGTCGCTAGCGTGGAAATGTCACGTTTCGAAGGAGGATATAGAAAACTGAAGGTCTTGAAAATCGAAGGCTAACGAGGGTTATGATATTTAATATCGGAATATGCAGCGTTTGGTATTAAATACGGAGACTTGAATATACAATCGACGGAGCAAACAAAACCTTATAATTACATTTTGAAAGAAAGAAGAAAGAAAGAAAGAAAATACATTTATTAGCACAAAGGACGAAAGGAAAACAACAATTCAGACTTAGATCTAACTTTGCGCTAAATGGTACTCACTCAGCTTGGTGTCACAGAGTGCTCCATATGGCACACTCCACTACACTGATTTTCAGTGAGGCCGAGACGTACTACCACTAATTACTTACAACTAATTACTGACTAATTACGACAACTAATCAACGATACATAGATATATTATAGATATATATATATTTATAATTTAGACTTAATAACTATAACAGATGTAGGTATGCTAAAGCAAAACAGATATATTTTGGACGTTTGTGTGTATGTGTTACTGTGTGTGTGTGTTTGCACGGTTGCCTTACGTAGTGCTTTTTTGTTTAAGCAGCAAGTATTTTTTTAAGTTAGTTTTAAAGGTAAACAAGGTTTTAGAGTTACGTATTGGTGGAGGCAAGTCATTCCAGCACTTCGTGGCAGCAAAGCGGAAGCTGCCACGGAAGGCAGCCGTGCTGTGTGAAGGGAATGCGAGGCGCGGTGCGTGCCTAATGGCGCGTAGAGAGAAACTTAGTTTTTCGTAGAGGTAAGACGGTTCTCTATTTTTTGTCACACCAAACAATAGTGTAGCAAAATGTAAATGTCTTCGTGAGCTCATGTTCATAAGATTATATTTATTCAAGAAAGGACTAATATAAGCTCGACGTGGTACAGGAAAACAAAACCGTACGCATGCGTTTTGTATTCGCTGGAGTGCTTTTTTAGTTCGAGATAGTAGACGCCCTCCGAATACTACATCCGCATAATTTAATTTTGAAAGAACAAGGGTGTCACAGAGCTTGATACGGATATCGACAGACAAACACTCACGAATTCTGTACAGTACTTTCAGACGGTAGAAGCAGTTGCGCATGATTTCTGAAATATGTTTTTCGAATCTCAAGCATTCATCCATTACAAGTCCCAGATTACGAACCTCAACTACTCTTTCTAATTGCGTACCATTTAGAGAAACGAGGGGTTTTTGTGCTGCAGCTTTATTAATTTGTTTTCTTGTCCCTAGTAACATAAATTTTGATTTTGCGGGGTTGAGCAATAAAATGTTTTGATTGCACCAATTGTTTACATTGTCCAAATCTTTGTTGAGTTTATCTACCGCTATACTATACTGCTATATTTTCTGACCGGCCACACCGAGGCCCACTGTATAAATAATTACCAGGCATACGAAACGTGTTACATCGATAGTAAGACATACTAACTATATGAGCTTGGTTTCTCCGTCAATTGTACATGACGGGGCCAGATTTGAAGCCATAAACAGTCTGGAATATGTAATATTTTGATATGACCGGTTTTCGAATTAAAAGCTGATCGTGAAGGTAAAAGAACATTAAATAAGGGTTCCTAGTACATCTTACTACGGAACTACGGAACCCTAAAAATGAGCTACATTATCCTGCCCCAATAAAAATGAGTTGTAACTATGAATGAGTTTCCAATGCTGTTATGCCTGGTAAGATAGAATCAAAGTGGAACTTTATTCAAAGTAAAAAAAAAATTCAGTAAGTAGGACAAAAGGGCACTTTTACACGTCAGATATGTAGTTTATCAAAGTAAAAGGGAAAAAAAACTACACCATTTTTAATAACAATGTCAAATTTAAATATGTTATTTTCATGAATTATTTTGTGCCAAGCTAAACTCAGATGTGAAACACATCTTATGTCTGGTAGGTGCTTATACATTTTGTATTGAACTTAAGTCTGTCGACGAATATTAATGATCTTTTACAAGAACTTACCTGTAGTTCGCACAAACAATTCTGGGCCGCGATTCTAAAAATAACACACACACTGGACAGACACAGCTCCAACCCAACTCAACTTAATGCTATAACGACATTGACATTTGCTATTCGAACACATTTTCATTCAACATTGGTCTCACATTGGTCTGTCATTGGTCACACATTGGTCACACATTGGTCACACATTGGTCTCACATTGGTCTCACATTGGTCCAATGTGTGACCAATGTGTGACCAATGTGTGACTAATTTGAGACCAATGTTGAATGAAAATCTGTTCGAATAGTAAATGTCAATGTCGTTATAGCGTTGAGTTGAGTTGGGTTGAGTTGGGTTGAGTTGGGTTGGAGCTGTCTGTCCAGTGTGTGTTTATTTTTCGAATCGCGGCCCTGTTTATAATATAAAAAATACACACTCACAATATAAAATTTATATTTTCATTTACTCGAGCTGCGAAAACATTAACATAAATGTATGTGATCCCGCTTATGCAAATTAATTTTATACTTTATACCAACTACGACATAACTGGTATAATGAAAAGCATAACATGATATTTTTAATAAAAGCAAAGGAAAACTTAATGAAAACGAGGACGGGACGGCGAAAAATTAATTGAAAAACGGAGTGAATAAAGTTCTTTGCATTTCCTATTATGTAGGATCGTGTTTGTACCCGTTAACGAAATAGTAATTTTGGTAGAATAGTAGTGCTGAAACACCTGTCGTGATTAAATGAACTATCATATTTTTATTTACGCTTATGACAAAATTACAAAATAACTTTGAGGTAGGTTATACTAAAAAACTTTTTCTTATGGTCCAATCCGGAAAATGTTACCTCCCCAAGTCCAATGAACAGTATCGACATCTCGGCCGAAATGTATAGAACAGTCAAAAATATTTCTGTAATTTCGGAGTTAGTATAATTTAGAAATAGTATGTTTATGGTATACTAGAATCACTTAAGTACTTTTTTATTATTATTTAAATTCAAAATTTGTTTCTAACTGTTGATGATGGATTATTACATATAATTTGGAAATTTATGTAGAAGACACAGTTCAGGTAAGAAAGTATATCAAACTTGTATGTAATTCATTTTCAATAGTCAGATTTGGACTCATCTTTTTTCTTTGGTATTTTTCTTAAACTATAACCTATTGTTGGTTAATCTAACCTTGGTTTGATATGTTTTCTTATAGAACAACGCACTTATATGTATTGTTTAGTATTGATGTACTGTTGTTTTGAAAAAATAAGTCCCGCCGAGTTTCTTGCCGGACATAATTCTTCTCGGGTCAGAGGTGTAGGGTTAGAACCGGTGTAGTTTTTTTTTTTTTTTCTCTCTTTTACTTTGACGTGTAAAAGTGTCCTTGTGGCCTACTTACTGAATAAATGTTTGAGTTTGAGTTTGAGTTGATTCCATGTAAAAGTTGTTCAGTTTACAGTGGTTTACCTACCTAATCAAATCACCCCGCTCCATATGGCTGAGGATTAAAATTTCACCTTGTATATATTAATGACTTAAAGTACATAAAAAGGTACATTAATAATAATATTTAGTTTTGGTATACAAACATACTAGCAAAAATACAAGTACAAAAAATATCCTAAAATATAAGAGCATGAAATCCTAGTTGTTAGACGTCAAGAGGATTAAAAGTATCACTTAAGGCGCTAGGCGCTGATGGTGGCCGAAAACTGTTACTTTCTAAGCGATATATCTCAATAACGGGTCATTCAAAAATTTTGAAAAAAATATATGTTATTAACCATTTCATGTACAACATTGTCAACGTTTGAATAACTCGTGTAACGTATAGTTTCTCCGTTATGTAAATGTAACGAAATGTCGTTTTACGGTTAATTTTGCTTATATCTACTGAACGGCTCATTCGATTTAAAATATTGTTGAACTAAAAAACTACAGAACACTACAAACTCAACGTTGGATATTTAAATTGATTAAATTTTCTTAAACAACTTGATCATAATTCCACATTTCGTGCGTTATTAGCTCGAAAACGGCGTTGCTGGCAGTCGTAAGCTAGCTTTGAGACGAGGAGGCTGTATCGCTCGTCGCTCCGTGCCTCCCTTGTACTACATATACTTGTGCTTGGCCCGTGAGCAATAATATCGGACTTACTGTGCCTAAAGACTAAATAACTGCAGAGGGTTCATGCGGTGCGGATATAACGTGTCTTCCCGGAATCAATAATGTATAGACGTTTTATCTTTTAAGATAATGTACTCGTATGCATGTTTGTACATAAACATGCATACGAGTACGTACAAAAAGTGTATTTTATTTAGATTATAATACAAGTAAAAAACAAATGAAACAAAAATGGAGAAAAAACAAAAATCATGAATCTCACATTGCTCTGAAAACAAATTTGGTCATGTAAGTAAACTTAAATTATTATGTTTTAGTAGACGCATGCATCACGCAAAATAGGCATTAGTCGTCGAGTTGCGGAAATCTGCTAGTGCTGCAATACAATACACTAATGATTAATTTAATAAAAAACTCCAAAGAACCGAATTTATTTAAACATATTTATTTAAGAATACCGTGTTCTAAACAAATGTAATATGCGTTTTCTTTTAAGATTAAACACAATCTTTAATGTTATACTTTATACTAATTCCTCAAATCTAGAAATTGCGAAGTAAACTGCAAAGGATTGCAGATAAACCGGCCAAGAGAATATCGGGCTATGCTCAGTGTAGGGATCCGTAGTTGCCGGCCTGTTACAATACATCCATTCAAAAGGTAGTCTATAAAGAAATATTTTGTGGCACTTACGTTATTTTACTATAGGCATAACTCAAAAACGGCTCAACCGATTGTATTCCATATAGTTTTTATTGAAAATACGTGATAAGTATTTCAATGGCCTCACTTCCAGGAATTTTCCCAATTTTTTTGGACCCAGAGTTCAAAAATCAAAGAGCATTTTAACTTTCGAAGCTATTATTTACGAAAGTATTCGTTTTATCCAAAAGTTGTTTAAGGCATATTCTTCTTGAAAGACCTATCCAACAATGGGTTTCAGATACTTATTGTTTTACCACTTTGTAGGCGTAATTAAAACTCATACCAAATTTCAGTCTACTAACTATCACTGAGCAAAGCCTGATTGAGAATCTAATAAAAAATTGCTGATATTTAAGAGTTCAATGTATGCAAGAATAAAGGAAATAAAGCTTTTTTTTATACCACGACGCTGGCAAACAAGCATACGACCCGCCTGATTGAAAGCAGTTATAAAGCCTATGGACGCCTGCAACCTCATAAGATTCACATGCGCGTTGACTACCCTAAAAAAACTTTACTATGTCGGTGAAATGCAAATAAATACAAATTTTATATTAATTGTCAACACAAGTGAATAAATAAATTACTACTAAGGTTTAATACTACCTATCAAATATCTTTAAAAGACCGGCCAAGTTTGTATCGGACCATGTATAATGTAGGGTTCCGTAGAAAGTAGTTTCTTGGAGATAACTTAAAAACGGATGAACCGATTATATGTGAAATAATTTTCGTAGAAAATTAAGTACTAAGCCTTCTTGGTATTTTTTCATATTTTGTAGACTTACGGATTAAAAGTTAGATGGGGGCTATTATATTTAGACTTTCGAAGCAATTATTTCTGAAAATATTGACAAAATAAAAAAGTTTTAAAATTACTATATATATATATATGTATATATATATAGTAATTTTAAAACTTTTTTATATATGTATATATATATATATATAATATCTTATATATATATATATAAGATATTTTTAAAGCCGTATCGTACAACATGTTCATATTTACAAAAAAAATATTTTTGACATTTAGTTTGGCATATGTATGGAGTGCCTCACCTAAAAGATTTTTGTAGCAATTTAGCCAGAAAACTAAGTAGCGGCACATGAAACACACCTCTAGATAAAATTTCAGTAATATATGTTTTATAATAAAAATGGCTGTGACATACGGACGGACAGACGGACATGTTTCAAAAAACTTTTCAGGGTTCCGTTTTTACCATTTTGGCTATGGAATCCTAAGAAGTGTTTGCGCTGTGTTATATTTTAAAGATCTAAATTTAATGGCCTTACAGCTCTCATTTTTATGATGATTTCGTGCACAAATACCACTCTTTACATGAGCATTTTTACTATTCGCAACTCGCAACAGGCTTAGTTTTGTTAATTTATCGTAATTAAGTGATTTTTTACGGTTAATATTTAAAATCGCAACAAAAAAATAACCATCTTTAAGCTCACTTGCACAGCAAAAAAAATCCAAATTCACATGAAAACACCGCTTTGATGGGCATTCAGTTTTTTTTGCTGTACTAGTCAGTATTTTTTTATTTTTTTCTGATATGCGGAATATTTTTAACCATATTTCGTAAATTCATAAATATTTTGCCGCTCACTGTTCTTCAAATTCAAAATCTAGGTTTTCATTTTTTTACATAAAAATCTACTAATCGAGATCGTTATTACTTATCTTATTTAGTAGTGTAAAGAGTATCCTTAATTAATACTCTCAAAATATACTTGATAGTTATTTATTTTCTTTTTTTATATTATTAGCAGTGATCGGAATTGGTAGTGCCATTTCGCGGGACTTCGGTGCGTAAGCTTAGTATTGATATAGTTTTTAACCCCAGGATTTGATATGAAACTTTTAAAGTTTGTGTTTGGTTTAAAAAATGTTTTAAAGAACCGCGGGCCTAACGTATGAAAAATGTGGTTTAAGTAAGATAATGAACGTCAAAAGAAATAGATTGACAGTAGAAAATATTGAAAAAAATATGGTATGCGTTACTATAATTTCAAAGATAGTAATAATTTAATTATGTTTATTTAATATAATGTTAATATAATGATGTTGATGTTTCGTGTTTTATTTTATGATTGTATTACTGTTAAACGAAAGTATTTATAATGACAATATTGAAAAAAATATGGTATGCTACTATAATTTCAAAGAAAGTAATAATTTAATTATGTTTATTTCATACAGTGTGTCACCGTGCCAGACAGTGTTTGAGAAGAGAGGTTGTAAAGGTAGACAACCTTTACAGTAGCATTCCTAAAAAATGTCACCGTAGTACTTAATCACAGTATTCAAATCACAAAACATCCAAAAAAGGATTAGGTATGATTATTATAAATCTGCCCGCGCGCCTCTGAGTAAAGTCATATTCTTTGAACATTATTGCGGTGCATCGCGGCGGATTTATGCACGATCGCAATGAGAAGGGTACGCGGGTGGCGCGGGTAGAGAGCGCCCAAACGCTCAAGGACACTCCGGCGACAATCGTCTTAAATACAACTATCTCACAATATTTTTTGAAACAACCAGAAGAAATAACTAACTACTAAAATATCTAATATTTACTCAAATAATTAAAGAGTTAACTAACTAATATTGGTACAGTCTGTGCGATTCACATGTGTAAGTTTGTAAAAAAAAACATTTACACAAACAAAAAACAAACAAACTACAAACATAATTATTTAGAGTATGTGTTGAAAAAGAAGTAGCGTAGAATTCGTTAGATTTAGAATTACCACGACACTTCTCTCCGCACAATTTCTAACAATCAACAAAACTTGTTTGTTTACATTTAATAAACTAAACTAAATAAACTGATTCTACCGAAACCTTACCCAAATCTTATTACACACCGCAAAAGGGCCTAACAAATAGGCCCGGGTGAGAACTACATAGTTTAACAAGCAAATTAATTATACCCTTTAACAATGTAGTAAATATTTTCACCGATGATAGTCCTTATCTCCTTTCAATAAAGTTGAAAATGAATCTTCATTTAACAATGTAGTAAATAGTTTTACTGATCTTACGTTCACGTTGTTTTGCCCTTTTGGGATTTAAGATTTGTTTAGTTATTTTGGGTTGACCTACTGAAAAATAAGCTAAAAATACTTTTTACAAATAGTGTAATTTTTAAAGCTGATATTTTTAGTTTTTTATTAAAAATCATAGCTATCCCTTAGATAATGACATACAGGGGTAACAAAATACTGGTGATCCGTTTAAGGGCATAATAAAATTGGTATCGTATTGAGAGTAAGAAAAAGTGGGAGAAAAATTATTAGTACGCGAAAATAGTTATTTGTGAAACAAGAGAGGAAAGTTGGTTTTTCTTGCGAGTGTTGATAGATGTAAAATAACTTTGCTCTCGTGTGACACATACAACTTTTCACCTCAGTAGTGAGATCATATTGAAGGTTAAAAATATGTATTTCGAATTTGTAATAGACCCCGAAGTATGAAGTGGCTGTTCATTGCCTTCACTAAATTTAAAAGCTACTTTGTCTCACTCCCTGGAGTGACGAAAGTGCGACTTTCGTCACTGTTTTTTCGCAGGGAAGTAGACTTGTTCAAGCTGCTGAGGTGAAAAATAAATTGTGCCACATCGTCTCAGCTGCCCAACCCTCCATACATAACCATTATTTGTTCGCATAAAAAAAAATTCTTAGTTTTTTATAATGAGAACACGATACCAATTCTGCCCTTAAGCGGGTCACGAGTATTTTTGTTACTACCTGTATGCGATGAACCCTTATAAGATTAAATCATGAATAAACAAAAATATATTTAATTTACGAAAGAAAAAGTGCCCAGGGCTGGAATCGAACCAGCGACCAATTTTAATAGTAGTTTTATTACTTATTTTTTGAAATAAATATTTTGATTATTTTGTTCTAAAATTATATGATGATGATTATAATCCAATTTACCATAAGCCTTTAATTTTCTTGTGTTATTTAATGGCCTCTGTTTTAATTTCATATTTATTAAGTAGTTTTAACTTAAATTAACTATCATTATCAAATAAAACAAAATAAAATGATCCCATGACTTCACTTGATTAAGCTGCCAGATGTCCGAATCTAGAAATAAGCATAGTTATTGTGTCATATCTAACGTGGCCAGCTCTTAGACCATTAATTTTTCAAGCCCGTCGTATCGATAATATGCTGACCGGTACATAACGAATTACCTTGAATATCAACCCATCTAATACCAAACCAGTATACGTATAAGGTCATAATCGAACCACAGTTTAAATATTGGCTTAAGACTGTTACACCGTCAGTGTACCGATCGATTTCGGCTCTTAGGCATGTTCACAATGAATTTTCAATGAAATAACAATGACCGTTACTGGCACATGCGGCCGTTATACTGAAACGACTATAGCTTCATCCACAGACTATTTCGATGGAATATCGTCAAGATACCACAAGTGAGAGACGAGATGACTTGAATATGGCCAGTGTAATAATTGAAGAGAGAAAAAAGAAAACACACGCTCTTTTACCTGATAATTTTTAAGTAAAAAAAACTGACTTAACTTCGGCTAAAGTAAGAAGCGACTTTTCTAAAAGCAAATACCCGAGCTAGCGTAACAAATACCAGGATTTTTCCAGGATCCCACCATCAGATGCTGACCAGATGATAGTGGGACCAACTGTCAATTAGTATACTCTTTCAGACAAAAAAGATTTTTCCAATTTGGTCCAATCAAACGGAGGTCTTGAAACTGGAATTGATGAGTGTAATCTCCGCGCAGCACAACCGCAACTGATGTCAGTTGTGTTAAGAGATAGTTCGGACGATTATTGGATGATCAAACGAACTTACCTGAAGTGAAGTTCGATCTAAATTGTCATGTCTTCATAAACGAAGGTAGTTGCCTTGCAACGTTACGACGTATTCGCACCCAGTTCGTCGGTATCGTAGAAAGAGAAAAAAGATATCTGTCTTCTTCTACGACACCGGTCGCTGGTCACCTCATTCTATTCAGAGCTTATTTCAACATTGTTATTACAGGGGCTCGTATGGGTAGGGTGGTACTCTAAATCTTTCAGCGAAGACATGACAATTTAGATCGAACTTCACTTCAGGTAAGTTCGTTTGATCATCTAATTGTCATGTCTTCGCCTCAAGATTTATATTTATAAACGAAGGTAGATGTTTAGAGATATACAATGTTGAAATCGAAATCAATAAAGAAATCGAACTTATGTTTTATATACTATACTTAGTAACAAGTGCGTTACTATATATAATAATGATAGGCAATGCCCATTTAACGGTAACTAAAATACGAGAGTTCCACCCCATTTTTAATGACTCAACTGGATCGTTAATTATACTTAATTACTTAGGTACCTAAACAAACCAGCCAAATAATGTTCGTAGCCAATATAAAGGTATGATTTTATCTTGAAAAAAGTTGGCTAAGGAAGGTTGTTTTTTTTTTTATATATAGAAATTTACCAAGATTCAACATGGGTTAAACCATCGTGTGGCTAATCCCATAAGTACTGTTATTCCAATCGTAACTATCTACACTTCCATTAGTTTTTTATTTTTTATAACCGCCAAATTAGGAAAATATATATTTATATGTCCAGTACCTACGAGTACATCAAATATAAATATGTAAATGTTACTTAAGAAGTTACTCAACATACCCCTATGTTGGTATTCAATTTATACACTTATATAAATTTTATTTTGTGTCAGTCAAATAAACAACACGAAATTAGTAATACGATCTAAAACTTTTGCTACAAATTTTACAGGTCGATGATAGGGAAAAAGGCAAATCTAAACGGGGTCTTTCCCATTTACGGCAGATGTTTCCAATAGTCTTCAATTTATGTTAGGTATAACTAGAGTAGTTATTGATTAATATCCAATATAAGCAAATGGGATTGCCATCTTCAACCAATGTTAAAGATAATTACCAGATATAAAGAAATAATAATAAGAATGTATTACTGAAATCATCTAGTAATACTTATGGCTTAAAATATCAGTCAGCTACCTACGTACTCAGGTAACAGGCTATTTTACTATCGAGTCAAACAACCTTTATGAAACGTCTCAATAATCCGTTTCCGTTGCTACCGAGCTTGTGACATCACGAAATATGTACTATGGTGAGTTCACCTGTCCTCCTTCACTTGACTATCAAAACGATGTTTGATCCTATTTTCCAATTGTATTTTGGTATAAGTATATAATACATATATATTTCACGACTGCTCGACGAATGAAATGATTTTGGCGTATATATATATATATATATACCTATATATTTTCATTCAAGTGGAATAACAATTCCCTGTATTTGAAACTGATCTGAAGTTTTGAAGATGGGTTGGTAAAACTTCCTAGTGTTATCCCAGCCCTATTAATAAATTGGAAAACATGGAAAACAAAATAGTTTTAGGTAGGGATATTTCGCAAAATAACACATTGATTCGTCTTGTCAATTGTCAAAATTATGTGAAGAACGGTACTAGCTTATTCCATAAAATAAGTCACAACAGAATTCGATTTGGAAAATAAAATTGTCGATTTGTCGTTGCAAACTAGAATGGACAACAAGAGACGATTCTCACTAATATGAATTGAAAGGATTGAAGTTAGCATGTCAAAACGAAGGATTGAATAAGTAAGTAAGTATTTCCTGGAAAATATCACCAATTATTTTCAAAAAAAAAATCATAATCTTTACAAGTAGCTAATGAAAATGCATAAATATTTTGGTTGATTATGTTCTAAAAAATGTCTTATTTTCTGTATAAGAAGATGTGAAGACGGAAGTACCTATGTATCCTTGCACTAATAAAGTGCACTGCCCTTTTAGTACCAACTATAGTTACAATACGTACTACTAGTCTTGGCTTTAACTTGAAATATTTTATGAATAAGTTTAGCCAAACTAAAGGCGTAGGTAGGTACCATAACCATATAAGTGATATAAGGTTCCTTTCCCCCAAAATGTGTTTAAAATAAAAAAGTAGGTACATTTTGTATTATGTATGATCATGTCATATCCAGTATTTCGATGTCCAATTTTTTTACTTTATTATTTGAGTAATATCACCCAAGTTTATAAAACTTATTAAACCTCAATCAAACTTTTTATCTTCCTAGCAAATGCAGATGTCGTTATGACAGACCTTTATAATAATGCTATTAGTCTCAAAGGATATTACAACAAGGATATTGTAACTTATTAGTATTATGAGTAAACATCAATACTCGAGTGGAGACCGCGTCTCGGTAAACGTAGTGTAAGACGCCCTCCGGCCAGGTGGGATGACGAACAACCGAAGTATGGAAACCGCAGCGTCAAACGCAGCTGCGTTTGACGCTGCGGTTCCCATACTTCGGCACAAACCCATGCGTGTAACGTTGCGGTTGACGCATAAAACAACCGCGCGCGCTTTAGGGTATTGTAGTAGTCAGGGGCGAATCGTCAGCGCTAACGACTTTCCGTGTTTTTAGTTTTTGGAAATGGAGACAAATACAAACATTCTTTATTGCACATCTCAATATTCTGCCTGGCTATACAGAAGGTCATTTCTTTGTTGGACTCACCCCTAAACGTATGGTATTTGGATGACGGGACGATTGGGGGTAGTCCGCAGACCGTGATTAATGACCTTAAAAAGCTTGTGCCAGCATTGAAGGAGATCGGTTTGGAAATAAACCCTGCTAAGTGCGAACTGTTTGCGTGTGGCGCTGCTGATATAGGTGGATTGTCAGAGTTTGAGGAATTGTTACCGGGTGTGCGGCGTCTTGAAAGGTCAACCTTGTGTCTGTTAGGTGCTCCTATTTTCTCCGAAGGAGTCAGTGCTGCGCTTGAGGAGAAGAGGTTGGCATTAGTCAAGGCTAAAGAAACTCTGAGCAGCCTGTCTTCGCATGTCTCATTGGTACTTTTGCGTAATTGTTTCGCGATGCCGCGCTTAATGTACATTTTAAGAACGGCGCCAACTTGGATGTTTGAGGAAGATGTCGCGAGGCTCGATGAAACACTAAGATTGGCCCTTCAATCCATCTTAAATGTCCATTTAGGAGAAGCGCAATGGTGTCAGGCTGCCCTTCCGGTTCATCACGGAGGGTTGGGAATACGCCAGTGTAAAGAAGTTGGAGTGGTAGCATTTCTTGCTTCTGCTCACGGTACTTTGGGTCTTGTCACTCGAATTTTGTCGACTGATGGTGATATTACCCGGGTACCGTTTCTTGCGGAAGCGCTTACCAAGTGGACTTCTTATTGCGGCGATGGTGAGCGGCCAGAAAATCTTTTCGTTCAGAGGGGGTGGGATGACATTTTGTGCCAGAAGATCGTTACTCGTTTGGTGGGAGATGCAGTAGGTTCCGATTTGGCGCGCCTCAAAGCCGCATCTAAGGTTGAGTCTGGAGCGTGGCTACACGCGCTGCCTTCCCCATCATTAGGCACGCTCTTGGACAATGACTCGTTGAGAATCGCGATTGCTTTACGATTAGGGTGCAAGGTGTGCGAAGCGCACCGATGCATTTGTGGGGTCATGGTTGAGGAAGACGGACACCACGGTCTTAGTTGCATGAAATGCGCAGGGCGATTTTCGAGGCATTATGCGATGAATGATGTTATTCGCAGGGCTTTGGTGTCGGCCAACGTGCCTTGCGTTTTGGAACCTCCAGGGTTGTGCCGAACGGACGGCAAAAGGCCTGATGGTCTGACACTGGTTCCATGGCAGAAGGGTCGGTGCCTCTTGTGGGATGCGACTTGCGTTAGTACGTTTGCACCATCCCACATGAGTAACACCATTAGATCCGCTGGATCAGCCGCGGAGTATGCAGCCAAGCTGAAGCATACCAAGTACTCTGCCTTGGAACCAGTGTACGACTTCGTGCCGGTTGCAGTCGAGACTGCTGGGCCTTGGGCTGTGGAGGCTAAGAAATTTGTGGGGGAGTTGAGTCGGCGGCTCAGGGATAGGGGGTATGATCCTCGTTCCGGGTCGTACCTGGTGCAACAGATCTCATTGGCCATTCAACGCGGTAACGCTGCCAGTGTAATGGGGACATTTGCGCCAGGTACGATCAACTAATTAATCACATCAATTTGTAATAATGACGAAGCCTTCTGCGGATTCCATCATTGGTTTGTGTGAGACGAAGCGTGTTGTGGATTTCCATTTGTCACCTGACGAAGCCTGCGCTGCGGATATGTGCATGTTAGATAAAGGTTTTTTTTTTCTCTTGTAATGTGTGTTGACTGAAATAAATACTTAAAATTAAAAAAAAATAATAATAATAATAAGACTAATTTAGGAGCGATATATCTCGCTCCTATATAATATCAAAAAAATATTAGATGTGTAGTATCCAATACAAACCGTTTTCGCGATAATTGGGAACATTCATTTTATGCACAAACTAAACAAACAGCCTTTTACCGTAAGTAATCACATATTATACAGCCTACGTGGAAATAAAAGAGTACACAGATTAAAAGAGGAGGCAGTCAACAGGTGGTCTTAACGCAAGAGAACGATCTCTTCCAGACAAACTTACGAATATTTTTGCGTGTTATGGCTAAAAATACATCGTTTAAACTATACAATACTATAATAAAAATAAACATTATTCCACAATGAAAGAGGTCGTTGAAATAATTCGTGAAGCGTTGGCAGTAGGCAGTTGGCAGAGCGCTATCTCGTTGGCAGCCTAACTGCGTTGTATCACGCTGTCGACTGGGATGGTTTGCTTTAAATAACGGCCTCCTAGCCCAGTCGGTAGTGGCCCTGTCTACGAAGGGTTCGAATACTGGTAAGGGCATTTATTTGTGTGTTTATCACAGATATTTGTTCCTAAGTTATGGATGGTTTTTCATGTAAATAAATGTTTCTCTGTATCTATATCTACATATCGTATATGTAGATATAGATACAGAGAAGAGTATAATACCCACAACACGCCTTCTTAAACTCACCGTAGGACTAGTTCGATTTGTGTAAGATTGTCCCATAATATTTATTTTATTTATTCATTTATTTTAAATAACTTGCAAGCGCGGAAATTAAACTTAGTGTCATCAACATGTGTCTATATCGCTGCTTATATAGAATAAGGTTACATTTCAAAATACTCCGTTTTGCAAGTGAGTTTAAAACTAGACGCGCAACACGCGAAAGGTTATCGTGAAATCACTCATGTGTGCCGTTTCTCCATTGATTGTTTCCGACACAATCTTATGAGCAAGACCATCTGTTCACCAAATTATTTGCTGAATACACGCCCATCGCAAAATAATCCGCAGATACATGTCTATATTTTTCTACAACAGTATTATATTCCTGTTTAATAATTAACAAAAAAAACACCCAGAAACTATTTGCGAATAATCCGTTAATGATCATAAAATTTTAAGCATATTTTTAATTAATTCCTGTTACGACGACGTTGCCCATAAAAACCGATGCTGCAAAATGCGAGTCATAACTCAAAGTAGGTAGGTAGTGACCCTGCCTACGAAGCAGGAGGTCCCGGGTTCCAATCCTGGTAAGGACATTTATTTGTGTGTTTATCACGAATATTTGTTCCTGAGTTATGGGTGTTTTCTATGTATTTAAGTATATATTTATCTATATAAGTATTTATATCGTCACGTAGTACCCATAGTACAAGCTTTGCTTAGTTTGGGACTAGGTTGATTTGTGTAAGATTGTATCCAAATATTTATTTATTTTATTTTATTTATTTAAAGTATGTTATTATTTTTATGATTTTTTAATATGAGTTTTTTTTTATTGTTGCGTCCATTTACCCTATACTCCAGCAAATACCGCAACTTTGTCAAAAATAAAATTTGACAAATGTTTCTTCCTGTTAGAGTTATAATAAATTACATTTTAGTGTTTTTTTTTTCAAACCTCTCAACTAAAAAATCTATTTTTTGAAATGTAACGTTATTCTAGGTAAGCGGCGATATCTAAGTACTTACGTCCCACTGCTGGGTAGTCCACTTTTAAATCTATATTATAAGACATTTTTACACAGATCGACCTGGCCCAAAGACAACAAACCTCGTACCATTGCTACTAGGCGACGATAAACATACGTAGATTTATACATATTTAGATACATCTGGACAAACTCACGCCAGCCTCACAAGCCTCTATATATCTATCTCGTATTCTTATACAGTTTCTATTCACGGAGTATCGGAGTAGCTTTTTTCGTTGCAAAGTTGCAAGTTGCGGCGGCTCGGAGTTCGGATTATACGGGAAATATTTTCAATATCCGCATCTGTACTAGTGGTTATAGGAACAGCAGGTTAGCTAATATCAGAGATATATTAATTTTACTGTACCTACAATCTAAGAAACAACTTACACTGGATTTAAACTGCAATATTAGATTGTGTTGTGTAGCAAAATTATGGCCCCTCGGTCATTCGGTGTGTTAAGTAACGATTCAGTTGCCACAAAAAAGATATTTTTTTTAGGCGGTGAAGATTTATTTGTTACGACCGCTATGTGGGTTGGTTTAGGTACGTAGTGGCCTCGTACGTATAAAAATATCATGATTCGGTAGCATTTAACGGACTTTTAATGAGTTTTTTTCTCCTATGAAATATTCTCTATATTTACAGAGATAGTTTTTTGTTTAGTTTAGAATAAAATTGTTCTCATCTTTATTTTCTTCCGTACCTTGTATATACAAGGTGTAACAAAAGTCCGAGAGATCCTTCTTTATTAGTATCGAATTTTAATCGAACGAGCGGAGCGTAAGCGAAGTGAAGTTCTTTCAAACACCTTCGGCTACCTAGGCCGCGATTCGATAAATAAACACACACACTGGGTCCAATGTCTGACCAATGTGTGACCAATGTGAGACCAATGTTGAATGAAAATCTGTTCGAATAGCATATGTCAATGTCGTTATAGCGTTGAGTTGAGTTGGGTTGAGTTGGGTTGGAGCTGTGTCTGTCCAGTGTGTGTGTTTATTTTTCGAATTGCGGCCCTAGACGTCTGTGCATTTAAATGGCTTTTTGATTTTGAACAGTTGTTCCGTGATAACACTGATAACTTTAGTATCGTTTTTCTGATCTTTATGAAATTTGTTGGTGTTCTAGAAGAGATACATATAATTTGAGAGTTCGTATAAGCAGGATCGATCAAGGGGTTGTGGAGCTAGACGGCGAAAAAATATATTTAGAAGGGTCTTGTTATATTGGTAATCTCGTTTGCAAGTAAATCGCGAGTTCTCAGTTCGAGGCGGACTAGTATGAAAAAGTATGAAAAAAAATTTGCTCGCGAAAAAAATTGGTTTTGTATGGAGGGTTGGCCGGCTGGGCCGACGTGTCCCATACAAAATATATTTTCTTTCGCTTCAAAAAAAATTCATCTTACTCACACTACGATACCAATTATGCCTTTTTTTTTATGAAACTAGTAGCAAACGAGCAGACGAGCCGCCTGATGGGAAGCGGTCAACGTCGCCCATGAACATAAGCAACATCAGGAGCCGCCTATGCGTTGCCGACCCTTGAGAGCCCTGTACGCCCGCTTCTTGAAGAACCCCATGTCAAAGCGCAATGGAAACACCTCGGGAGGCAGCTCATTCCACATTCCGCACACGCCCTTACACGGATCACGAGTATTTTTGTTACACCTTATATATTTGTATTTTGGAGTTTCCAAGAAGTATTATGATTTCTAATATACGATATGTTAATGACAATGATAGCTTGAAATCGTTTATATGGATCATTTATTTATTTATTTAAACTTTATTGCACAAAGAAAAAAAGAGTACAAAAGGCGAACTTAATGCCAAAATGCATTCTCTACCAGTTAACCGTTGGGCCAAACAGAGATTAATAAAAGGTAATAGGTGCGGGAAATTATCACAACCGTGGGAAATTTTAAACTGAATATTACTAATTCTAAATACATAACCGTATTATATATATAAATAATTTACATACAATAATACATACATAAATAAATAATACACACATATATATATATATATACATACACATCATAATATACTCCATATATATATATATATACCTGCTACTGGACTGTCATGAGTTCTAGCTATGAGATTTTTCTAGAAGATGTTTGCGCAACTTGTTCTTAAAAGAAGATTTGGTCTGAGCATGGCGTATCTTAAGGGGGAGGGCATTCCAAAGACGAATAGCGTGTAAAATGAAAGAGTTTGACATAGAACCGGAGCGGTGATAAGGAATAGAAAGTATTAGTGTACGGGAGGAACGGAGCTCGCGGCCTGGCTGTGCCGTAACATATTGAAATTTAGACCGCAGGTACTCCGGTGCAGCTGGACCATTTAATATGCTAAAGAGTGTACACAGAACCCTGAGGGACCTACGTTCACGAATACGAAGCCAATTGAGTTTTCGCCGAAAGGAAGAGACATGATCATACTTGCGGAGGCCATAGATAAATCGGATGCAGTTGTTTAGAAGCCTATCCAGCCTATCTAAGTCCTTGTGAGACGTTGGTAAAACATACATCGCCATAATCAATCACTGGCAGCACCAGTGCCTGAATGAGGAGAGTCTTTGTACTCATCATCAATGATTGCAATGATCATTTTGGATCATTGCAAGATTTATTTTTATATGTAGCGATAAGACTGCCTGTTGTTTGCTTCTGTTCAATTATTTATTAATGTTACCTTTATCAGTCAAGTTTTTATTATGTAATAGGTTTATGTATTCTGTTTTAATATTCCTCAGTATTAAAACAGACAGTACAATAAAAATGATTTTACTTTTACTTTGATTTACTTTTTATTTATTTTAATAAAGCCTACTGTGTCTGTAGCATTTGCCTGTGACCGGTGTCAGCAAGAAACTCTTCCAATAACGCCGGATGCATTTGTTTCGCATGCGAATGAGGAGTTATTCGCGATTGCAAGTCACAATACAAATAGAATTCGCACCATAAATTTTGATAACAAAAACAGTAAGTACCTACAAATGTCGAATGTTTTATGGAGGCATAGAATATTTTAACATGAAAAAAAAATACAAAAACGTTGTCATTATTTAATTACAACTTCACTTTCCTAGTCTCCTAATAATGAATTTACAATTGTAGACTTATTAGACTAGAAAATCCTACAGAGCAGAACACTAATTGTCTCCAAAAATATTAACCGGCTTGAAAGAGGGAGATATATTTTAGCTTGAGTTGAATTGAAATACAGACGGAAAAAAAGCACTCAGTTTGAACGGAAATAATTATCATAGATCTTATCTTTCCGCACAAACTCTAAATGAATACCAATAGTGTGTAAAGCAAAGAATGAATGAATGAATGAATGAATAAATGAATAAATGCTTTATTGCACACCTCAAAAAAAAACCAGCACAGTAGAAAAAAAACATGATAAAAAGAGGCAAACAACAGGCGGTCTTATCGCTAATGAGAAGAATTAAACCACATAGGATTTATTAGTGCAATCATTAACTAAGAAGTTTTTTAAAGTTACACTTAATTATGACTCGATATATATTTTTTTATTTACCGCGCAGCAATGTACTGTAAACATGATTGAAGTAAAGTAAGTAGCTGTCAATGTATACGAACGTTCAACTTGAGTGTGTTGCACTTACATTGCGGGCCGAATTATTTTGAATGGTTGAAATTTTCGCAGTAAATTTTAAGAAAAAATATTTGATTTGATGATAGATCGTAAACTTTTTTTAAACTGCATACTAGCATAGATGCTAGTATGCAGTTTAAAAGTTCGCCCGTATTGGATTTACACACTGTGTACTAAAATTTAAATCCATACTAATATTATAAATGGGAAAGTGTATGTGTGTGTTTGTTTGTTTGTTTGTTTGTCCGTCTTTCACGGCAAAACGGGGCGACGAATTGACGTGATAGTTGAAGGGATGGAGAGTGACATAGCCTACTTTTTGTCTCTTTCTAACCCCCCACTTCCCTAAAATGGGGGGGTGGAAATTTGTATGGTTTGTTACCCCGAATTTAACGCGAGCGAAGCCGCGGGAAAAAGCTAGTAATCAAATAATAAAGTTTGTTGTTAAATCAACTGTCACATTTGTTCCACCAAATGCTTTTCAGTCAGTTCAATATTAAAGTGGCTTAAATACTCAGAGTTATCCAAATTTCCTCAACAGACCGCTAGCTTCAATCTGAAACTACCAGGGTCTCATAATGAAGCAAGCGTCCGAACTATCTGTTAACACAGCAGAGCCTCATCAGTTGCGGTCGGGCCGCACGGAGATTACGCTCGTCCGTTTAAGGTCCAAGATACAGTGTTCATCAAGTTTGAGTACGGAGGTAAAAAAAATAGAATAAAGAAATGAAAAATATCCCAATTGCTGCAAAATCGGTAGATATAGTTATATTAGGTTTTCTTCTTTGAAAAGATAGAATAATATTTCTTTAAATAAATTATGATGTCTAGCGACTCTACCATATACAAAAAAAACCAGTTTTATTATAACTGTCACGTAAACAAACACACGATGAAAAAGCATCAACTTTACTGTTTTCAAATGCTGGAGATGTTAAATCCCTTGTTAGATAGTCAGCTACAAAAATATCTGCAACAACGAAGGCCGCAAAAATGTCTGACACGATTATTTGTAGGGCTATAAGAGCGTGTCACATATTTTTGCGGGCTTTGTTATGCCAGACACTATTGCAGGTAGAGCATGCAAATTGAGTAACAGGAGATGACATCCCTAATTTATTCTTTGCGCCAAAAGTAATAGTGAAAATCACTAAAAGTCTAAAGTGAGGTTTAGACTAGCAAGAACTTGCATGCAATTTTCTTTACATTGCTGCTAATGAATGCAATGCAATGAATTCAATCAGTCAATTACTGCAATGTAATAAAAATTGCATGCAAGTTCTTGCTAGTGTAAACCTCGCTTAAACTACTTTTTGATTAAGCGACAGCTGCCAACCGCTAAACGTGGCGCACGAAATTTGTTCTAGATAGCCCATCTATTAGAATACATAATAAATCAATGGCATGCAAAACCGGTATTTTTTATGGCTTATACCGGAATTCTGGGATCGTAAATAAAAAGATGCATCTAACAATAGTCAATGAGGGTTTCCGCGATCGAGTTTTTCACTAGATGGCAGCACCAATCATGTTTAACCATATATTTTTTGATTAGTGGATTTTGACAGCTACTGCCAAAAAGACCTGTCGTCACGGTGCTGCCATCTAGTGAAAATCTCAATCGTGGAAACCCGCATTGCTTACTTAAATCTCAACGATTACACTTCCGTAGATTTCGAAGAAAACCATTGCTAGCATTGAGTTAGGATACAAGTTTACCGAAAATATGGCTTGTAAAAATTTGTAACCAGCCAGTGTTATACTGTAATAAGACTGTCAGAGAAACTGCAGTACGAGTCTTTCTTACAGCACTATTGTGGGGTCATTTATTGGGCTGATTGTGTATCCCGTTCTTTATAACATATAGATGATAGGAACTCTGAAACGCACGCTATTGGTAGTACAACTCAACAACTGCGAGAACGGGAGGCCGATTCAAAGATTAAAACCTCAACTTGATTTGTTATGATTATGATAGATTGATCACGGTTATTACTGCAAGATGTAAGCAAACCGTATCTCGCTAGATGTACTACGAATCGTGTCAAGGTCATATTATTACAATAACAAAACAAATAAGAGATAGAATCAGCCTCCACGCGCAGGGTATTCAAACTATCTCAACACAACAGTCATCAGTTGTGGTTGAACCGCAGCGCGAGGAGATTACACTCGTCAATTTGGTTTCAAGACCCGAGGTCCGGTGACAAAGGCAGTAAGTTCGTGTCTGTGATCATCATATACTATTTACAGGATGATTCAGTTGACGTGAGCAGGCACTACGGATTCAGTTAATAACAATCTATTGTTTGATGCTAGTATTAGTGTGATCAGCGCAAAATATTTTTTTCTACTCGTCGACTGTAATGCTTGAATTGAGATTGTGTAGACTGAACTACTAGCGCATACTTTCCGATAGAGCTTTTATGGTCGCATATTGTGACATCGCCAACGATGGTACAAAGGATTTTCATACAATATTATTGTAACACTGTTGCACGAGCCCGCGCGGCCACGTCGCCGTCGCCGGGGGGACGGGCACGATCTGCCGGGAGATTGAAGTTACTCTATTGTATAGAGGCAGCCTATATTGAGCACTTGTAGAAAAAGTATTGTATACAATAGTGACATAATCAAGCTTTTCAATTTCGTACCTTACGCAACTCAGCAAGCTTCGTGGCCTAAATACGGTACTCGACTGAAAAGCTCTTAATTATGTCACGATTGTATAAAATACTATTTTAACACTGTAAGATATAACGATTACACTCACGACACTTTAGTTCGCGACGTGCAACAGTTGAACCGGCCCGTAGTTCAAATAGCTCTCTTAGTGCTTGAAGATGGAGACCCAGGCTCTCCGAAACATGTCGCGCCAAGTGACTAAAATGAAGTGAGTGTAACCGTTATATTTTACAGTGTTAGTATGTCTCACGAAAGTTTAAATTTAATATTTTTTTAAAGAAAAAAATTAAAAGTATTACATTATTAACGACACACATGGCCACTCTAGAATACTCCTTCGAGTACTGATACCTTCTTGTTTTTGTGTGATAAGTGTCAAACTGTCAAATTGATGTCTGGTTACTTTGGACACATCGTATCCACGGATCAGAAGTTGTATTTAGCTTCATGATCGTATCTCACTTAATTTGACTTTTTTTATATAATCAAAGTGCTGTCATAATTGTTAAAGAGGTTTTGTCTTTATTGATTTGTTTTATGTAGGGTGACCATGATTACAGATAATAAAATTTCTACGTAATAATAAGGTAAAAAAAGCGTTATTGTTTCACTTATACATGATGGCGGCCGGTTCATTATCGTTAACTAAGTGTGTAGGGTTGTTCCTGCTCATGTCTTCTAAATCATTCTGTATACATTAGAACCTACTAAAAAAAGTTTTATGTTTGTTTATCGCTAAAACGGACTGGGCACTCACTTTTAAAAAAAAATACAATTCTAATGTGCAATTAACATACATTAACCGTTACATTTCTATAAATAAATAAATATTATCGGACAATCTTACACCAATCAACCTAGTCCCATAGTAAGCTCAATAAGGCTTGTGTTGTGGGTACTAGACGACGATATGTATGTTACTAGCCTTTTCCCGCGGCTTCGCCCGCGTACTATAAGTACTCAAAAAGGATACGATACCCATGTTGATTTTCAGACTTTGTGACCACATTTGCCCTTTTTAGGGGTTGAATTTTCAAAAAACCTGAAACACGTGTTTACTCATTTATTGTTAGGAATACTCCTGTGAAGTTTCGAATAAAATGTCTACCAAATCTTGATTCGCCATACAAACTTTGGACCCCCATTTTACCCCCTTAGGGAGTGAATTTTGAAAAATCCTTTCTTAGTGCACTCCTAGACCTTATAAGGAACCTACGTGCCAAATTTGGAATCTCTAGAACCAGCGGTTTGGGCTGTGCGTTGATATGTCAGTCAGTCAGTCAGTCAGTCAGTCAGTTTCTTCTTTTATATATTTAAGATAGATATATATAGATAAATACTTAAATATATAGAAAATATCTATAACTCAGGAACAAATATCCGTGATAAACACACAAATAAATGCCCTGACCAGGATTCGAACCCGGGACCTCCTGCTTCATAGGCAGGGTCACTACCGACTAGGCTAGGCCGTTAAATAACAACAACATGACATTATATACCTTCACAAAACTGCACAATGGGCCTGTACACTCACCTGCAATAGTATCATCCTCAACGAAGGCAGCAAAAATATCTGACATAATAATATTGTCTTCGGTTGCCGCGATAGTTATTCATGAAATTAAACAATTAAAAACGGATTTTATCGCGTGTACTGAGCTTAAATTACATCCCGACGTTTCGAACTTTACAGCGTTCGTGGTCAACGGGACGCTGTAAAGTGTTCGAAACGTCGGGATGTAATTTAAGCTCAGTACACGCGATAAAATCCGTTTTTAATTGTTTTATTTCATATCTGACATAATCTTATTTATAGGGCTATAAGAGCGTGTTACATACAGTCTGGCCAGCCAAGGAACGCAGTAGCAATGTACAGCGAACAAAAGTATGACAACACTAAGAATCAGTGAAAAAAACTGCAATGATCATCAAATTATACGTTTTTAATTTTAGTTGGTTTTTCCGCCCCTTTCATTAGGTGACATGTACTGTGTGTAAAAAGGAGACGGATATATTTCATCGGATCTGTCACCAACAGCAACAGATAATCTGGTTGAGGCAATTGATATGTCTTAAAAACGAATTTAAATTCAATTTAGTACGTTGCAGGAGTTCTGTCTCACTCGCGTTTAAGATGAGAGAGTGAAAGACACTAGAAACAAATTCAATGTAAAAGAAATGTGAATTGAAATGTTCGTCACGAATACGGTGTCTCATCACAAAGGGTTGCCACATGTACGTATTTTGAATTTACCGCGTTTTTCTACTGACAGAATTGGTTTGCCATTATTGCAGATGACTGTACGTTCACAAAAATGCACAGTGGTCCAGTACCTTCACAAAAATGCAGCGTGCACGGTGGTCCCGCCGCGCGCCGGCCGGACAAAGTATCACAATGCAAAAGACGTACGTATTGGAGCGGAATGTTGGTAGCATGGATTATCTCCCACTAAACCCTGCATTATGAAACAAACACGACTGCTTGCACTGGCTAGCGTAGCATATCTATTATGTTATATTAAATAATATTATAAGCACTTTATTCCGAATAAACTCATTAAATTACAGGCAGAGTTGCAAGCGTCCATAGGTTACGGAAGCTGCTTACCTACAGGCGGGCCGTATGCTTGTTTGCCGTCGTGGTATTAAAAAAAAAATACTAATTAAATATTTCAGATTTCTATTAAGTATAAGTATGATATTTGAGTTTATTTTTATTTATGATACACTTATAGTTTATTTGGTTGCCCATTGTTGGGCAAAGGCCTCCTCCATCAAATGCCATGACTTCCTGTCGTAAATCACACCATCAAGAATATTTACGTCATCAAGTTTTTTATACCACGACTTTTTATACACGGCAAACAAGCATACGGCCCGCCTGATGGTAATGGCCTATGATGGTAAGTGAGTGATGCCTACGCGGATATCACAACCGGATGGGTGAACGAGACAGCACTATAATTATACAGAGCGCTATCTCATTTGCACACCGTTACTTAATGCGGAAACCGCAGCAGTGTGATAGCCGTCTTACGTAAAATATTAACTAATACGTAAATATTAAGATTTAATAAAGGTACAAAGGCATTTTTAACTAAATGTTGTAGTGACATTTATGATCAAACTGACCAGCGTTGCTCGGGACATTATGAAATACATAATGTTCTTCTTATGTGCCAGAATACCACGTAATATTAGTCTTATGTATTAATTGGCTTGGCTATAAACAAGTCCACGAGTAGTCATGAGTCGCACAAAAGATACCGTCATATGTTTCTGTTACTAATCGCTTAAATTTAAACCTTATGTTAACACCTTAGGGTCGATTGCTAGTTTTATTTTTTCTCTCTTAAGTCATTAGTTTTAATTTAAATACAGACTGTTTTTGTTAAACGTTGTCATAAGTGCTTGTTTTTTTAGATTAGTTTACAATTTATAAGTTTATAAGTGAAATTTCCGTTATTTCTTTAGACACTAAAGTTTCTTTAAACCGATGTACGTATTGAGGTATGCCATAAATAGTAAATTTTCTTGCAATCTTTAGAGTTGTAAGTGTCCATAGTATATTCGTAGTTAACGGTGTCCTTCAGTATCAAGCCGACTGCACGTTAGTTCTACAATATCTTACTCTATAAAATTGAGGAGCGAATGAATTAAATATTGAAAATATGCACAATCTAAAAAGGTAGCATGAAGCGGTATCCACGGTTGGTAGACATGAAAAGATGTTAAAATGTGTCGCAATGGTCGGAATTCCGGGCACTTTGGTCGTATTTGCGTATTTAAACCAGAAAATAAGTCGTACGCGACGTTTTTATGGCTTCCAGGTTTATTTTAATGAAAGTTAAAAGTAAAATATTCTTGTGGTTTTATTTGGTGTAAGACGAGTATTTCGGTTTATTATGGTTCCAGTTATCGAGGTTACACTTCTTAAGCTGTTTAAAAAAGTCTTCTCAATAAAATGTTAACCTAATTAATTAATTTCTCATCAATTAGTTATATCCACTGGTATCAGTATTTTTTCATAGTCCGAAGAATGTGAACAAGTATACGGCCCGCCTGATAGAACGAAGTAACCGTAGCCTACAGACACGTACAACAGCAAGAGCATAAGGATTCCTGACTCTTTCAAAACCTTCCTATTTAATGTATACTGTAATATAACCGTACCGTAGTTATCAGTCGGCAGCGTATTTAAATTTTAATATTACAAGCGAAAATAATAGATTTTATTTATAATCACCCCAAGAGATACCTATTTGTTAAAAGCAACTGATAAATAATTTCACGGATAATAAAACAGCAGCTCCACAAATAACTCAATTTAAAAATTACCTCCAGATGTAGCTTTTATAAAAAGCCATCTCGACTTAAAAGACTTCTTAAAAGCTGCTCGGAAATCAGCCGCGTTTCAAGGACCTAGTTTATTAGAGTGACTAGCAAAAGCGGATGAAAAAACTGCCAAAGAGAGGGAGAGAAATCTGAAAACACCTCTTTAAAGAAATAATATGAAGGAGTTTCAACAGAATGATATTTTTATTTGTCGCTGAAGTTCGAAATTTTTGAGTTATTTTTTTGTCCGCCGTCGCGAGGATGAAGCTCTGTGCAACTAGTTTTAAACTGAGATGAAATGTTTGTGTTTTGTTTGTTTGGCGAGTTCGGGAGCGGTTTACGTGGGAATGTAGATTTGTTTCGACGGTCTTGACGTATCAATAAAATGTTTGTAAAGAAATATTGTCAATAAGATGACAAAAAGTGGATATTGAATTTAAACTTTCGTGAGGCATGTTAACACTATTATGACTTCATGCGGCTGTACTCACTTGTGTTTAGTCACTCCGCGCGACATGTTTCGGAGAGCTTAGGTCTCCATCCTCAAGCACTAAGAGTGCTAGACGAACCGATCGGCGACCCGTCGTTGCGGGGCCGCGCCCTCGACTCTTAGTGCTTGAGGATGGAGACATAAGCTCTCCGAAACATGTCGTGTCGTGAATGATGTAGTGACTAAACACAAGTGAGTACAGCCACATGAAGTCATAATATAATAGTGTTAAAAAGTGGATAGATAAATAAGATCCTACAATGATTGTAGGATCACACTTACTAACCATATACGAACAGACTTGTCCTTCAGACATGTCCGCCGGAAGAACAAATCCGTCAATGTATGGCGCTATTCAGATCCGCCTGCAGACACATTACCTGCCCAATTCCCGCCACATATTGACGGGGTTGTCCTTCCGACATGTCCACCAGACAGATCAGGCGTATATAGCGTATATGGCTAGCCAATCACGAGAAGTATAGAGTTACCAAACAGGACTAGTACACTATACATATTGTATTAAGCGAGGTGAGCTATCTTTTTTTTATAGCCTACGTTGTGTCCCACTACTGGGCAAAGGCCTTTCCTCTCTTCTGCCACTCGTCACGGTCTGGTGCATGTTACCATCAAAAATGTCAAAATAATACTTATCTCATAATTAAATATTATAAAATAACCTTGTACAATATGGAAAATTCACATATCAATCTTATAGATTTGCAAGCATCCTTAGCTTACAGTAACTGCTTTCGATCAGACGTACCGTGTGCTTATTTATACTTCGCAGCGACGGGTCAAGGATCGGTTCGCCTAGTATAGTACTTGAGGATAGAGACCTAAGCTCTTCTAAAAATGTCGCACATAGTGACTAAATACAAGCGAGTAAAGCCATATGAAGTGTATATAGTCTTAGTATGTCTCACGAAAGTTTAAATTCAATAATACGCTAATCAAATTAGACTTTTTTGAAAGCTGACTGGGATTGGGCAAACTCGGATTACACGCATTTAGGACCAAATAAAGGTATTTAAACGATTTCCTGCCAGCTGGGAATTAATTCCTCAAAACGATTTTTATCGATCTTATTTGATTGGCCTATAAGCACTATACTTGTACTTAAGCTAAATTTAGAAATAATTCGTTTAATAACTAATACCAATATGTTATTTTAAAATGTAAATTAGCTATAGAGGACATCTAATTGCTAAGATCAACTTCAAATCATGCTTCTATATTAGATACATAATGTTTTGTTTCAGGTTAATGCCCTACTAAAATAAGGTAATATGAATCCCTCTTCTTTAAATAAATAATCTAAGAAACAAACCGAAGTAAACTCGTATCGTATCATTATCATGTCTAAACCACCCCAATTTGGAATAATTTATTGGTACCAAGAAACTAGAGATACATGAATTTATTACAACTTCACAAAACAGTCAAAAATGACATCAATGGCTATGGCAATAGAGTGATTATAAGCCGAACGTTTTCTGAATATTTATGAGTAAATAATATTTAATTGTATAATTTTATGGAAGTATCCGGAAAGACAAACTTAATTTTATTAAGTACCTACCTAAATTATAAATTACCCATATTTTAAGCTTGATTTAAGTAGTTTAAATGACTAGTTAGTTATTTCAATTAAAATAACTGAATATTGACATAATTACAATTTACTATTTATAAGTTAATATAGATAAAATATTTTTTTTTAAACATTTATTATTATGTTCTAAGTAAAGTAGAAATACATAAGGGAGAATCGGTTATATTAGACCAGTTTTTACTTAATGTGGATAGAATAGTTTGCACATAACGCTTACAATATAGACTCACACATTAAGACAAGATTGAAGATTGACAACAGCCGGGTCGAATGGAAGTACCTACCAGAGATTTAGGCCTAATGCCCTTAAAGACGTTTTGATGTTCGTCACAAACTTCTTGGCCTCAGAATACTAAGTATACTTAGAAAGTCAAGGCTAGCCTAGTCTAGTTATAAGCCGATTTAAGGTTCGGTAACTTTAATGTAGGCCATCAAGTGCTAGATTGATCTGAATTTATAATTGATCTTATATATGTGTACTATAAAATATGACGGTTACACTCACGTCAATTTAGTCACTTAGCGCGACATGTTGCACTCTTAGTGCTTGAAGATGCAGACCTAAGCTCTCCGAAACATGTCGCGCGAAGTGACAAAAGTGACGTGAGTGTAACCGTTATATTTTATAGTGTTAGTATGTCTTACGAAAGTTTAAATTTAACAATATATATGTGTATTTTTTATACTACGGCGGTGGCAAACAAGCAAACAAGTCCACCTGGTGGTAAACCGCTACCGCTACGTAAGTAACTCCAAGGGTGTCACATGCGCGTTCAAAAAGAGGATTCACTGTGTTGACGGATAAGTGATAAGAAGGTCCCCCGTCGTCAACACTCTGCATCCTTTTAGAGCTGTCTGGTGACCTTACTCACCAGCAGGAACACAAGACTACGAGTAGGGTCTAGTGATATTCAGCTGTAGTTTTCTGTAAGGTGGAGGTATTACCCCAGTCGGGCTTCTGCTTTGGATTTGAACGAGATGACATTCGCTGAGCTGTGCCCTACCACACATAACGAGATGACATTTGCAGTGCCCATACCTCTCCGGACGTAGGCAGTTTAAGAACGTACCTAGGTCCAATATTATAATAAGACAATTAACATGTCTTATTGTTATTACTGTATCTTATAAAACCACAGAAGTTACATATACCGAGAATCTGCTAAGTAAGAATGGTAATGAGAGAAAATAGAAGGTGTAAGACGTCAGACTTTCAATCCGAAGGTCGCGGGTACTAACCCCGGCTCGTACCACTGAGTTTTTCGGAACTTATGTACGAAATATCATTTGATATTTACCAGTCGCTTTTCGGTGAAGGAAAACATTGTGAGGAAACCGGATCCAATCCCAACAAGACCTAGTTGAGATGTCAGATGGTAGTCGTTTTCGTAAAAACTAGTGCCTATGCCAATTCCTAGGATTAGATTTCCGAGCGGACCCCAGGCTCAATAGAGCAAAAAGCTGGGACAAACGCTAGGAGTAAGAAGAGAGACAATGAAAGAAAGTAGAAACTAGACAATTTGTTAATGTAATGAATGACCATTCATAGGTCGGTTAGGGTTCGCTACACTAAGGAGTGGTCCGGAAAAAAAGTAGCCGTGCCTTTTTTGATTTATCTTTTTATTTTGTGCCGATTTAGAAGCAGTGTTTATATTTAAATAATCTCTAGATACAATCATACAAAACATAAATACAATCATACTTAAATAAAACAGCGTTTGGAAGTGTTCGCCTTTTGTATTCCATCATACACATAGTTTTTTGAACAGCGTCTTCTGACAGAATTTTTGAGGTGTTTCTCAAAAACATGTTTTTTCTTATAGTTTGATTTGATGAGCTATTTTATACCTTAATAAATTGTCTTTCTTCAATAGTAAACTTTTTTATCTGGCTTCATTTTAAGGTAGTTACAGTAATTTTTAATTAAATGTATTTGCCTTTTTTCATAGAAAATTATCTTCCATAGAAAAATCTTTGTCAGAGGTTAGATTAGAGAGTCTTCCGGACTATCCTAGCTAAAATACAGTTAATTAATGTAGCTTCTTGGTAAGATGAAATTCTGAAAAGCATAAAACGGGTTGTGAAAATGGAAATACAATTGTGGCATTGTAGCGGATGTCGATGAATAGTCATTTATTAAAGAAATAGCTAATAACAATGTATATAAAATAATAGTAAAAATTCACATCTCCGCAATACACGGTTTAGTTAGAGCAGCGGCAGGTGACAGTTTAGTTAGAGCTGGGAATGCCTGCTCCGTCGTCGAACCCCAATAGTTTCGCTGCAGGTTTGGATGTCGATTGAAGATTGTCAAATTATGTTGCTCAAAAGGTTACAAAGTATGTTGAATTAAAAACGCGAAAACTTAAATATGCTCACATATTCTGTTATGATTGTATTTTTATTTATTAATATTGTATCTACGGATTAATAAAATAAATATACTGCTTCAAAATTAGCACTAAATTAAAAAATACACAAGATTGTACACTGCTACTTTATTTCAGGACCACTCCTTACATAGATTCATATGTAAGAATAAGTATAGTTTTGCAATACAAGTATAATTACAATGAACTAAGCGCTTGTTAAACCGCGACAGTCTTCACTAATTACCGACATCGTGTTCCTCTAATTACAATGCCTGCTCACCATGTGCCAGCTCCCACGGTATATTCTAATGCATAAAGATACGGTGTGTTGCGAGAACGTAAGCGGTTTAAGGGGTTTTCGAAAAACAAGGGTAGGTTCACAAAAAAAAACAATTATTGGTTTTGTGACAGCCCATACATAATATATGTAAAATGCATCGTAAAAATTCAAAAAATATTGAGACACTTTTATTTGTTATATAAATCTTGCGCACACTAAACTTACAACTTACAGTTGAAATCAATGGATAGTATGGGCCGCGATTTGAAAAATAAACACACACACTGGACAGACACAGCTCCAACCCAACTCAACTCAACGCTATAATGACATTGACATTTGCTATTCTAACAGATTTTTATTCAACATTGGTCTCACATTGGTCAGATATTGGTCACACATTGGTCTCACATTGGTCCAAGTAGAGTTGGGTTGGAGCTGTGCCTGTTATTTTTCGAATCGCGGCCATGGTTGCCATTTTATCGCTTAATCACGTCATGCGTCACTTTTGCACTTACATACTTCTAAGAACGTGATGACAGCTGTTTACAGTGATAGATGATAAAAACCCAGTAGTGGTAATAATGCACTAGTTTATTTTTATTTTTATGCGCAAGTTTATTATTGTTTAGTTAATTTTCATTTGCAACACCTACGTATTTCTGATTATTTTCAATGGTTTCGGCTCCCCAAAGGTTGTCTGGAAGAGATCGCTTTTTAGCGATAAGACCGCAATTGTTTTACCTCTACTTTTACTGTTTTTAACTTGTATTTTATGTGTTTCTTTATTTTGAGGTGTGCAATAAATAATATTTTTGTTATGTTAATGCACACAACAATTAATAGGAGTCGTGTCCAGTGCGCCAAGCGACCTAGACGCATGGATGAGTAATTAAATAAATATTAATTGCGAAGTTAGCGCGGCCCGAACGATTTCCTCGCCTTTCTGCAGCAGAAGGAGAAGATGCTGCTGGAAGAAAAGATGAATGCGGCAACCGCTGTCCAGTTCAGTTCGTGGGCATCGAGTTTCACCGTCGAAGACATCTGTGAAGCGAAGCAGGTGTTGTGCCAGACCCTTGGGATCGTCGGCACATATGTACCTCACCGGAAGGGGGATGAAACCGGGAAGAAGACCCTTGCGGATATTATGAAAATCCTGAAGGAGTATCAAGAGCGGATTCCGGAGTTTGTGGCGACGGATGCCTCTATCCTGCCGACCCATGTTCCGGATAATATCGACGTTCGCTGCTTGTTTAAGGACATCGTGGCCCTTAAAACGAGTTTAGCAGAAATTATTTTGAAATTTGAAGCGGCCCAAGTCACTATTTCCGAGTTACGCAACGAAGTCAATAGTTTGCGAAATGCTCCAACTCGGTCGGCGGAATCAAATTTCAAGAGCGATGACCGACCCGCTACTATAAACGCGGAGTCTGTCAGTTTGCGTGTTGCTGACGCTGTAAAATGTGCCGCACCCGCCGCTGCACCGCCCGCGCGCCCCTCGCGTGTGCGGCCGCCTACTGTTTCTAAATCACGTCAGCGTGCTTATGCTGACGTTGCCGGTCAGCCAGTCGCAGCTTACCGGGCCTCCTCGCCTTCTAAGGCGTGGGTAATACGGGTTCCCGATAAGGAAAACTCCTCCCGCACCAATGTGGATAAGGAGGGATTCACACTGGTGGAACGGAAGCGCAAGGCGTGCAGGGCGCCCCGCAAGACTCTGTGTGGCACTGCCGAGCCGGCTAATTCTGGACTTCGGATTGCGACACCGAGTAAGGCGCTCTACGTGTCGCGCTTGCATTACTCCGCCGTGGCCGACGATGTGGTGGAGTACGTCCGCCGGAAGACTAACTAAAGACTACTCGTTGAGGGTGCACCAGCTGCGGTCCCGCCATTACGTGCACTTCAGCTCGTTTGTGGTGCGCGTGCCGCGACCGTTGCAGGGCACGATAGCGAATGCTGACTTCTGGCCGAAGGGTGTTGTGTTTCGGCAGTTCCGGGGCACTCTACCGAATCCTACACCAGATCAGACGGCGCAACGGAGCCACGCAGTGACGTCGCCTAAATAAACTAGTTATAAATATTTTTCTGTATATTTTTGTAGTTCGCAGTGCATTGGTTTTATTACTGTAAACTTATTTGAATAAAAAAAAAAAATGTATAATTTCACGTCGTAATATTATAATTGACGTCCGATTAATAAATACTCATAGTCCTGTCAAAGAAGCCTGGTGAAGCATAATCAATATTTACTTTACGATAAAAAAATAACCAATTCAATGAAGAGACATAGTGCCCGAGTATTATACGTATGTAAGTTAAGTATGAATTTGAAGGCCAACACAGAAGGTTTTGTCTTCAATTTTCTTTGTACACAAAGTCTTAGCTAAATTCTTACTAACACATTACTTCTTCAAACTTTTATAACACCCACCCGGCAATTAAAACATTATTCATAAAAAAATAAGGTCCATTTTTGCAAAATAACTGCATATATAGGTTGAGATGTTGAAATGCTAATTTAATTGTTTTCTAACCCTTTTTAAGTAAGATTGCGAGCTTGTTGTCGTTAATGATAATATCTTGGGTAACGGTGGGAAACGCAATTAAAGGGGACGGTGGAAATAAGTTTGTATTTGGAGATAAATGTTTTGTAACACGCTGTATTCATTAGCAACGGTTTTGGAATTAAGTTTTTGGAAAATTGAAATTGTACATAATCTGCAACTTTTACTTTGACGGGCCGCCTGATAGTAAACAGCTACCGTAACCTATGGACGCCTGCCGTTGCCGTTGCCGACCCTTTACAAAAAGGAGGATTCACTGTGTTGATGGCTAAAAGAACAAGAAGGCCCCTCATCGTCAACACACTGGGTCCTCTTTGAGCTCTTTGGCAACCTTACCTGTGTTTTTCTGTAAGGTGGAGGTACTTCCCCTCCACCCTCCCTTCGGGCTCTGCTCCAGATTTGAGCGAGATGGCATTCGCTGAACGTGCGCTACCACACTTAGCGAGATGCCATTCGCAGTGCCCATACCTCTCTTTTTGGCGTAGTTTAATGACATACCCAAGTCCGGACGTAGTTTAAGGACATACCCCGGGTCCAAAAATAGGCTCATAAGTCATAGTCATAAGTTTAACGGCCTCCTAGCCCAGTCGGTAGTGACCCTGCCTACGAAGCAGGAGGTCCCGGGTTCGAATCCTTAGGAGGAGGTTAGGGCATTTATTTGTGTGTTTATCACGGATATTTGTTCCAGAGCAGCAATAAAGGCAGGCAATAAAGATATGCAATGAATTATGATATGGCAATAAAGATATGAATATTGAAAATGGTGGCTTTACAAAACACGACCCAGCACGCGAGGCGATTTACATGTCGCTTACATGTTTACAAAATATAAGTAAACCACGTTAACCATATGCCCCCCTCTTTAAACCCTAACCACCATCCACAGCCGTAACTTACTCCTTCCAAGCCAGACACAGTTCCTAACAGTATTCCTGACCGCCGTGTCTACGGCGTTGCGTTTTTACAGATCACTGGAGATCAGATAGATGGAGCATGTGAGACTATTATTAACATTGGCACTCAAATAAACATTATTAGGTGTACATTCCTTACATTATTGTAAAGATTATTCTGTGTTTAATATGTCAGTCATTTCTTAATTATTTTTAGGGTTCCGTACCGCGAAAGGATAAAACGAAACCCTTATAGGATCACTTTGTTGTCCGTCCGTCCGTCTGTCAAGACCCTTTTTCTCAGGGACGCGTGGAGGTTTCAAGCTGAAATTTATATCATATACTCAATAGTCTACTGTCCCTTAGAGCTGTGAAAAAATAAAACTTCTAAGCCAACGCAATCAAAAGATACAGCTGTTTATGCCGCAAATTTCCGCAAATTTTCGAAACTCGCAAGGGAATCAAAACCTACAGGGTACTTCCCGTGAACTCAGAATCTTGAAATTTGGTACGAAGCAACATCTTATAGCACAGACAAAGGAAAAATTGCCAAATCCGTAAATTTTTAGTTACATCATATAATAAAAATATTTTTAATAATTTTAAAGTTACTACCCCTATACACTCGTGCCTACAGGTTTGTACGGAACCCTCGGTGCGCGTGTCCAACTCACACTTAGCCGGTTTTTTTAGCACACATGTTAAATTTTAATGAAAATTTATAGTTAATAGTGAATTTTGTATACATAATAGCGACCCGCCCCGGCTTTGCACAGGATAAAAAATGGTTATTGTGGGTTATCCGTAAGAGATAGACATATACCATACCGGACTTTTTTGTAGACCTTTTGAAGGTCTCTCTCACTGCAGACTCCCAGGTAATTGATTTAAAAGATCAGATTAATATGCTTGCTACACAACTCGACAGTGCCCATGAAGAGATCAACCAATTAAACTCTGAAGTCACACAATTAACGAAAGTGAATTCGGATCTGTGCCGGCAAATACAGGTTTTTAAGCAGCTACTTGGAGATGGTACTCCCACTAAAACAAGAAAATCAACCCCAAGGCAACGAGAAAAAAAAGGATCCAGCCGTCTCTATAAGAAAGCAATTCAACAAGATAACTCCGTAGACATAAGAAGAGAAATTAGTATTGAGAAGTCTAAAATAATCGAAACGCCTACGAGCACTAAATCGAGATCTACAACTCCGAAATCAGCGCAAGAGCTAAATAATAGTGGCCCCCGAACTGAGCCGCAAGATAATTCAAATGATACGATTTTCGTATTTGGAGGCAAACAATGCGTCGGGTTAGCCTCGAAGCTTTTACATACACGACAGGACAAGGATGTATGTATTAGGTCCTACAAAGTGTCATCAACTATTCAACCTGGAGCGACCACGGAGAGTATTGTCGTTTTCTCCAAGTGTGATAAAGTTATACTCTCACTTGGAGAACACGATGAAAACCCAGTAGACCTCGTTACTCATTTAAATATGGCATTAAAAAATCTACAAAACTGTCATGTTTATATTGTTAGTGTAAGATTTAACCCGTATGTGCTTGCAGATTTATTAAATTACATGTTACATCATGTCTGTATAAAAGAGAAAAATTGTGAATATATAAATGTTAGTAAACATAGGTACAAAAATAAAATTCGGTACTTAACCGATATATGTAAACAAATCAATGCAATTGTAAATCAAGTGGACTATAAGGAAGCCTACTACAGTTTTGTAAATCCAGTAGGCAAACTAGTTCCAGGCTCTATCCCATGCTCTACACCACATGACACAAAAGCTAAAATGAAAAAGGGAACAATACCATATTATTTTAGTTACCAGATGGAAAAAAATATTAAAGAAACTGATACCCAGCCCTTTCGTGCCTGACTGTGACTCAATAACTGTAAATATATTCCACCAAAATATTGCAGGTATACTGGGTAAAAGAGACATCTTTGAAGCGGCAATTGATGACCTCCATGAAGTCCTAGGTCATGTAGAAATTATATGTATGTGTGAGACATTTATTAAGTCAGGATGTATATCAAACCTTACTATCAATAATTACAAAGTTGCTACCTCATTCTGTAGGCAAAATCAGAAAAGGGGAGGTACATGTATACTTGTCAGAGTAACTAGGTTTAAAATACAAAGTTCTTGAAAAAGTGTTAAATTAGTCTCAACAATTTGAATTTGGATGCTGCGGCGTTGAAATGCTTCAGTATAACTTACTCGTGGTTTGTATATACCGGACACCAACGTCAAACGTAAACATTTTTCTTTCCTTGTTGGATCGATTATTAAAACTGATAACAAAAAACAACAAAAAACGTATAATGATATGCGGAGACTGGAATATTGATGTATTAAAACATAATAAAATAAAAAAGGAACTAATATCTATACTAATGAACTACAATATAAGGAATCATGTCCTTCATCCAACTCGAAAAAAGACTTGCATTGATTTGATGGCTAGCAACATTGCAGATGTCGAAGCCAAAATTCACACTTTAACCCTTTCTGATCATGAAACTGGTCAAACTCTTTCATGTCAACTGAGAACTCATACGTCTCTGAAGAAACAGCCTATGTTTTGGAATGAATTCAAAAGAGATTATAGCAAAGAGAATTTAGATAAGTTTCGAGACTGCATAACTGCTCTATCTTTTAGTGATGTGTTAAACGAATATGACACAAATTCATCATTTGACAGTTTTCATGATATCTTTTTGTTATTCTACAATCTTTGCTTTCCAATTATCAAGATAAAAAGAGTTGCAAAACCTTTGAAGAATAAATAGCTTATAAAGGGAATAAAAATCAGTTGCATGAATAAAAGGAAATTGTACAGAAAAGCTTCTCAATCGATGCATAGTAGAGACTTTCTAATAGAGTATAAAAAATATTCCAAAATGTTGAAAAAGTGTCTTCATAAAGCGCGACAGATTTCTAATAATCGATTTATAAATAAATCAAGTAACAAATGTACAGCGACCTGGTTAGCCATAAAATAAAATTGTAATTTAGAACTAGCAGCTGAAGAAATTTCCGAAATCGAGATAGGCAATGATACTTTTAACAGTCCGCAAGATATAGCTGATAAAATGAATGACTACTTTATAGGTACAACAAATGGAAAACCACAATGAGTTCATCAAGCTAAAAATATATCTCAAAACGTACGCAGTATGTTCCTTACCCCCGTAAATAATTTAGATGTAATAAAGGTAATACAAGGTCTACGTAATACGAACTCTACAGGATACGACGACATATGCACTAAAGTAATTAAATTATGTGCTACAAGTCTATCCGCACCATTAAGTCACGTCATAAACCTTTCATTTACACAAGGCATCTTTCCGAAACGTCGTTAAATATTCCGTAGTAAAACCATTACATAAAAAAGAAAGCAAAACGGAGCCTAGCAACTACAGGCCTATCACACTTATACCAGTTTTTTCGAAAATATTTGAGAAAATTATGCATGACAAAATAAGTAGCTATTTAACACAATCTCAAATATTAAAATATGAGCAATATGGGTTTCGGAAGAACAGTTCAACTACTAGAGCATGCTTTCACCTGGTAAAATATATCATAGAAAGCCTGGACAGCGGAGTACCTATTGTTGCAATACTTATGGATATGACCAAGGCGTTTGATTTTGTACACCATAAAACCCTTTTAAATAAATTATCTAAATATGACTTAAGAGGTACTGTCCATGAGTGGCTAACTAGTTATCTTAGCGACCGGGAGCAGTGTGTGGAAATTTTAAGAACTATAGGTAATAATAAATTGTCGTATAAATCATGTTACAAACACAACTTTATAAGAGTACCACAGGGAAGCATATTGGGTCCACTGCTGTTCCTTCTATATATAAACGACCTACCTAATGCTACGAAACATAAATCAATTCTGTTCGCCGATGACACGACCTTACTTATAAGATGTAAAGACATTATGACATTTGAATACGATATAAACAATGCACTGAGACACATTATAAGCTGGTTAGAAGAAAACAATTTAAAAATTAATTTTAATAAGACTAAAGTTGTACAGTTTTTGACATATAAAAGTAACACCATTAATTTGAATGTAACATATAACAATCATGTAATTGAAGAAGTTAAATCTGCGAAATTTTTAGGTATAACACTAGACTGTTTCTGTAACTGGAAGAGTCACGTTGATGACTTATGTAAACGGCTCGACCGTTTTGTGTACGCACTAGGTCGTGTACGAAACGTAGTGTCGGAAGAAGCAGCTCTTTCAGCGTACCATGGTTATGTAGCATCTGTATTACGATATTGAATCATAATTTGGGGAAACTCAGTAGACGCGAAAATTATATTTAAATTACAGAGGAAATGTATACGAAATGTATGTGGTGCCGAGTTTTTGGAGGATTGTGAACCCCTATTCAAATCCAAACGCATATTGACCCTACCATCTCTCTATATTTTTGAAATGTGCATGTTTGTCAAGAAACATATGACACTGTTTAATGTAATGACCACCCACTCCCAAAGAGGGACACATAGAAAGAAGTTAATAATGCCTATAACTAAACATCGGTATCAACGTTCAAATTTCGTGGCAATGTACGGTTGGCAGAAAAATAAATACAAACAAATCACTTAGTATTTTTAACCTTTATTTTGTATATGTAAATAAAAAAGCCCCTAAATAGTACATTTCCTAATTAGGGTGGTAAAACAAAGAAAGGCCGCGCAATCGCAATTGTTGCGGCCCAAGCTGCAAGCGAGGGACGTAATTATGCGATCGAGGGCTTTCTTTATTACCTCCCGTGTTGGAAAAATATGTGCACATTTGGCCAGAAAGCGGCTCTATCCGTACGCGTAGCGTGCGGAAAAAGCCACTTTATGTCCAGGTGTGGCATACAATATTTTACGAGTTAGAATAGATCACTAAAATTTGTTCCATAGATTTTGCTGTCAATCTTTGACGTCTGTAAGAATATATCCATTTTAAATGACTAAAAGATCTTTCCACGCTGACTGAGGTAATAGGAAGGTATGTCAAGCATTGAAAATTTTGCACACAGTTTTTATTTACACTTTCTGGTATTTCAGCCTCGTTGTTTTTAGATAGTTGGTTAATTATTTGTACAGTCTTATAACCAGGATTTTTCTTTAATACACTTTTTAATTTAAAATAAACTTTTCTGGCATTTTGATGTAACCTTAACGTTGATATTTTTTTTTGCAAACCATGAACAATGTTTAATGATTCTGCTAGACTCAGTTTTGGATCCTCCAATAATTTTATTGACTTAGCAATTATACTAAAGTGTGTATCGACGAATAGTAACTCAGTTTTTAAATTCCGGTTACGGAAAATTTTTTTTGCTTTAGAAATTGCACTCGCTTCACGCGGATTTAAGGCATCGATGACAGATTTGATTTTATCATAATGCATGTGATAATATGAGGCAGCATTTAACCATGTTCCCCATCTTGTTATCACGGGTCGGGGTGGTAGAGGAATATTTACACACATTTGATGAAATAAATTTGTCCTTGAAGGAGCGTTACGAAATATTTTTTTGATACAGTCAATCAAACTGTTTATGGTCGGGTAAAGACTTCTAATTATCTCTGCGACTCGATTACATCCATGTGCTATGCATGTTACATGAGTCATATTTTTATATTTCTGAACAAGGTTTTTAGCTGCTTTTACCATGTAGGAACCGGCATCCGTTATAAAAAATAATAATTTTTCCATGTTTTTTTTGTATTCATCGCCCCAAAGATCTTCAAGGGTTTCCTCAACGAGTTTGGTTATTGTCGAATGGTTAGTCGCCTCCAATACCTTAGAAGCAAATAAATGTGGCTGGGTACTAGTTCCATCTAGAGCTCCGATCAAAATATTTGCCACTTTTTTTCCCACGGAATCTGATGTTTCATCAACACTGAGGTAAATCATTTTATTTTGTAATTTCTCTTTCAATTCATTTTTTTTCTTTTCATACAATTCAGGTAAGCATTTTACTCGTATTTTTGTTTCACTCGGCACAGTAATATCGTTTCCATATTTATGATTTAAAAGGTTTTCTACAAAATTTCTAAATTTAGGATTGTCTAATTTTGACCACGGTATATTCGAACAAATCATAAACTCTGTTAAATCTTTATTAAATTTTTCTTGTGCATTATTTTTATGAATTTTGTTGTGTAAATCTGTTTTTAAATGGCGGTCGATACTAGATTTAGAGGGAAATAATTTCGAATTACACAATTTGCAATATACGATATCGTCTTTAATTTCGAAATCAGCATTATCTCGTATTATATCCTGTAAATGGCAGCGTGAATCAGATAATTTATCTTGATGAGATTTTGATTTCAAATGTTTCTCTATATTGTACCTTTTCTTTTTTATATTCATTTCGCAAATAGTACATCAAGCACCTTCGTTAGTGAATATAAAATCAGTATACTGCGTCAAATCCATTTTCTCAAGTCTGATAGGGAGTTGGGTAAAGATTTATCAATGCTAAATTGTAGTTGTAAGTGTTTTTAAGAACTATTATCGTTGAAGATTTTACCACATATTATTTTGCATGACAATTAAATTGACATTTGTTGCCTATTTGGCATTTAGAATTTTTTTTACAAATGGATAATGAAATGAGCATTGAGGTTCTATGACGTATTAAGAATATAAACCTCTTTAAATATATGTACAGTTTACCAAAGTACGATTAAGAATAAAAATAAATTAAATGTTATTTATTACTAATAAATAAAACAATGATACCTATGTATTTCTTTTTTTGCGACCCTTACCAAGTGCCACGAAATTTGAACGTTGATACCGATGTTTACCTATAACTAATTTAGAGTTACCTAAAAAACATGTCTACTGTATGGCGATCAAAATATTCAACATTCTTTCTGATAAATTTTAAGAATTACACTTGCACAGCTTTAAGAAACATTTATTCAAGCATTTAACTGAAAATTGTTATTATTCTGTAAGTGACTATCTAACTAATTGTAAATTGTAAGTTAAGTATAATAAGTAATCAATGAAATTAATTCCGACTAATCCAACTGATGTTTCTAAAAGAGTAACTATTAACCTGTAATTTATTTGTTAATTATTTTATTTTTCGTAATATTATCTAGTCAAAATGAATTGTAAATTGTCTTAGTGTAAGTCTAGGTTGTACTATCGGGTTCAGAATTGCATGGCCAATTTATGAATGAATTCATTGATAAATTGACCATGCAATTTTGAACCTGATGGTACATAGTTAGAAATAAGACTACAAATTTTTGTACGCCAGTCCTGGTAAAACAAGAAACGGACTAAGAAAATTATTTAACACCTTCATGTACGCTTGTTTAATGCAAATAAACGATTCATTCATTCATTCATTCAAGGTGTACAATACTGTAGTACATTATTTTGATCTGTCTTGTAGGGTTCAAATCAAATCAAATCAAATCAAATATCTTTATTTTGCATAAAATATGGTACAAAAGATGGATAGTAAGTAAAGTACATAGATATTTTACCAGTAACTGGCATGCAAAAATCAGCCAGCGTTTGCAACGTAAGCGCAAAAATGTGTTTATTTACGACATCATACAGAAACCTCTAAAATTATTAGTGTTTCTCTACTATATTATGCATGTATTATACATATAAACCTTCCTCTTGAGTCACTCTATCTATTAAAAAACCCGCATCAAAACCGTTGCGGAGTTTTAAATGTCTAAGCATACATAGGGACAAACAGCGGAAAGCGACTTTGTTTTATACTATGTAGTGATGACACTAAATTGAATCAAAGGTATTATTTTAAACCTGGTGATCAATTCGCGCTTATATGTTGTAACTGGTTTGAACGAGAGGAATAGATATTAATAACCGGTTAAAAAAAATTTTTAGTTCGGATTCTAAAAGGCTTCCAAAAGTTTAACCGCAATTTGCTGCTGACTGTCCTTATGACCTGAATTTGTGTGTAGTGACGTCATGGTCTCCGTAAATGTTTTACAAAACTGAATCTGTAAGTTGCAATCTATATTTTTCTCATCTCTCACCGTGTCGCAAACACTTCCACTGGGCTAGTCAAGTGTCCGCGAGCAATGCATATTTAAACCAGTCCAAATTATATCCACGATTACGACAAGATTCTATGTAACCCAAGACCTTACTTCTACTGGTAACTTTGCATAACACTCGGTAAGCGACATAAATTACAACTGCCACAGGGGAAACTTCTAATCCAACTGAAAAAGGTAGTAAGCGCCGCATACCTCCCGTACGATTAGTACAAATAGCTATAACACGTTCATAGAACGCTTGCAATGCGACGCCGCACTGCGTATCGTGTTTGCGGCCAGTATTTATAAAAGCTAGTTTAATTAAAACGATTTCTAAACCTATCAATATAAAGTCTAATTTTCACTGCAGCGAAGAGACTAGTTTTTGAATCAGAATGGCCGAGTTTCATTTTAGTAGTTCGACCGTATGAAATGGAGATAAAGTTGAGAATCGATTACTGTGATATTTGTAAACGCTGAGCTGCTTGGTATAATAGAAGTAGACTTTATATATATATGGAATTAAGGTGTATAGTCGTTTGGAAGACATGTGTGGCCGATGCGGTGATTGCGTATTGTTATGCTTTGATTGTGTTTTGATTAAGCTGATATGTCGTAGTGCTTTCTTTGAAATGATTGTTGTAGAGGTAATTTAGTGATTTATTGTTTTTTTGTTGCTTCATTACTTTTAACATTATTGTTTTTTATTCGCCATGTATTAGCCACGTATTCGTCGTCGCAGCTCAACAATCTCACGTAACAGTGATGTTTCGTAGTCTGCTACGTAACTGTGTAGCACTGCGACCGTTGATTGGCTACGCCGTAGCGCGGCTACGTACGCTACGTGAAACTGTTTAGCCTGCCTGATTAAAAGGCGGTATTCTAACGCTAAAATCATGACTTGTTACGGAATCGTTATCAACGATGTTTCTTTTTTATTGTTGTTAAAATATCATGTAATAAATTATTTATCATCTGGCCATAATGTTGCGTAGGCTGACTGACGTATGTAGACATATTTACCAAGGTTGCACCCACGTCGTAGTACTCGAGTGAGCTGACGCAAGTCTCTCGACTCAACAGCGGCGCCGCCCCGACGTGTGATGGTGGGCCACGAAATTTATATTTGAGCTTAAGAGAATAATAATTATGTGATAAACCGTAGCGTTACGAGCCTTAATAATGATACATGTTCACGCTTAAGGCTACTAACGCTCGGTACAGACAGAAAAAGTAACTTTAGGATTTGTATTATTTGTAGGGATTTTTCAAATATACCTCAAAGTAATTCGATAACATTTTATGTATTTATTTATAAGTTATAAATCAGCATTACAAAACCATGAACTACAAAACAATATACAGAAATATTCTATAACTATTTGATTTAGGCGACGTAACTGCGTAGCTCCGATGCGTCGTCTGATCTGGAGGCTTAGCCAAGATGACAATCGTTTGCAGATAACGATACATCTTTATTTTGTTTGTCTGTAAATTATCTTGAATCTTGAAATATCTGAACAACGCCTCTATTATCAAGGCGATAAAGTGCATGTTCAGATACTTTTGAGTACCTTGGCCGCTCTGATATATTTGATGGCGACTGTACTATATTATTTTTGATGAATATGCCGTGACACCTTGGTACAATAATGTTAATTTCAGAAATATAACAATATGTTCATTGATATGTGTCTTATTTATTACTCCATGTCATGACAATAATCCTTTCCGGAGATAAGACATATTTTCACACCAATATTTTCCACTAATTTCATGGCCCCTAAGTGAGTCACATTATAGTGTCACTATAAATTTTGAATAAACATTATTGTTACGAGCGAGATCATCTCCCCATCTTGCTCATCCTCAAGTAGGCAGTTTTCTATTTCAGCTCTTATACAGCTTTAGTACAACCTTTATACAGCTCACTGGGTTTTATGGCGGAACTTTAAGTGCACTTAGAGGGGGAGTAATTGAATTACAACTGTAATCGAAATTTTTATGGTGGATAAGTTTGGATTGGATTTAGAGTAGGTAATCATTCATAAAATGTTTTATTATGTCGTAGAATGAACTCTTTTTTCGGTTACACCTTTCTTGTACTATGTTGTTTTTACTTTTTTGTAACTTTGACCCCTTTTCGATCTCTATATTGGCATTTTTGGCCATAATTTACGGATTGAGGGTAGTTTTTTTTATTTTCACCTAAAAGCACCTTCAAATTATGTCAAAAAATTCATTTGTTTTATTCAGCTTCTGTTTTAAATATATAACATTACTAATTTTACTTTATTCAATAAGTCCACAAAATACACTATAAATAAAATAACTTAAGACTAGCTTTTAAGTCTAGTCAGAAAGTCCCCCTCGAGTTGTCCCCGGCCCAAAGATTCCCATTACGCTAGCCGCGTTACTACGTTGAATGGCGATGGACCTTTGCACCAGGTACGAACCCGCGCCGGCGTCAGACCCCCTCTCTGTGGTTTAACGTCCTCCTAGCCCAGTCGGTAGTGACCCTGCCTACGAAGCAGGAGGTCCCGGGTTCGTATCCTGGTCAGGGCATTTATTTGTGTGTTTATCACAGATATTTGTTCCTGAGTTATGGGTGTTTTCTATGTATTTAAGTATTTATTCATATCTATCTATTATATATATCGTCGTCTAGTACCCATAACACAAGCCTTATTGCTTACTGTGGGCCTAGGTAGATTTGTGTAAGATTGTCCTTTAATATTTATATATTATTTATTTATATAAATTTCCTTCCCTAATAAAGACAATAGCCTCCGACCCCTAGCACCCAGTAGTCTCAAACGCAAGGGGTACAAAATAAAAACTACCGCCCAGGGCCGAATATTTATATTTATTTTACTTTAAAGATCACATTTTTATAAATTCATATTTTAAAATGATAAATATTCAATGATATTTAGTTAGTCTGAAGGCTATTTAAAACATTTAATAATATTATCATCGAATACTAAATACAATACGCATGTCCTTCGGGAAAATTAAACGTTATAATTTTTCCAGAAACCTCAGCGCGTATGCTATGCGCATTATTTATGTAACCGCGGAGAGACTGGGGTGCGGGGAGACCGGGGCACAAGGGGAAATTAAATCGTAAATATTAAATATAATTAAATGGTGTGCGCGTGTGTAAACGGTATACATATTTGTGACTAGAAATAAGTTTGTCTTTTTCTAAGTATTCGTATTTATAGGAGCTCACTTTACTTATTTCTACATGTGTTTGATAGTTCATTCACATTAAGTTAATATAGTAAAACTATGGTAACTCTTCATCTACTTTACAAGCGTGAAATTGTGGACAAGCATAAACCAATTTATATGAAAAAACTAGCTCTTTTTCCGCGACTTCGTCTGCGTGGGATTATCATTCACCAAAAGGAATTAATAAAACGCATTAGTAAAATCTAATAGCAAATATTAATTTAGCGCACATGCTATTTTAAGTCCACAGTGAGCAACAATTCAATACACTTTCGGGGCGTCCATTAATCGCGTCATATTGTATATGGGGGGGAGGGGGTCAAGAAAAAATCACCAATGATCACCACAAGGGGGAGGGGGGTCTGGACACATATCACGTGTAATTTTTTTGTTCTTTTATCAACTTTTAAATGAATCAATCTGTCAAAAGTAGAGTAAAATTGCACTAGCACTATGATTGTAAATAATCTGTAATGGCATTTGATATATTATTTTGTGAAGTAGGTTTTTAGGGTTCCGTAGCCAAAGTGGCAAAAACGTAACCCTTATAGTTTCGTTATGTCCGTTTGTCCGTCCGTCCGTCCGTATGTCACAGCTAATTTACTCGGAAACTATAAAACGTATCTTAATAAATATTTAAATATAAGGTGTGTTTTTGTATGCCGCTACTTAGTTTTGTAGTAAAATTGCTGAAAAAGCTATTTTAAGGAGGGGCACTACTCCATACATGTAATTATTTGTCAAAAAAAATTTTTTTACCAAATATCGACATGATATACATCACTCGATAGGTCTTTCAAAATAACATTGAGGACTTTTTGTTTTTTTTTTATTTAGTGAATATTTTAAGGAAAAATCACCCCGTAAGTCTAAAAAACTTGTGTCCCCTGTCACTTTTGAACCGGAGATCCAAAAAATATGAAAAAAATTAAGAACATTATCGGTTTAGGAATTATTGAGTTATCTCCCAAAAACTCATTTCATACGCAGATACGATCTTTTGATATTACTTTTTCGATAGTAGGTAGGAAAACGGCGTGGTCCGACACGCACTTGGCCGGTTTTTTTTCTATTAAAGATAATTTTATTTTATATGTATACATGTAGTTTCATTTTTTTACCCTTTACGTGTACTTACGTTACGTAAGTAGGTTCACGTGTTAGAAAACTGTACTAACTTTAGTTAGCAAAAAATTACACGTCATATTGGACAGGGGGGGAGGGGTCCTGAAAATATCACCAAAGATCACCATGGGGGAGGGTGGGGGTCTAAAACAAGCCAAAAACGTATGACGCGATTAATGGACGCCCCCTTTTCTACGCCCTTTTCACCCCCTTAAGGGATGATTTTTGGGATAAAAACTATTCATTGTTCTTTCCCGGGACTGAAACCATCTTCATATTAAATTTCATCTAAATCTGTTCATTGATTTAAACGTGAAGAGGTAACAAAACAGACAGACACATCATTGCATTTATAATATTAAGTATGCATAGCGATTAATAAAATTCATGGAGAACCGTTATTAGAGTGCGACCCGGAGTGCAAATACACTTAGATCTTAGGCGACAATTCAAAATTTCACTAAAAAAAACGATAATGATTAAATTTTTTTACAACCACCGTGTATTACTTTGTGGAAAATTGCGACGTTAACAATTATTCTAATAATAAGTTTTTTTTTATCAAGCTTAGTGTCTAGTATTAGTTGAAGAGCCCAAGAGGGGCTTTTTGGAGTTACTCGAGCGCGTCAGATTAAGATAGTCATATCTTGAAACCCGTGGAGATCTCCCTCAACCATTTTTAGCCGACGCTTTTGATGGGTTGGTCGGTGGGGGATTTGTGGGCAGTTAAAGAATTGATTACTGGATTGTGGATTCGGTCATTTTGTTCCAAGTTGATGCTTTGATTGTGATTATACATAATCTGACATTTATCTTTAATTTGAAATTTGTTCTTAATCTGACGGATAAATTTTAATTTTGAGGTTATTTTATGAAGTCCATCATAAATTTCAATCTCATCATCAATATTGTCAGATTATCAATATTATCATACTGCGTAATCATTTACACGTCAGGAGCTTCCGGTTTCAATATCTGAAACGCTCGAGCAAGTACATGTGATCTTTTGTTTGTCTAAAGTCTTTGAAAGCCTATAGAAGTTACTCCCACCGATGAAAGTATATACATTACATATATATATCTTTTTTTTCTTTTTACAATATATTATTTAAAATGGTCTAGGTCCTGACGAAGTCCTCGAATGACTCCTTTAGCATCATGGGCTCCCTTAATATAGTTAATATAGTATTTTCGATCAATAAAATTTACTGCACTAAATAATAACTATAAGGAATATTTTCATACTTATCTTGTTACATTTTCATACAAAATGTAACAAGATTTACTACAAAACTTTAGCGAAGAGAAATAATCTAACATTTATTTAAAACCCAGCGCTGAACGACTTTTTGCTACACAACCATAAAACTACGTTTTCAAAGTAACATCGCCCGTATACTGATACCATAGATTACTTTCCATAGATTCCACAAAGATACATTTCATGGCTCGGTACACAACGCAGGCAGGCTCGGTCAAATACTATAGGTACTGCAAGTCGCAATATTTCGCAACAACTGCATTTTGTACTGCAACTAAAACAGGCCATATTTTAAAGGTTAAAAGGATCAAGAATAATATGGATAAACATCTCTATCATCAAAAGTAAGTTTTTAAATATATACTCCAAAGTCATATAACGTTGACAGTATCTTAAATACTTACTCAACTGAACTGAGTGAGCATCACGTACTCATAATTTAAGTACCTGGCCTCTTGTAAGTTTTGGTTTTAAATAACACAGTGATAAATAGTTATATCCTGCTAGCCTAATATGGTTGGTTTTTTATCGCCTGTCACCATAGCTGTCACGTTCTAACAAGTATGTAAGTGCGAAAGTGATGCATGACGTTTAGGCGATAAAATGACAACCATGATACGCGCCCTGGCCTCGCCGCACATGAGCGGATAGAAAATTTCATATCTGTAGTGTGAGTCTCATGCGCTGTCTATTGGTAAATGCTCAGTGCTCGATACGTATAAATCCCTGTTTAGCACCGGCAGTGTAAGGTGTATAAATTCTCGCCTCGCCAGTGTAGTGAAGCGAGTCACTCGCGGGAACGAGACTTTGTTGACGGTTTCAAATTGATTCTATTCTTGAAAAATTGTTGTTCACTGTTAGAAACGTTAGAGTTTAAGTTTTTAAATTTTGAGGTGGTTATGAAAGTACAGTTTAGTCAACAGTACCTAAGAGTCACTGCTAAACCTCTGGAATCAAATTAAAATTAGTTATTTTTTTATATAATGACTGTTAAATACTTATATTGTAAGACCATATACTTAAATACAGAATTAAGACTTTAAATAATCAGTTAGACATTTTTCTGCACGCCATTTTAATAGTTCGTATCAGGAATCACAGTAAAAGTGGTTCACCATTCAATGTTTATGGCTTACGTTGATATTTTTGATGCTGATCTTCCTGGAAACCGCAAAACTTTGGCCAACAGGTATGCTGATTTGAATATACAAAGTTAAGTACCAAAAACGTAAATTACTACGCGATTTCAGGTGGAAATAAACAACATTTTGACATATCATGACATGTAGCTTCATGATATCTCAACACATCTGCAAGCACGTTAATTCTGCTCCAATCAATCGCCTATTTAAAGCCGTATTTAATAGCAATCCTATTCTATTAAGCATACGGTTCAGATTCATTAACATCATGCAAATGAATCAACACAACAATCATTCAATATTTAACTTAAAATTATTAGCTATTCGGTTTAAAGTTCATTGCAGCTTTCGTTCGCAACTGCAAAACCGTCAGTTTTGGATCGAATTTGAATCGTAAGTATTGGATAATAAAGTTAAAAATGGCTTAAAGCGCGGTTATTGGATCAGTTGGCATAGCTGGAATGCTTCTTGACGGCCTTATTGCAGATCGGATCGGCAGATGCAACACTTGCCTTGAGTTTGATTGTAGCACGATATTGAGCGCAATCGAGTTGGAACGGACTAGGCTGGCTTTCTACCAGGCATATAAGAGGTATCTAAATATGTACAGTAAGTAAAAGTAGCTGAAAGTGGCGTGTTAAGGGTTACTTTAACACGAATTTATTACTGAATAAATAACATACTTAAATATAACATAAATAAAATAAACAATATTTAATATCACTTATAAATAACACTAAACTATCTATAAAAAATCCCTACAATAAAATAACCTAAATTAAATACACCTACATATAAATCTATTTCTAATGTTGGCTCCTGTGGCATGGTACCGAGGATACTGCCAGCTCTTTTATCCCCGGCTATGTCGACCATCCGTTTAGCCGACTCTCAAATAGTAGATTGTGTAACAAGGGAGCAAAATGAAATATTTACGGCGAGGGCGTATATTGATTCCCAAACGAAGCGATGGAGTCTATAATAGAATCCCGAGCGTAGCGAGGGATTCTAAAGTAGACTCCTGAGCGTAGTGAGGGATTCAAGTGTTAACGCCCAAGTTGAAAATAGTTTTGCTCCTATGTGACACATACTGCTTTTCACACCACCTTAGGGGATTTTTTTTTTTATTGTTGAATCATATTTATTTTAACTTTATATGTGCTAAGTGTGCTTCTTGATTATAATGAATCTATTAATTTAATAAGAAATTTGATTGTGATGACGGACTGGCTGAAAAAAAAACGAATGTCCTAGAACAGAAAAGTGCCACTTTGTTCCCTCCTAGCAGGGAAGAAAAAGCCCGCATACGACTAGGTGGTGTGAAAAAAGTTTTTGTGCTGCTGGTCCCCACTGACCAAGAGTCTCGACTCCAAATACAACAAAGTTGTAGTTGGCGTCGAGACTCCTGTATTTGTGCCTTTTGGCTTCAGCCGCCTCCGCCGACGCGCCTACTTTATTTGTTTATTTTAAGTAGACACACTACTATATTCGACCGGTGCCGCTGTCACCCGGGTAGCCTAGTGGTTAGGGCGTCTGCCGCGAATGCCCAGCCCTGGGCACTGGAGGCCTAGGTCAGTTTTTCCCTTGTATATGACATCTATATAAGTTTACGAATTTATTGTTAGAGAGTAAGGGTGTGTGAAGATCACTTCGAATACCTCACCTGCTGAGTCACTACTGCTGCTGCAACCTGAATGTGACACCTCTAATTGCAGGCTTCCATAAGCTACGGTAGCAGCTTACCATCAGGCGGGCTGTAACTTATTTGCCACCGTAGCATAAAAAAGGTTATGATTAACAGCGTTAGAAAACATTCATAGCTCATGAATAAAATTAAATATATTCGTCATAATACCACAAATAAACGCTCTAACCGGGATTTAAATCTAGAACCTCCAGCAATCATTCTAGGTAATTACAACGCCTACTTGTACGGAATAGCTAGTAATCAATGATTTAAGGCTATCCCAAAACACTAAATCAGACACAGCCGTGAGCCATAACTTTAAGTGCCGATATGCCCGTTATCATGCTTGAAGCAAACGACTGGCTTACGTGTTAATATACTGCTGTTACCATGTTTAGTATGAAGGTCGTAATATAAGACATAATTCGCGATTCGAAAAATAAACACACACACTGGACTACTGGACAGACACAGCTCCAACCCAACTCAACTCAACGCTATAACGACATTGACATTTGCTATTCGAACAGATTTTCATTCAACATTGGTCTCACATTGGTCTCACATTGGTCACACATTGGTCGCACATTGGACCAATGTTTTCTATTTCTACTGGTAGTGTTTGGAATCGAGTCGTCCATCTATCCCCCCTATTTTTCAATGGTAGGGCCAGATGGAATTTATTCCACTTATCCTAACTAGTTTCCCCCCCCGGTAGACGTACTTAGCCGGCCTCAGACCAGAATTTGGAAACAAAGCAGCAATCATGCAAGTTATGTTTTCAAGTGCTTGTTTTCTATAATATTAATTTTGGTATAAAAAGTTTTTTTTTTCGTAATCACTATTTAAAATGCTGCGGAAGCGCCGGAGGCCTGACAGTAAGACGTCAGACTTTCAATCCGAAGGTCTCGGGTTCAAACCCCGGCTCGTACCACTGGGTTTTTCGGAACTTATATACAAAACATCATTTTATATTAACCAGAAGCTTTTCGGTGGGGAAAAACATCGTAAGGAAACCGGATCTTATCCCAACAACGCCTACTTTCCCCTCGGGGCTGGAAGGTAAGATGGCAATCGCTTTCGTTAAAACTAGTGCCTAAACGCCAATTCCTGGGATTAGGTTGCCGAGCGGACCCCAGGCTCAATAGAGCAAAAAGAGACAAAAAAAAAGAGACTACCTATTTAAAACCGATATGGTACAGTTGGTAGATTAAAATATAGATAGACGCAATGCGTAACTAACATTACACACAAATTATATTCCATTTTTAGAATCCATTTGTAAAGTTCCTTAGTATCAATAACAATTTGATTACTATACTCGAGGACAACTAAAATTAAAGACTTCATATTTAAACATAGGCAACCGTTTTCTATGTCTTTACGTGTATTATTTATAAAACAACCATCTAATGATGCCACAGAATCAAATACCCAACTCATATAACAGAAGCCGCAATCTCACGCACTAACTACCAATAAACGTTGAAACCCTCGCAAACATAATCACACCAATACTCAACCTTATCTCAAAGCAATAAGAGTTACAGGTATTATCGTTGATAACGATCATTATATACCTTATATCTGTACAGTAAGGTTGAAGATATTTGTGATAGTATCAGAGCTAAATAACAGATGGCGTGCATCAATTAATGACATTAAACTGTGTTATGATCGGTCAACGCCGTATTCCTATTGACCTGCAAATGATGAGGCGAGTTTCCTGGCGAGTCACTATAATCTCAAAAATTCGAGTTTTTGGACCCCGAATTGAGTTTTTAGATTAATTCCATTAACCCCTTAACGGAAAAGACTGAAAAAAATCCAATTCAAGCCCCATCGCAAACCTATAGTCCTAAAAATTGTGTACAAGAAAAATATACAAAAGATGATGTTACAGGGTGGTCTTTTTTGAGACCGTTGCCCTATAAGGGGTTAAACTTAGAGACTTGAAATTGACTTATTTTCTCCAAATGCTTACAGAAGATCTTAAATGATCGCTACAAAATTCAAGACTTATTTTCCTGTTTCAATAATAGTATTAATTTGTATGAAAGTGATCCTCAATTAATTAAACTCCAAATCGTGGGCAGAATGACTAGTGTCAGGATACAAAGTATTTTCGCCTTTCCATTACGTTTCTTGTAGTCAAGTACCCATACAAGGTTTAACAGAAATACTGGTGACCCTTTTAAGGGCGTAATTAGTATCGTATATCGTATTCTAATTATAAAAATTAAGAAAAAAAATTTTTTTCGCAAAAAAAAAAAAAATGTTGTATGGAGGGTTGGCCGGCTGGGACAACGTGACCCATACAAAAAAAATTTTTTCGCGTCCAAAAAAATTTTTCCCTACTTTTTCTTTCTCGCAATACGTTACCAATTATGCCCTTTAACGGATCACCAGTATTTTTATTACACCCTGTATTGAAAAGTTGCGTTAGGATACTGTTGTATAATTTTTTTTTGTATCTTATTACTTAATCAAGAAAAACTTATGCATAAACTATGGGATAATCTGTATTTGCTAACAATGAGAGTTTCCGCGATCGAGTTTTTCACTAGATGGCAGCACCGTGGTGGTCTTTTTGACAGCAGCTGTCAAAATCCACTAATTCAAAAAATGGTTAAACATGATTGGTGGATTATGACAGCTAGACCTCTCGCCACGGTGCTGCCATCTCGTGAAAATCTCGATCGTAAACCCTCATTAAGCGCAAATCTAGATGAAATATGTTTATTGGTTAATAAGGAATTTTTCCCGCCTCGACAAGCCATTGGAATCATACCCCAGATTGGCCACTGTACCGTAACACACATTAATATTCAATAAGCTAATATACTGCTCAAGTAGGACGATCACACAATGGCATTAAGCGACTCATGACATGACATATATTGTACAATGTACAGAGCACCATGTCTAGCTCGTATTATTTTACCTTAAAACAAAGACACTAGTTAAGTGTGATAGCTCTGAAAAGCTATTTAGATATTTTTCAACCGTAATTGACTAGAAAAAGCATTTTACTACCTACCTATTTATCATATCATATAGATTAGTATAGTTTATAAATTCTGGTTGCCCCAAAAATCTGCGTTGTGGCTACCCTGTCCATGACTCATGCTCAGTGGAAACCGTTTTGGTGTAAATTATTGTTTTTTGTACATTTTATGTTTTTTTTTCTCTTCTTTGCACCGAATAAAAAAACATTTCATTATTTAATTTTCATAACATAACATAAATACTCTTTACAGCACGCCTCAAAATAAAGAAACACATAAAATACAATTTCATATTAGTTAGTACCGAATTAAATCAGCCATATGGTAAGTTATCATTAAAACATTCCGAATATTGTCTTATATCGCCCGAGGATGTGCCACAGAATAAATCAATACCCAAACAAGCGTACAATGTGTACATTCTGCTTAAACTGCTGATTGCTTAATCTGTGGCAAACATTGTTATTTTCAAAACGTCGCATTTTATTGACGAGCTGACGAATTTTAGACTTTTTGGAAATGAGTTAAGTAGATTTTAATACAAAGCGGTTAAGGAACCAGCTCGTCGTCGAATAATTAATCAATTATATCTTTCTCCTCTCAAGACGAAAGTCTTTGACCAGTGTGTGTTGCCAGTGATGACATATGGTACTGAAACGTGGTCGCTTACAATGGGCCTCATAAGAAAGCTCAAAGTCACCCAAAGGGCAATGGAGAGGGCTATGGTTGGAGTCTTTCTGCGTGATCGCATCAGAAATGAGGCCATCCGCAGCAGAACCAAAGTAACCGATATAGCCCTCCAAATCGCTAAACTAAAGTGGCAGTGGGCGGGGCACATTGCTCGTAGAACCGATGGCCGTTGGGGCGGAAAGGTTCTCGAGTGGCGACCACGAACCGGAAGGCGCAGCGTGGGTAGACCCCCCGCAAGGTGGACTGATGACCTGGTGAAGGTCGCGGGAGTCCGCTGGATGCGGGTGGCGCAGGACCGGTCATTGTGGCACTCTTTGGGGGAGGCCTATGTCCAGCAGTGGACGTCTTTCGGCTGATATGATGATGATTTTTCTCCTTGCACTTGTTGTACCATCAGGTTCAAAATTGCATGGTCAATTTATCAATGAATTCATTCATAAATTGGCCATGCAATTCTGAACCCGATAGTACATGTCTCTGTTTGACCCTTTGGTTGATTCGCATATACATTTTTACATTGCAATTGTTATAAAGATTAAATTAATTACTTAATAATGTTCCATTAATGAGGGTTTACGATTTTCACTAGATGGCAGCACCATGACACCACATTGGGGTTTGCCAATTAGTAAAGCAGTGTAAATATACCTACTTGTTTATGTTTACACACATACATTATACTAATTTCCACCCGTGACTTGACGTGACGTCACTCACCCCGCTCCTCTCACTTAGCACAGCTGGGGGCTTAGCCAAGATGACAATCGTTTGTAGAAAACGAAACGAAACGCTATCCGTGTCTCTATTGCACTAATATGGAAGAGTGATAGAGAGACTGATAGGTTTTCGTTTCGTTTTCTACAAACGATTGTCATCTTGGCTAAGCCCCCAGCTGTGCTAAGTGAGAGGAGCGGGGTGAGTCACGTTACGTCAAGTCACGGGCGGAAATTAGTATAATGTATGAGTGTAAACAAGTAGGTAACATATTTACACTGCTTTACTAATTGGCAAACCCCAATGTGTACTAAGGGGTGACCGATGTTATGATTCGGGTTGTTTTGTTAGTGTACTGATTAACTTGACATTTACACATGTCTAGCGTAAAATCTTACGATGACCGTGTAATAGTACATTACTGCAGAGACCAGTAAGTAAGCTTTCCTGGCTGAGTATTTAGTAGCCGTCCGAGTCGAAGACGAGGACGGCTACAATACGAAGCCAGGTAAGCTGATTACGGTCGAAGCATGTATAGTGCTTTTCTCAAACATGTAAGGAAATAAAATTACTTGTTTAGTGCTTCAGTTACTGGCTGAGTGATTTAATATTGTATGAAAATCCTTTACGTACGTCGCGCTGAACCTGCCTTGGAATAGAGTCCCTACTGGTCTCTAATTACTAACGTAACAGGAACATTTCCGAGCATGTTTGAGAAAATAAAATAAACTCAAACTTAAACATTTGTTCAGTAAGTAGGCCACAAGGGCACTTTTACACGTCAGATAGTAAAAGAGAAAAAAAACTACACTGGTTTTAACCCAACACCTCTGACCCGAGAATAATTATGACCGGCATGAAACTCGGTGGGACTTATTTTTTTAAAACAACAGTACGTACATCAAAAACTTTAAAATACATATGCATACAAATGCGTTGTTCTATAAGAAAACATATCAAGCCACGGCTAGGTTAACCAACAATAGGTTATAGTTTAAGAGAAATATCAAAGAAAAAATAACGTTTAAGAGTCCAAATGTGACTATTTGAAAACGAAGTACACACAGGTTTGATATACTTCTTATACCTGAACTATGTCCTCTACTTAAATTTCCAAAATATAATAATTAATCCATCATCAACAGTCAGAATCACATTTTGAATTTACATAATAATAATAAAAAACAGTAAGTGATTCTAATATACAAAAAACATACAATTTCCAAATTTAACACGCTAGACCAATTAGTATGAAAAAGGATTGTTTTAACTAAAAATTATGTCTCTAAATGTAAGCTTTGTTTTTACGTGCATATAAAAAAAACATAAAAAAATCTCGTTAAAATATTATTATGTGTTAACGTAAATTAGGTAATATTTTACCTGAAATGTTCTATCAATTACTGGGTTACTTCAGAGATCTATCTGCACCCAAGTTTAAAATAACACTAAATGGTTCATTTATATTTTAACATTCATGAATAATAATAAAAAAAAATATTCACAAATGCACGAAACTTACAAACAATGTCATAGAAAAATTGTTTGCAAAACTAGACACAAACTAACTAATTTTACAACAAAAGCGGCATGAAACAACAATACAGCGAGTCCAATCGATACGCTTACAAATTTCATTAGAGCACACAAATCGACCCGTATGGCGGCATTGTGGAGTGCGCCCTCTGTTTGTTTGCTCTGTAGTTTGGTCGCCATATGGGGCCGGTTGTGAACTTTGTGCAGTATCTATAATCAGTGAGAGCATAATGTCCGCAGATGTAGCTATACGGGTGAGGTGTTCAAAACGATCTACACACTCTTGTTCTGTGAATAATGTGTTGTGTTTTGTTGTGTTGTTCTGTTCCGATAGGAGAGCATATCAAACGTTTTGTGAAGCAATCAGATTTGGATTTTACTATTACAATACATAGTCTGTTTTGATATGTCTACTATAGAATCTATTAATGTTTTGAAAAAATAAGTCCCGCCGGGTTTCTTGCCGGTCATAATACTTCTCGGGTCAGAGGTGTAGGGTTAGAACCGGTGGTAGTTTTTTTCTGTCGCTGAAGTTTATAATGTGCCTAAATTGTAATATTTTATCTTTTTTTTAATCTTTTTATTGTCTCTTCTATCTCTTAATCAAATAGTTTATTTAAAGGTAGTTAAAGTACGTTTTAATTAAGCCACCAATATAACGCCTAGTTTAAAAAAACAAGATCGCTAACACACTGGCATAATTTCCCTAAAAAGCATAAGTAGGTACAAGACTTTCCAAATTAAAACCTGCTGTGAAAAGGCCCTTTACCCAGTAACGGCGAAAACCTCTTACGATACGAGGAAAAATGTTAAAAATAATCCAGTATTCATCGTAAACGAGATAAATAGGCGCGGGAAGATGAATCTCGTGTCGTCAACGAATTATTTGGAGACGACAATTATACAGTATATGCTGTAAGTTCAGATGTAGCATTTCTGGGCATTTTTATTTTAACTAATGTACTTTAAAGCACGACTTAAGTCGTGTTTCAGTAACGTCTAACTGTCACATTCCTGATAAATTGTATGGGATTTGACATCGACCGTCAGTTTTGTGAGGATTGCTAACCGGCCGTTAATGGTACACAGTAAAGTGAAAATTCAATTCAATTCAAATCATTTATTTCAAGCAGTTACAGCTCATATTCACAAATAATATAATCATAATACAAAATTAAAACATCAACAAAATAAAATAAAATTAAGATTATACATTATTAATACCTACGTTCTATCTTACTAACTACGCCGTGCCGACTACAACAGTGCCGAATATATGGGCAATCGTCCCTGTCGGCGATCATGGCTAGAATGGTGTTGCGGCTGTCCCGGACTCTGCGCACGAGCGCGGCGCTGCGCGCGCGCATGCTCGCGTGGAAGCACGCCACGTGCGCCTCCGCGAACATGCCCGACGCGCTGCAGTACCGCGGCAGCCCCATCACCGCTCTAAAAGCGTTGTTAAACTGGACTCGAAGGGCGTCGTATGCTTTCTGAGTATAATTCGCCCATAGACCGCATGAGTAAAGCGAAGTGCAGTAGGCTCTGAAAAGCGTTCTCCTCACATCCCTGGAGCACCGCGCGAACCTACGGGCAATCATGTTAGCTCTGACACATAGCGCCCTTCGTTCCCGCTCGATGTCAGCGTTGTCCCCAAGGTCAGACCGAACTATGTGGCCCAGATATTTAAACTGTTCCACCCTTTCTAAGGCTACCCCATTTAAATAAATGGGCGGTACGCTATCAATTCTACGTGACCCGGCCTCAAAGAAAATGCGCGTCTACGTGATTTCATATCATCATGAACATACACAAGTTCTAACCTTGTTACTTCTTAAATTATACAATTATACTATGTAAAAACAACGTTTGCTCTATTATATAGCAAAGGTTGGTCGATAGAGACGAACGCTATATGTTCCCTATTGATACGTCAATAACGTGTCTATCAGATATCCGCCAGTTGAAAATTCAGTAACAAAAATTAAAGGGAAGTTGTACCTACCTAGCACACATAAAGATCTTGCAACATACGGAATAGCAATGGAATAATAGTCTTAACCCATAGTGCTGTAGCTAAATATTATGATTTATATTTTTATTTTCCTAACTTCTTACTATCTCTCTGATTTAACTTCAGCACTCACTAAAATGTGATTTATTTATTAAATTACATTTAAAAATAAAAACTACATATAAACTAATACTAAAACCGAAAACAGGGGCTCCAAATCAGATCCGACCGGTAGGGTGCCTAGAAGACTGGCGGCAATGCCGCGTTGGACAGCAATACCGATGCGCTGGGCAAAGCATGACCCATCCAATGTAAAATTCTATTTACATAAATAACATTTATGCCAAAAAATAATTTGATTATACTATTTAAGATTATGTAACGATTTCGTTTAACGTAAACGTGTGGAATTTTAACATAGAATTACACCCAAAGAGCGCGCTAGCTTTAAGACTTTCCAATATTTTATTATTATTATTTAAGTTCGAACCAAGATACGTCATCTTTAAATTAAAGGCATTCGCATTAAAGGTAACAGCAGGGTGTCAGCTATTGGGTATCAGCCTGTCGAGCAATAAGTCCTATTGCCACCAAACAGGAGTTTTCATGTACTTTTTCTCGATATACTCTTCGATGTAGAATATAATCATGCAGAGATGGCTTACAAGCCGTAATGCGCGGAATGATTATGACCCCGCATCTGTGAGCACGGCCTATACAGTATACAGCGTATGAGGAAAAGCGTAGAAAAATGGGCTTTTTTATACTTATAACATTTTTGCAAAGGCATCGAAAGGCACAATAGGCAGTTTTTAAGATAGTATGATATTTTTTTTAAGTTCTAAGGGGGTGAAAAAGGGGAGGAACTTTTTAAATGATTTTCACTCCGAAAAAGCTGTTGCTGGTGGAGGCTACGTCATCAATGAACATTTTTCACAATTACTGCAGTCAAGCCATTTATTACGTCATCACAGTATCAATTAACCAGACCGAAATTACGAAACCTGTTCTGGATGCTTTAATATTTTTATTTTGAGCTAGCTTTTTCCCGCGGCTTTGCCCGCGTACTATAAGTACTCAAAAAGGATACGATACCCATGTTGATTTTCAGACTTTGTGACCACATTTGCCCCTTTTAGGGGTTGAATTTTCAAAAAACCTGAAACACGTGTTTACCATTTATCGTTAGGAGTACTCCTGTGAAGTTTCAAATAAAATAGTCTAACAATTTTGATTCGCCATACAAACTTTGGACCCCATTTTACCCCCTTAGGGGGTGAATTTTGAAAAATCCTTTCTTAGTGCATCCCTAGACCTTATAAGGAACCTACGTGCCAAATTTGGAATCTCTAGAACCAGCGGTTTGGGATGTGCGTTGAAATGTCAGTCAGTCAGTTTCATCTTTTTTATATTTAGATGGACGAAACCTGTGTTGCGGATTGACATTACTTGAACTAAGTTCCAATGCTCAATCAATCATATTTTTCATGTAGTTTTTTTCATAATATACTCCGTGGTGTAGAATACATACATATATAATCATGCAACGATGCTTACAAGCCGTAACGCACTGCCTATACATACACTCGCATAGGGCGAATGACCGGTCGGACCAAAGGTTTACAATACTATACTGCAGGAAATAAAAGATGCAACCAGCTACTTTGCTTTACTTCTGATTTTCATAAACTACTGACTGAAGCCCACTACTCCCTGGACGCCTATTTCAAGTACCAGACTATGTTATAATCAACCCATCTGTTATGGACTCACTGTATTACCTACTTATTTAGTAACCGGTTCGTTAACCTAACAAGTCTAACGACGTTGAAAAATGTTCTAATGTACTGAACACAAAACACAAAACATGTAATGTATCACCAATGTACAGTCGAGGACAAAGAGATGTATACACTTTTGGACCTTATTGCGTTGTAATAAGGTCCAAAAGTGTATACATCTCTTTGTCCTCGACTGTACCTAGTTATACCTATAAGAATTAGTTTTTAAGCAATGACATGTAAAATACCTGTTTTATCAATAAATGATCATATCATATCATATCAATGAAGAAAGCCTGTGGAAACACAGGCTTGAAATTTTTCTTCACTTATAAATTATTTTATGAACACATCATAAGGCTACAACTACTATTAAAAAAAACCGGAAAAGAGCACCTTGATAAAGATAAAGATAAAAAGATAAAAGATATTTATTCTTCAATTAAGGCACATTAAAATAAAACTACCACCGGTTCTAACCCTACACCTCTGACCCGAGAAGTATTATGACCGGCAAGAAACACGGCGGGACTAATTTTTTTAAAACAGTAATACATGTTCAATGCTCCGTAGTTGCAGGCCCGTCACAATACACCCAATCAAAAGAACTTTTTATAGGATAAAATGTACGAAAGTGTTGATTTAAAAAAAAATCATTTTAAGACCTTTTCAACGATACCCGTTTGTCACAACACTTGTATTTTACAAAAAGCAGTAAAACCACGCGAGTTCCAAAATTGAATTTCTCCAAGAATTTCCCTTTTTCCTGATGGAGATGGCACGGTGCACGGGTCTAATAAATATCGTTACCCATTATTCCGTTTTCTTGTATTTGTATTACCTGCAATAAATAAAAATATATTAGTTATTTGTATACCTTCAAACTGAAAACGTTTATCTCGTTCAAATGGCTGTATATTTGCCCTTATTATAGTTATAATAATCAGGGCAAGGTTTCAACGTGGAACATACAATTGCGTTACTCATTATTAAGTTCCACTTAATCATTATATTATTATGGCTTAATAAGTATTATGTCAACTCAGTAAAAAATTGTAATTGTAATGTTAACCAGTATAAAATAAATTTTGTATTAGGCAGAACGTCTGCTAACGATACCACAATGTTTTAGAAATAAAGTAGAGAAAACACTATAAAAATCTACCTCAGGCGAGACTCCGTTGGCCAGTTGAGAAGTGTACGACTTCTTCGGCAGATGTCGCCTAGCGAGGTGTCCCCCTGAGACGCATAAAGTATATAGTGGAGAAATTCGCAGCCATCAGGTAAGTCTCAGTAGCTCAGTTGGTCAGAGCGATGGGCATGCTTTCCAAAGTCGCGAGTTCGAGTCTCGCCTGAGGCAGTGATTTTTTCTACTTTTCCTTTATTTCTAAAACATTTCAGTATAAAATAACTAATTTTCTGCTTGCAATGTCTAAGCCAGTGCATTAAATCACTTCACAGAGCGGAAACAAAACATCCGTTCATACAAAGGCACTTCTTAACCCTAACCAAACAAATGAAAACAATCACAGCACAATTTACCCGCCATTGTACAAGTATACCAGAGAAATGAGAGCAAACTCCTTATCAAAGTTAGTTCAAAATGCACTTTTTTATGCCCGCCAGTGTAACGCATCGTACGTTATGGCGCGTGAAACGAGCTAGCGGAAAACTTTCAGTGTACACTTCGGGCCAATGGAAGTGGTTTATTGTTTCGAGAAAGTTTAACCGGTGGAATAGTTTTTGTTTGCTTTTAAATTGCATTGTTTAGTAACGGTTCGTGGGAGGTGTGAAACAATTTTTCAGAACATTTTTCGAGCGTGCTGCAGTGGAATTTTATCGTTGTAACAAAAGCATGTTTCTAGTTTATCGGCCATATGAGGATGGATTATTAGCTATTTCAACTTAAGATTATTTTTCTAGTAAATAACGAAGTGAATAGGCTTATACCTATTTAATTATTTCACCGTCAAAGTGAAAATTGGGTTATTAAATTTTTTTTTATATTTGCTGATTATTTAGTTATGATTTCCTTTATTGACATCGATTTCGTGGGATTTTAATATCCTATTGTACCTACATGCAACCTAGTGAAATATACTTGTATCCTAGGTTTTGAAACTATAAGAACCATAATCTTTGAAATGGAATAATTAAAGCAAAGTTTGAAAAAAATATTTAAAGATTTGAAATTGTATGCTTATATTATGTCAGTCTAACAGATTATAGATAGGTATCACTTGTTTTGAAGTTTTGTATTTTTATATCGTATATAAGGTTGCAACCTTATATACGATATTTATATTTATAGGTTTGTGTGTGATCATAAATGCTGGCAAAGGGCTCGAAACGTTGACATAAATATAAAAATACAAAACTTCAAAACAAATGATACCTATCTATAATCTGCACTTAATTTATAATATGCACGCAGTGCACTGCTTAAATGCCTATCCTTATCCCGTGACCACGCGCGATGGCAATATGCTTGAAACGTTGTGATTAATAATGAAATTCTAAATATATGACATAATCCGTTCCATTGTTTTTAATTTATTAATAATTGTCGAGGCCATAGAGGACAATAATATTATTATTTACGTTTTAAATGCTAATTATAAGTATACACTGGACATTGTCCTCCAGTGTACACGACGCTCCTGATGCATTGTTATTGTTGTTGGAACTGGCAGTGGATGCATGGTAATAATGTACATTTAAATTTAAAAGAATTCCACATAAATTCTCACGCGAGAATATGTCCCCCGGGCCGTGGAATTTATGACACTTGACATTCATTTACTAAGTGAAGTATTTTTATACTGTATATGAATGTCTTTTAACTCCGGTCGTGGAAGCCTTTGAGAATTCAACCAACCGGAGAAGCCATGTCTGTCATTTGCTATACAATTTTTTTTTAACCGTAAACTTACTTATATTACACGTCATACTATTATTTTTACGTATGGCTAGAATATAAGCTTACCTACTTCAAATCAGGCTATTCTTAATTCAAACTACCAGAAATCTAGCTAAAGCTGAACTAATACCAACATAATTTGCACGACCTAAACCTACACTAACGTTTATAGTACATTACTGCAGAGACCAGTAAGTAAGCTTTCCTGGCTGAGTATTTAGTAGCCGTCCGAGTCGAAGACGAGGACGGCTATAATACGAAGCCAGGAAAGCTGATTACGGTCGAAGCATGTATAGTGCTTTTCTCAAACATGTAAGGAAAAAAAAAAAAAAAAAAAAAAAAAAAATAATAATAATAATAATAATAATAATAATAAAAAAAAAAAAAAAAAAAAATAAAAAAACAAAATAAAAAAAAAATTTAAAAAAAATAAATAAATAAAAAATTTAAAAAAATAAAAAAAAAATAAAAATAAAAAAACACAGGGGTATATGGGTAAATGTACACCATTTTACCAAAATACTTTCCACTCCTGATGTCTTTTAAAAGCTCGGCAAGTAACCAACTTCAGTTACTGGCTGAGTGATTTAATGTTGTATGAAAATCCTTTACGTACGTCGCGCTGAACCTGCCTTGGAATAGAGTCCCTACTGGTCTCTAATTACTAACGTAACAGGAACATTTCCGAGCATGTTTGAGAAAATATACTTAATACCGTAATCATCGAAACATCATCCTAATAATGGCTAATATGACCTTTATTGCACCCACATAAGACCCAGGCTATTAATTTGAAATCTCGCCATAAACTAACTGCCATTTTAGTCTTATTACCTATGTCATACGGCCGTGGTTATAACACTATTGGGATTGTTTGTTGTATTGTGAGCCGTGCTGTGTGGTGTTAAGGTTGGGTTTGGTTTTGAAGCAATAAGAATGGTATTTAAATTCGTGCATGGTCCTCGGTTAGTGAATTTGACACCGCGACCGCCGGTTGCAACGTTTACGGTAGGCTAGCTAGTAGCTATTAATTTTTCTAATTTTTAATTAAAATTTAGGAAGGAAAAGCGATTAAATGTCACTTTCATACGAGTTTCTGATTATTCGACGACTTTTTTAGTAACCCCATTCGAAAGAGAAATAATCTTTGCCAGAAAATCTTAGTAGTGTAAGACGTACTTTATAGGATTGTGTGTTTTAATATATCGTTGTAATTATAATATAAATCATTCACGGGTTTCGTAACAATTTTGTTTAAAAATATACTTCAAGCCACGAATCGAAATAAAATTAATTTCATTCTCGTCGCATTTGGTTGTTGACAAGTGTGCCAAGGGGCTCGTTAACGACGCAGAGCAAATAATTATATATATGTATGCTTATATTACGTAAATGAAAACTTATGGCACTTCTAGACGATTGTAATTGAGATACTGCGACTTATATTTACATTATTTATTTAATCTTGATTTGGATTTCAAAGTGGAGACGAAATCTTGCAAATACCTACACAATTCTGGGATTACTAGTAAGTTTAACTGACCTGGTTAAGGTTGGTTTGAAATATTTAAGATGAGCAGCATATCAATTCTTTTAGGGATCCTGTACATCTTTGCCCATCAGTAGATATTTTTTGTAACTAGATAATGCAGAGGAGAATATATCCAATTGATAGCTGACTGACGTTTGAATGTACTTATTTATTATGACGTATACAATACAAACTTTGCTACTCGCATTATCCAGTATTACAGAATAGCATTCATACTGAATTAAACCTTTTTTTATCTTAGCAGATAGAGGTTTCATTTTGATGATAAATCAGTCGCTTAGCTCTTGAACTATGTTCCACAAAGCTCGAAAACTGATGTTTAGCGCGATTACTACGTGCCGAGGCTAATTCCCAATTACCGTACATTATTTATGCCACCGGCCGTCTACTGATACTACTGATAACTTCATTGTATTGGCTTGTTTGAACATGTTGATAGAACCATTGGATAACGTTTGTCTGCGCTATTGTACAGTTAGGATTTCTCCATATCTATCGACGCGGAATCGGCAAAATCCGGTGGAAAAAAGCTTTATGTCCACACATTAATAAGAGCTAACAAGGCATGGGCCGCGATTCGAAAAATAAACACACACACTGGACCGACACAGCTCCAACCCAACTCAACCCAACTCAACTCAACGCTATAACGACATTGACATTTGCTATTCGAACAGATTTTCATTCAACATTGGTCTCACATTGGTACAACATTGGTACAATGTGTGACCAACAATGTGAGATCAATATGAGACCAATGTTGAATGAAAATCTTGTCGAATAGCAAATGTCAATGTCGTTATAGCGTTGAGTTGAGTTGGGTTGAGTTGGGTTGGAGCTGTGTCGGTCCAGTGTGTGTGTTTATTTTTCGAATCGCGGCCTTGGTTCGGCTCGGGTCGGCTCGGCCGACGCCTGCCGACGCGTCGACGCCTTTTTCGCTCGTATTGGGTAGACATAAAGCTTTTTTCTATCGGATATTGTCGATTCCGCGTTGATAGGAGTGGAGAAACCCTTATTCGACAAATTCGTTATTCGTCAACACACTGGGTCCTCTTTGAGATCTTTGGCAACCTTACTCACCAGCGGGAACACAACACTATGAGTAGGGTCTAGTGCTATTTGGCTGTGGCTGTGTTTTTTTGTCACTTGTTGTCATAGAGGAATAAGTAAGCTTAGAGTGCTGTTAATATTTTCTATTTGCTAAACATATACCTATTTTGTCTTAGTTATTCGTAAGTCCATTCCATTAATTAGTTCTGCATATTTTTAATGGCTTAATTTACTGCCTTTGACTGTATTTCTTTTCGGACCCAATTTTTTTAATAACGTATTTATCTGCATATTCAATCCAAAAGAATACATCAAACAGATTTGGGTTTAAACCATTTCAATATATTTAAAACAAACTCTTCGCCATTCGCTTTCTTATTTATTAATGTCACCACAACCACTCCCCTAAACCTTCAACTAAGAAACTGTGAAACTGTCAACTGCCATACACAACCTCAGAAACACAACGGCATAACTACCTTAAAAACCTCTATACTTTTGCCCTATATCTTCTGTGGCAGAAATATCGCTTAGAACCAAAAAGTCTTAAGTTTCACATAAACTCTAAGGACTTTCACCTTTTTGGTTCTAAGGACGCAGAACTATGCAAATACAAATCTCCTTAGCGTTTGTTTACGTTGCGTACTTCACGGGTTTGTTTGTTAAGCCCCTTCTTTATAGAAAAAGAGCATATGAATGGCCGTCAAAATTATCTATACATTTTTCACCTTATTGCAATGGAGTAAGGTCGAAAACTGTAGGTATATTTTTGACTTAAGCGTTGTGAGAACTTCTGGTTTTTGAAAGAGAAGTGCACTGTTTTTGACGCGTTCTTTAGGAATAGAGTGCTTGGTTAAATAACTTTAAGATGCACTTCAACAATTAACTATAATTTTACAAATAATTAAAGAATGCATGGAGTGGAATGAGCGCTGTCTAATAAGTTTTTATAGTACGGAATTTGTCAAAAACCAAGAAACCAATTCTTTATTATATATTTTGACAAAATACGGGACTTAATCGCGTACACTTACTTTTATTATTTCCCTGACGTTTCGAACGTGCCGTAACGCTCGTAGTAACAGGCAGACTAAAATACTAATAAGTTTAAATCATTACCAATTATTTAGTTATAAACATTACCTACTTAGTAAGATCTGAAAATCTGAAAATAAAAAAAAAGACACGTGATGCATTGTTTGTGGCTACTGTATTAAAGTGTAATTTATTCAATTTTTTGGGTTCCGTACCTCGAAAGGAAAAATCGGAACCCGTATAGGATCACTTTATTGTCCTTCCGTCTGGCCGCCCGTCCGTCCGCCCGTCCGTCCGTCCGTCTGTCTGTCAAGACCCTTTTTCTCAGGAACGCGTGGAGGTATCAAGCTGAAATTTATATCAAATCTCAGATCTACTGTCCCTTAGAGCTGTGAAAAAATCTTTCAAGCCAACGCAATCAAAAGATATGTTCGTTTATGCCGCAAATTTTCGAAACTCGCAAGGGAATCAAAACCTACAGGGTACTTCCCGTGAACTCAGAATCTTGAAATTTGGTACGAAGCAACGTCTTAGCGCAGATGAAGGAAAATTGCGAAAACCGTAAATTTTTAGTAACATAATATAATCAAAATATTTTTAAAAATTTTAAAGTTACGTACTACCCCTATATACCTACCTACAGGTTTGTACGGAACCCTCGGTGCGCGAGTCAGACTCGCACTTGGCCGGTATTTTTAAAGAAGCCATTCAAATCAGCTATGATAATGTAAACCATACATCGATAAACTTATTGCAAAGGTCATCCAATTTCAAACTCATGTTTAAACCATGCGCATGTTTGAGAAAAAACTTATTAAAATTGCACATATTCGGAATATTCTGGAGCTAGGGTTGTCACAAAGTTGTTTGCTCTATACTTTGCAGAGGGGACTTAAAACTGCACCCCGGGGTGTTTATCGTGCAAAGGCTCCGTATTCAAACAAGAGACGTGTTCAGAAACGGGAAATATGATTACGATATCTTGTTGAACGTGATGGAATGATGTTGATATTTTACGGTCTTGGATGAGGTGACGACAACTATAGCAGTTGTCTTACAAAAGGGATCTATGATTGTATTGCACAGGACAATAAACAATGGAAATCATTTCTGAGAGCCCTATGACCTCGACGAGGGACATCAGAATGCCATCAATCATCAGGTAGTAAAATAGCTGCCATGCATTAACTATTATATATACTTTTTAAACTCTGGAACGAAATTTTAACTTTCAAAGTCATGATTTGTTATCAAAACAATTTTCTTTCGTCATCGAAATGACAGCTAAAAAAATTGTGATTCTGAGAGTCAATGTTACAAAAATAACAACAACTAAATGTTATGTTTTTCGAAATGGCCACTGATCATTTCTAGATGCCCTACGCTACCTACTTACATCGTCAGTATTCAGTACAGCTTACAGCGTATAGCTATTTTTTGAAACGGAAATCATCATAATGATTATTTTTTTCAAGCCCTACTATTTAACTTACACTAAAATACCAATTAATTCCAAATGGTCAGTTCACAAAACATTTTCAATTTACTTTAATTCAGTTAACACTACAAAATTATAACTAGAACAAAACTAACCAACGCCCAACTCAAAACGAATTTAAACGGACTTGTCAAAAAACTCTCAACTTGTACTGCATGTAAAAAAACCGTACTTCCCATTGTGAGCGTAATCCGGGCATTCAAAGTTTTAACGCAGTCCTGAACACTCGATTATGCCTCTGTTTTTATGAAAAACATTTAAAAGTTTGAGAATTTTCTGACTACGACTGTGAAAGGAATTGAGGAAGTAAGATACTTGTCTTGGTTTTTTTGTAATGTGGCAACCCTGATCAATTTTCTTTGTATAATTCATACAAAAAAATACTTTGCCTTATTTTGTTTTGCATTTCAAATAAATAGACAGGAAAAATAGCATATTTTGGAGGGAAAATATGTACATCATTGAAATTTTGTTTAATTACTTTATCTTGGCACTAGAAATGGGGATCTGTCGAGTCCTACATATATATTTAGAGGTCCTACCCCTATCGGGGGGATAACCATAAGATCAGGGGGGAAAATTTTGCAAACGTAAATTCACAAACTAGGCTAACGATGTGTCATTTATTTTGTTGCTCTGAATCGAAAGAGACCATACCCATACATATATGTAGGATAAATATTTTGCGAGATATGAAGAGTTGTTTTTAACCAAATATCAACTTGTTGCTCATCAATGAATAGGTATTTAAAAATAACATTGAGATTCATTAAAACAGTTTTTGAGTTAGTGAATATTTACAGAAATAATCGCTTCGAAATTCTAATAAATTGTGTTCTCCCCCTCTATCTTCTAAACGCCTATTAGCCATTTTTGAGTTTTGACTTTGTGAGACATTTCCAAATTTTTTTCCTTATGCACGTACGATCTTTTGGCATCAGTTCGTTCTTATTCGTGGAAGTTACGGAACCCTCTATTATGCGCGGTCCGACACGCACTTGTCCGGTTTTTAAGTGCCCCTCCCCCTATACCCCCCGGAAAGGGGTAGGACCCCTAAATTTTCATAGGACTCAGCAGATCCTCATTTCTAGTGTTGTTCAAAGTTTCATTGATGTACATAATTTTCGCCAAACTGGCATATATATCCTTACTTTGACTCTAGTATAAAACTCAAAAATATAAAGCTGGTTCTGTTAAAATTACAAGCAAATAAAAATATTCATAAAACTGTTTTCGTTATGAAAGGAGCCACACGGGGTAATAAATTATATAAAATATAAATATGTATTCAGCGTATAATTTATCAAATTATTAAAGATACTTACTACTAATTCTTATTAACCACAGCATTAATGTACGAGTAAACCCCCAAAACTCCTTAATTACGATAGATCTGTTTCAAGGTCGTCAGGGCTGTCACGCCCCTAATTTCGTTTTAATAACACTCTCCAAATGAAGACAGATTGAGGCTCCGCATTCGAGAAATACTAAACAAAGTAATTACCCTGGCCCGGATAATTCGATATACGTCAGCAGTAATACCTACTGACGAAAACCAGCCTAACCCTTAAGCCTTTAAGGTGGAAAGTTGGATGAGATTTATCTGAAAGTTGTAAAAGAGAACGTGTATCGAATAAGTATGGTTATGACGTAGTGAAGAGATGGAAGTATGCCACTCACGAACAACATTGGTATTGGCAAGATCACCCTCAACAAGCTCTGTCAGAGCGCGCGTCACGCAGCACGCCGCGCCGGACGCAGGCCGGCAGTCGGCAACGCCACGTACAGCAGTGCGCTACGGGCCGGTTCAAATAGCACTCTTAGTTTTTGAAAATGGAGACCTAGGCTCTCCGAAACATGTATCGCCGAGTGACTAAAGTGACTTGAGTGAAACCGTTATATTTTATATTGTTATAACATTGGCATGCTTCAAGATTTTGTAAGCAGTTGGAAAATAATTCAGCAATGTTACAGCAGGTGCTAAGTAATTAACTTTATAATGACTCTGGAAATAATTAAAGTAAAAATAGAGTTATTTAAAAGTAAAATAATATGTATCACCTCCAACCTAGATAGATTTTATTTAACTGTAACGGTTTACCGTTATAACGAATGAACTTATAGAGTAAAATAAAACTACAAACTAAACTAAACTACAAACTAGTATAATAGACTAAATTAATACATATAGACTTAAATAATAAAATAATCTTAACCACTAATAAATTAGGCAAAATAAAACTCGAACAAACAGAATTGACGACTGCATTTGTTATTAGTTAAACTAGATGCGAATACAAAGGACTACGTCATCCGCTAGCGATAAGCGGCGAGCACTGGCTAACTAATGGGACACATACGCGTCCGCGACATTCCTACCACGGCTACGACAGCGAGAGGTCTAACCAGCCAAATACTTATGGACGATTTTAATGTTTAACACAAAATGGTGTGACAGATTTTTAACATGGTGTTAAAGTAACCTAAACTCAATGTGTTAAGTTAAGTTCCAGTATTTCCCCAAATAGGGGACCAAGTCTGGGGTTGAAATTGGAACTCGCCAACCTGAATGCGCATGCTCCCCTACGTTCCCGAAGGTTCCTGTGCTGAGGACCTGGAACCACAGCTGGACTCGGCCACCTCCAAGTGCGACGATCCGCGGCGTAGTGCAGGGAAGTGACCCCTAACAAGGACTTGTTTCGCGCTTTCCATTGTCTAAATGCCAGCTCAGGAAAGGACTCACGACCTTGTTTTCTTTTAATTATTTTAATATATTTTGTCAAACTTAATCCGGTTAGTTTTCTTACTCTTCTCTGCGTTCTACCCTACTTCATGCGACGCTAAACGTCACATTGGCGCCCATACTAGGTATTTTCTGAGCTGTGTATTATTGAAGCAAGTCCTTGGCCTTTTCTTTCTTGGTTTTCTTTGGTGTTGGCGGCTTTCTAATATTAGCACTTGTAATTCATCTAGTTTTTAAGTCTGATTTGAGCAGTTGCTAGGTACGTGGTTGTCTACCTCTCAGTGTTTTTTATAACATATTTCTGTTGTGTATAAAAAATATTTTACCCTTAGCCTATGCTAATTTAATTTAAATATAAAATTTTATTGTATTCTACTTTCTTAGCAACTAAAGCTAACTGCTTTACAATCAATTGTAATCAAACACACACCTTTCTCTAGAGTTTAAACATGTCGTACCCTATTAAATATTTGCCACTCCAAAAAGCCGAACTCGAATATGAGGTGATTCTCAGAGGTGGTTCAACTGGCTCTGTGCCAGAGCTTCGAAGCCAGATTGTAAAATTATCCATACCCCCTGAGGACATTTTGGAATCCCACTTAGAGCCTGCGGTTGACCTCGATGCTGTTAAAGACAGCCTAACAAAATCTCAAACGATGTTAACATCTCTAAAAACTAAATTTGATAAGACCCTGTTCTTACGTACAGAAAATCTGCTACATCACATATTTCACAGAGTGAGACGTATCTCTAACGTCAGTGACGCGTTGGCTAACCAGCACAAAACTTATTGCACTACCTTTAACAACCTATACAAAGAAATTATAGCGTTGAGGCCGGCATCAACTTCAAATGCAAATGCAGTCTCAGTTTTGGAACCTGAAGCTACGGTGGTTCATTGCGATCGGAATCTAACCTCTGACTTAGCAAAGCTAAAGTACTCTGGAAAGGCCTGCGTGTTTTCTTTCATTCAAAGAGTTGAGGAATTTGTAGAAGTTAGAAACATATCAAAGGATCGTATATTGAAGTTTGCATACGAGATTTTTACTGAACACGCGTTACATTGGTTCCGTTGTAATAAGGAAAGTTTCCAAAGTTGGGACGATGTTGTCGCTATATTAAAAAAAGACTTCAGTCAAAAAAATTACGATTATCGCCTGACTAACGAAATAAAATCTCGTACGCAAGGGGAACAAGAGAACATATCTATTTATCTAGCTATCATGCACGGTATCTTTTCGCGATTGGTTAAACCGTTATCTGAGGATGAAAAACTTGAAATCATCTTACACAACATCCGACCGTGTTATGCAAGCACCTTAGCGGCGTCTCCTGAGATCAAGGACCTAAAATCTCTAAAAAACCTGTGCTCAAACTACGAGGACATACAGTCACGCTTATCCTTGTTTCATGAACCGCCCAGGGTGACTTCAGAAACTCTGGCTCCAGAGTTTGCCTACACTAAAAATCATAAAAATAATAACTACTACACAAATAAAAACTACCAAAATACCAACACAAATGAAAAACAAAGAAACTATTATAACCAAAACAAACATTCTAACTACTCAGGTTCCTACAACTACAACAAATCAAAATCTACAGAGGAAAAACCTAGTACTACTAATACTGTACAAGCGGCAGCAAGCTGTTCGAACACTGTAAATACTACTAGTAACTTTCGTAAGTACTGTCCTAGGTGTCGCACTGATACACATTCTCTAAAGGAATGCAAGCAACCACACTTCCCTATCTGTTTTAAATGTTGTAACAAAGGTATACGATACCCTGACTGTACATCTTGTAATCCCAATATCACAAAAAACTAAATACAGTGGATTGTAGTGAAAATGATTCTACCAACAAATCTAGCGGAAACTTTAATAAGGCAGAATGGAAAAATTGGCTTAACTTTATTTCCAAATTCTTCTCTTGCTATACAGTCACTGCAATCCACGATTCACTATATAATACTGATAATTTACATAACAAACCCTATGTCCCAGTTCAGATCAATGGCAATACTATTCATGGTTTGTTAGATACGGGTAGTGGTTATACTATTCTAGGCAAAAACTATCATAAAGTTTTCTTGGATGCAGGTTTTAGGCTCGACGGTACTGAAACTTTAAATTTGTGCGGAGTTGGCAGGCATAGACTAAACAATATAGGTATGATCAATCTGCCTGTCTCGTTCCTAGATCAAACCCACATCTTGAAAGCTTACGTAGTACCAGAAGTTGAAAACTGTTTGATTCTAGGCATGGACTTTTGGAGGCTTTTCAATTTGTTCCCTAAAAATCTAGACTCAGTCATCCTGCCAGGGGATGTTGATCAATTAGACTCTCTATCACTAGACCACCCTAAACCTACACACTTGTGTGATTATGACCATCTTTCGACCGAACAAAAGGTTACGGCTGATCATAATACAGCTCAATTTCGCGATATTTCATATGAAGAGCGTGGTCTAGGGCGTACTTCTCTAATTACGCACAATATAGATACTGGTGATGCTGTTCCTATTCGCCAGAGATACTACAGAATGTCTCCTGAGAAGCAGAAAATACTAAACACTCAGCTTGATGATATGTTACGTGAGAACGTGGTAGGGCCTTGCGAGAGCCCCTGGTCGTCTCCCGTACTTTTGACACCTAAAAAAATGGCGAAATGAGATTTTGCTTAGATAGCCGTAAATTGAACGCGGTTACTATCAAAGATGCTTACAGTATTCCGTATATTTCAGAAATACTCGATAATCTGCGTGATGCGAAGTATCTCTCTAGCTTAGACTTGTCAAAAAGCTTTTGGCAAATTCCTATTAAGAACGAGGATCGGTGTAAAATTTGCTTTTATATCCCCTCCCGTGGTACATTTCAGTTTGTTTTCATGCCCTTTGGCTTAACTAATGCACCGGCGACGCAACAACGGCTGGTTGATATGTTGTTCTATGGGCCTGATTTTGAGGATAAAGTTTTTGTCTACATAGACGACATTATCATTGTCTCATCGACCTTTGAAGAACATATCTCCCTATTAGTTCGTGTTCTAGATAAACTTAAAATGGCAAATCTTACCATTGGATACCAAAAATGCCAATTCTTTAGAACTAAATTGTGTTATTTAGGCTATGTGGTACATAGAAATGGACTACAACCAAACCCTGAAAAGACAGAGGCAATTATTAATTACCCAACGCCTACTAACCGCAAGGAAGTTCGTATCCTCTCAATAAACTAACTTCCCAAGCTAAAAACTCACCCCCTTTTAATTGGTCTACCGATGCTGAAAACGCCTTCCGTACGCTAAAGGAAGCTCTTATATCTTCTCCTATATTATCGTGCCCGGACTATACACAACCTTTTCAAGTACACACAGATGCCAGTGATTACGGTGTTGGCGCTGTCCTGACACAAATTATTGACGATCAAGAGAAGGTAATAGCCTATATGAGTAAGTCTCTCTCTAGCCAAGAGCGTAATTACAGCGCTACAGAACGAGAGGCTCTCGCAGTACTTACAGCGATTGAACACTGGAGGTGTTACTTAGAAAACGGCAAAAAGTTCGTGGTGTATACCGATCACTCGTCACTTAAGTGGTTTCTAAACCTAAACAATCCTACGGGTCGTTTAGCTCGTTGGGGAGTTCGCATGTCCTCATTCAATTTTGAGATCAAGCATCGTCGTAGCACGGAAACCGTAGTACCAGACAGTCTCTCCCGCTCTGTTGTTATTGCCGAGATTGATGAGATGCCAACTAGTAGTGACATGTTTTATTCTACGAGTGACCCATGGTATCTAAATATTTACAATGGTTGCCAAAACACTCCTACTTCATTTTTAAACTACAAAGTAACTAATGGTAAACTATTTAGATTTAAAAAAAGCTTAAACCCTTTAACTCGTGATTTTGAGTGGAAAGAAGTCATTCCTCTCGAATTTAGATGCGATATTATTGTTCAAAACCATTCTGAACCTACTGCTGGTCTTTTTGGCATTTATAAAACGCATAAACGTCTTTCCCTAAATTACTTCTGGCCTGACATGCATCACGACGTAACTGAATTCGTATCAAGTTGTGATACTTGCTGTGCTCACAAGCATGCTACACATGCTACCCTTGGCATTATGGGCCGTCCTAAAGACTGCTCACGTCCATTCCAAATGTTGAGCATGGATCTTATAGGTCCTCTTCCCCCTTCGAGAAAACAGAACACCTTTATATTTGTAGTCACATGCTGTTTCTCGAAATATTGTCTATTATTTCCCATTCGTTGCGCTACCTCCGATATAATAGCTAAGTTAATCGAGGAAAAGGTATTTCTAGTTCATGGTGTACCCAGTACTGTCCTAATGGCCAATGGAAAACAGTTCACTAGTAACATTTTAAAGAAGTTGTTTAATGATTACAATGTGCCTAACATAAGGTTTACGCCCAAATTTACTCCGCAGGTGAACACCGTAGAGCGTTACAACAAAGTAGTCATTACAGCAGTGTCATCATACATTGAAAACGATCATAGGACCTGGGATATCAACCTACCTAAAATTCAATTCGCCATGAACACATCTACTAATGAGGTGACAAAATACAGTCCCGTATTTCTCGTACATGGACGGGAGTTAGTCACCAGCGGCTTACACTATATCGACCAAGAACTAGGTGACGACATAATATTTACCCCTAGAGACGAATATGCCGAAAATCTCGGTTACTTGAGGAAAACATTTGATAAGGATCAACCCTCTCTAGTTAAAGCCCATTTTAGGAATAGTGAACACTATAACCTGCGCCGCAAAGATTATGATTTTAAAGTAGGTGACAAAAACAACCAATTTTCCAAGAAACTAGCACCGAAATACGTGCAGTGTAAAATAGTTGCCAAAAAGTCCAATTTAGTTTACGAACTTGAAGATATGCAAGGCAATAATATAGGACACCGGCACATTAAGGATTTGAAAATCACAAACTACAAAGTTTAATAGGACTATTTAGTTCCCTATCGACTATTTCTTAATTACCTGTCTATACTTATTCATAAGCCTCGTGAAACGGACCTATAGTGCTGGCATATTCTACTCTAACTCTACTCTTTTATACTCTAAATTGCAATAGATTTTCTCATTCAGTAACCCCTACCGGTTAGTGAATTCGTTGCGTATAAATAAGTTACTAGGTCTTCTAAAAAGATCTAAAAAATATGGAATAGTCAGCATCATTATTAATATCACTGAGGCTAGTAAATAAACTTATTTAAGAACCATTCATAAATACATGAGAGTATTTATATAAACTAAAGTATAATACTCAATCTGCTAGGACGCAAAAACATATTTAGAAGTGTTTATTGTTTATCTGTCTGCGTGATGTATGAATGAAGAGGAGGTGTATGTTGAGATCGAAGCCTGAATGATAAGTAGTGTATCTATTAAGTAGACAACAGAAATAGCGGATTTTCCTAGTAAAAATCCTAACCTAAAAAGAGGGGTATGTAACGGTTTACCGTTATAACTAATGAACTTATACAGTAAAATAAAACTACAAACTAAACTAAACTACACATTATTATAATAGACTAAACTAATACATATAGATTTAAATAATAAAATAATCTTAACCACTAATAAATTAGGCAAAATAAAACTCGAACAAACAGAATTGACGACTGCATTTGTTATTAGTTAAACTAGATGCGAATACAAAGGACTACGTCACCCGCTAGCGATAAGCGGCGTGCACTGGCCAGCTAATGGGACACATACGCGTCCGCGACATTCCTACCACGGCTACGACAGCGAGAGGTCTAACCAGCCAAATACTTATGTACAAGTTTAATGTTTAACACAAAATGGTGTGACAGATTTTTAACATGGTGTTAAAGTAACCTAAACTCAATGTGTTAAGTTAAGTTCCAGTATTTCCCCAAATAGGGGACCAAGTCTGGGGTTGAAATTGGAACTCGCCAACCTGGATGCGCATGCTCCCCTACGTTCCCGAAGGTTCCTGTGCTGAGGACCCGGAACCACAGCTGGACTCGGCCACCTCCAAGTGCGACGATCCGCGGCGTAGTGCAGGGAAGTGACCCCTAACAAGGACTTGTTTCGCGCTTTCCATTGTCTAAATGCCAGCTCAGGAAAGGACTCACGACCATGTTTTCTTTTAATTATTTTAATATATTTTGTCAAACTTAATCCGGTTAGTTTTCTTACTCTTCTCTGCGTTCTACCCTACTTCATGCGACGCTAAACGTCACATAACTTTCTCCAGAATATAGTATTCTAACAAAAAAATTGTTAGCGTTTCGCTTCCTGGCTTGTTCGTGAGCACGTACAAACTTGAAGAAATTTGAACTTGAATTTGAATTACATAAGGTTCAAATTTCTTATCTCGGCTTTGAAATTAATATAGTTTACGTATTTTATTTACACATTAGAATGGCGGGTGTGTGACTCCGTATTTGTGTTATGCCTACAGGTAAAGTACGTTTCATCAAACTGTTCTACTTTCCTAGTTTATTTATGACTATACTCGTAATGTCAGGTGGAAAACGTATACATTTGTGAGTAGGTTTTACTCGGCTGGTTTATATTTCAAACGGTAAATTTGTCAATATTTAATGCACCCTTGGCTTTGTAAATAAAAATGTTATACGTTATTTTTATATTTCCTGTTTATTATGTTAGATTTTGTGTTTGTTTTTTTTACTACCAAGTTAATGTTATGAGCCAAGATTCACAGTATCTATAATTTTAATAATGACAACACAAAGTTTAAATATGTACTAATATCTAAAATGTCATAAACGATAAGTCCTAAACACAAAAGGTTACATTTATTTTAAAGATTTTTTATTGTAATTTGGAAAAAATAGAGGACACAGTTCAGGTAAGAAAGTAAGTATATCAAACTACTACGAAGTACACACATCGTTTTCAAATAGTAAGATTTGGACTCATAAACATTAGTTTTTCTTTGGTATTTCTCTTAAACCTATTGTTGGTTAACCTAACATTAGTTTGAAATGTTTTCTTATAGAACAACGCATTTATATGTGTTTTTAAGTTTTGATGTACTGTTGTTTTGAAAAAAAAAAGTCCCGCCGAGTTTCTTGCCGGTCATAATTCTGCTCGGGTCAGATGTGTAGGGTTAGGACCGGTGTAGTTTTTTTTTTCTCTTTTACTTTGATAAACTATCTGACGTGTAAAAGTGCCCTTGTGGCCTACTTACTTCCAGAATAACAAGATGTTGTAATTTATGACTAAGGAGAAAAATATAAATAACATTACCTATATAGGTACTTAACTGTATATTTAAATAAATAAACTAAAATAAAATCGCTTTATTTCAGACATAAGTCCATATAAAAAAAAATGCAAAAAAATACGTATTTTGTATTTTTTTTAATTATTGTAGCAAAACATAAACCACGTACCTTATTTAAATCAAAAGACTTTAATATGTATAGATAAATTCATTTTGTTCGTCGATTTAACCTCAATAATCTGCGGCAGCTAATACCGAAATATCAGAAAACAGAATTTAAAAAAACACTATTTTGTATGAATATCATTCAATGCCAAAAGGAAAAGTCATAAATTTATAGCAAAGTTATATATGAATTGTTTGAATTCAATATACGTTTGTTAAATTTAGAAATGCCTCAAAAAATATATTGTGCCTTACAAGGACTGCCAATCCAGGAAGCGTAATGGCCAACATTACCTTAATCGCGATCCCAAAAGCGATTAAACTATTAACGAGGATTAAAACTTGCTAATTTTTGTGTCGGGTCCGAGTATTAGCCGATATCCCAAGTTTAACTGTCGTCATTAGCAATTTGGAGCCTAATTAAAATATTTATTACGGGTTTTACTAACGTAATTCAGCTCTGTTACGGTCACGTGCGGTATGACTATGACTATGAAGATGGCAAGGACAAATAGGATTTTTTTTAATACTACGACGGTGGCACACAAGCATACGGCCCGCCTGATGGTAAGCAGCTACCGTACCCTATGGACGCCTGCAACTGCAGACGTGTCATATGCGCGTTGCCGACCTTTTACAAGGATTCACTGTGTTGACGGCTAAAGGAAAAAAGGGTCCCTCATCATCAACACACTGGGTCTTCTTTGGGCTCTATGGCAACCTTACTCACCAGCAGGAACACAACACTATCAGTGTAGGTGTAGGTGTAGGTACTTCCCCAGTCGGGCTCTGCTGACACTCGCAGTGCCCATACCTCTCTTTTGGATGTAGTTTAAGGACATACCCGTGTCCGGACGTAGTTTTAACGACATACCCGAGTCCTAAAAAAAGGCTATTATACAGACATATCGCTCGAAATCAGCCGTACGTACATACTTATAATAATTAATGCCCTGACCAGGATTCGAATCCGGGACCTCCTGCTTCTTGCAAACGCCTATAAGCTGCGGTGGTCGCTTAGCATCAGGCAGATCGCACGCTTGTTTACCATCATTATAATATATAAAAAAATCCAAAATGGCTAGGGAAACATAAAAAATACAAATCAAAGTTTTACCTGAATTTCATCTTCGTTTTCATCATCCTAGTAAAAACTTTACTGTCTTTGCAGCTGCCTTACATATTCGAATTCAGGAACGAACGAAATCTCATAACAAGTGCCATTTTATAGTAGTTCCATAAAAAACTTATGAATTTTGAATCGTTTTGTCCCCTTTACAGTATCTACATACGGAACATAGACTATTTATTGGATTAGAATACGCAAACGCTCGTATTTCACGTGTCCTTTTCTTAGAGCAGTACAAACACTACTCGGTTGCACTTTCGTTCCGCGCCATTATTACTGTTGGATGTTTGTTGTTAGAATAGATAATTGAAATACTTCATCGACCTCCTAATCCAGTCGGTAGCAAACCTGCCTATGAAGCAGGAGGTCCTGTGTTCTAACCCTGATGGTCAGGGCAATTAGTTGTGTGTTTATCATAGATATTTGTTCTGAGTTATGGATGTTTTCTATGTATTTGAGTTCTAATAGAACATTATTATTATATCGTCGTCTAGTACCCAAAACACAAATTGGTATTGAGCTTCCTGTGGGTATATATTTTTATTTATTGCGTCTTAATTGTTCGTACAAAATGTCATCGCATATAGGCCTTAAATAGACGTTATAACACTTTTATGCAATTTTAGTTGCATTCCTGCATTTGATCGAGTACCACACCACAAGAAAACACACTGCAATCTATAAAATTAAAGAGCTTTTGTAAAACATTTCATGATACTCGTATACATTTCTCTCTCCTAACATAATTAGGAATGAAAAATTCACTCTTAGTTTTCATACTACAAAAGGTACTTGCGGCATCTAGTCCCATCTATAGTCTGTAATACGGAGACATGTTTATGGACATTTAACCTATCTTGACAGTCGAGGGGTGACCAGGGATTATGGCTTATTGCTGGGAAATGGGCAGTTTTGGAGATTCGACTCAAAAGATGTTTTTACTGATGACATTTTTGATGGCTCACCCTCGTGTTATGATGTAAAGGGGCATATAAAATTGCAGTCATTTTGATGCGTTTTACTTTTTACAAAAAAATATCGTAAAGTTTACCTTATAAAAAATTTACTTTTCGTTTCCATTGGCAGAAAATAAGCAAAACATAATAAAATAAATTTGCATGTCAGTTTTAAGATATTCATTTATCTATGGGCCCTCCGATGCCCGTTAATTTAATTAGTTATTCATTCATTCATTAATCGCGAATATCACGTTTTATTCTTAAAGATAACTTGTTTTTATACAGTACAAATGTAGTTGTAGCAGAAAAAACACGGCTTTTCGTGATCAAAAGATTTCCCTTGGCAGGATGATTCCTTAGGACCCAAAGGATGGATTTAAGAAGAGAAGCCACCAAGATTTTTGATGTTTTGTAGGGGGGGGGGGGGGTCTCGCCAAATTACATCAAAAATCTTGGTGGCTACACGTCGACGATGGCTGAGATATGCGTTATACTCGTGAACGCGTGCTGTTTGTGGAGACAAGAATATATAGATCAAGACACTTGGAGACCTTATACATCTCTAAGGATAATTTAGAAATAGTATGTTTATTGTATACTAGAATCACTTACTTTTTTTTATTTAAATTCAAAATTATTTTGTTTCTAACTGTTGATGGATTATGGATTATTATAATTTGGAAATTTATTTAGAAGACACAGTTCAGGTAAGAAAGTACTACGCACTTATATGTATTGTTTAGTTTTGATGTACTGTTGTTTTGAAAAAATAAGTCCCGCCGAGTTTCTTGCCGGACATAATTCTTCTCGGGTCAGAGGTGTATGGTTAGAACCGGTGTAGTTTGATTTTTTTTTCTCACTTTTACTTTGACGTGTAAAAGTGCCCTTGTGGCCTACTTACTGAATAAATGTTTGAGTTTGAGTTTGAGTCTCAAATCCATCCTTGGGTCCTAAGGAATCATCATGCCAAAGATAATGTTTTGTTCAAGAAAAGCCGTATTTGACCTTTTTATGTCGTGTGCAAACGCAACTACTATGTAATATGTTCAAGATAATGAAACTTATTTACCTAGTCAAAAACTTTATCTATCCAATAGCAAACCGCTGTCAAATATTGCGATAGCAAATCACTTTACTATTTGCGTTAAGTTTAAAATCTTCCCCGCTAGTTTCAAAGAGTCTAAACCGATAAAAAATCTAGCTCTATTTACTCCTAAGTCACCCCAGTTTGTCTTCGTAACCTAGGTTAGGTTCTAGGTTAGGATGAACGTGGTGCAAGCCCGTAAGCACTAGATTGAGGCTTTAAAACTGTCCTTTGTAGCCTCATGAGGAATTGTGAGTTGCCGGAGATAAGCTCGCCATAAGTCACATTGAAAGTCAACAGAGATGGGAAGACGGTAGAGCCACGAAACCGACTTAAGTGATTTAGGTGTCACGACGATTTCGAATACGCAAGTGCATCATTATAAAACTATCATGAGATTGGGACATTCAAGTATTTAAAATCGGCAGCGAGCATTTGACACCTCTGAAGTTTCAAGCGTTCATATGCTACGTTACTTGCTTACCTTCGGATGGTTGGTATTTTTTTATACCATCATGTTATTTACTGATTTAAACTTACACAATTTTCACTCATTATTTTGAGAAAAACGGAACTTAATCGCGTACACTGACTTTACTTATTTTCCCGACGTTTCGAGCCTGTCTTGTAATTGATGTGGAAATAAAAAATAAAAAAAATCTTTAACTATTATCAGTACCCGCTACAAGCGCACCTACTCGCTAGTTCCGTGACCCCACAGCTCCATGGTATCTCTCGCCAAGTCTGTTGACACAGCCACGCTCTTCATCGCCCGGTACAAATGAGTTGTTAGCTCGATCACCAATGGAACTATTATCAGTGTCCGCTACAAGCGCACCTATCCGCTAGTTCCGTGACCCCACAGCTCCGTGGTATCTCTCGCCAAGTCTGTTGACACAGCCGCGCTCTTTAGCGCGCGGTACAAATGCGTTCTCAGCTCTATTATCGATGAAACTATTATCAGTATCCGCTACAAGCGCACCTACCCGCTAGTTGCGTGGCCCCACAACTCCGTGGTAACTATCACCAAATCTGTTGACACAGCCGCGCTCTTTATCGCACAGTACAAATGCGTTCTCAGCTCTATTATCGAAGGAACTATTATCAGTACCCGCTACAAGCGCACCTACCCGCTAGTTCCGTGGCCCCACAGCTCTGTGGTATCTCTCACCAAGTCTATTGACACAGCCGTGCTCTTTACCGCACGGTAAAAATGCGTTCTCAGCTCTATTATCGATGGAACTATTATCAGTGTCCGCTACAAGCGCACCTACCCGCTGGTTCCGTGGCCCCACAGCTCCGTGGTATCTCTCGCCAAGTCTGTTGACACAGCCGCGTTCTTTATCGCGCGGTACAAATTCGTTTGCAGCTCGATTGTCATGGTAATACATAAAGACTACGTCGTTTTAATACGGGCGATATATTATTGAGGGTGATTTTTAGGTAAGTTCTTGTAAAATAAAAAAACTTTGACAGAGTTAAGTTACTTTTTTTGAGGTTATTTATGTTTGAAACTTCCGCTAGAAGTTGAGAACGCAATAAAAAAATGAGAATGAGAAGTTGGCAAGAAGACTGCCAGACTCAAGTGGGATTGGGCGGGTCATGTCTGCCGCATGCATCCGGACAGGTGGGCATGTGTAGCCACCAAGTGGAACCCTTATAGGATCACTCGTGTCCGTCTGTCACAGTCAATTTTGTCCGAAACACATATGTAAGGGACGAAAATTTTGAAACAAAGAAACAGTATCGTAAATATTTCGCTTTACAAAAGGGTTCCGTCGCCAAAAAAGTTTGAGAACCGCTGCTCTAGATAGCTCAAAGTAATTGTGTTAGACCTCCTGGGGGTGGGCATTGCGAATGCTTCACGTTCAAAGCATTTGGGGTACAATTATTAACCGTATATATAAATCACCAAAATGTTTTCTAATCTCATCATGTTTTCGAATCAGGAAGGCTATCAGTTCAGTGCATACGAAAAGACGATTATAGCATTTTCAATATTATATTATGGTCAGATTTAAAAACAACTTACGGATTTAGATAATTAACTTACGGAACCCTCCCCAGTCCCCACGCGTGTCGAACTCGCACTTCCGGTTTTATGTTTGTATTTAAACCTGCTATTATGTTAGGTAATTTAGCTGACTGTACTGTTAAGAAAAGTTGATGATACTTTTATTTTTGTAATGTGAATTGTGCGAACTTAAGGTATTTTTATATTATATTTATACACTCTGCCTGATTGATAAAGTTGAAAATTGCGTGTACTTATTGATTCGTGCATTTCATGCTCGGGTTGACAATATAAAATTCAGTTACTTAATTCATCCTGACTAGTATTATTGATACATATAATAGTTTCTAATACGCAGCAATTCATAAGCGTTAGATTCCTAATAGGTATATAGTCTATAATATATAATAATTGCCTCAAACTTAGGTATATCCAGCACAGTCCATGCACAGCACCGCAAAGATTATGATTTTAAAGTAGGTGACAAAAACAACCAATTTTCCAAGAAACTAGCACCGAAATACGTGCAGTGTAAAATAGTTGCCAAAAAGTCCAATTTAGTTTACGAACTTGAAGATATGCAAGGCAATAATATAGGACACCGGCACATTAAGGATTTGAAAATCACAAACTACAAAGTTTAATAGGACTATTTAGTTCCCTATCGACTATTTCTTAATTACCTGTCTATACTTATTCATAAGCCTCGTGAAACGGACCTATAGTGCTGGCATATTCTACTCTAACTCTACTCTTTTATACTCTAAATTGCAATAGATTTTCTCATTCAGTAACCCCTACCGGTTAGTGAATTCGTTGCGTATAAATAAGTTACTAGGTCTTCTAAAAAGATCTAAAAAATATGGAATAGTCAGCATCATTATTAATATCACTGAGGCTAGTAAATAAACTTATTTAAGAACCATTCATAAATACATGAGAGTATTTATATAAACTAAAGTATAATACTCAATCTGCTAGGACGCAAAAACATATTTAGAAGTGTTTATTGTTTATCTGTCTGCGTGATGTATGTATGAAGAGGAGGTGTATGTTGAGATCGAAGCCTGAATGATAAGTAGTGTATCTATTAAGTAGACAACAGAAATAGCGGATTTTCCTAGTAAAAATCCTAACCTAAAAAGAGGGGTATGTAACGGTTTACCGTTATAACTAATGAACTTATACAGTAAAATAAAACTACAAACTAAACTAAACTACACATTATTATAATAGACTAAACTAATACATATAGATTTAAATAATAAAATAATCTTAACCACTAATAAATTAGGCAAAATAAAACTCGAACAAACAGAATTGACGACTGCATTTGTTATTAGTTAAACTAGATGCGAATACAAAGGACTACGTCACCCGCTAGCGATAAGCGGCGTGCACTGGCCAGCTAATGGGACACATACGCGTCCGCGACATTCCTACCACGGCTACGACAGCGAGAGGTCTAACCAGCCAAATACTTATGTACAAGTTTAATGTTTAACACAAAATGGTGTGACAGATTTTTAACATGGTGTTAAAGTAACCTAAACTCAATGTGTTAAGTTAAGTTCCAGTATTTCCCCAAATAGGGGACCAAGTCTGGGGTTGAAATTGGAACTCGCCAACCTGGATGCGCATGCTCCCCTACGTTCCCGAAGGTTCCTGTGCTGAGGACCCGGAACCACAGCTGGACTCGGCCACCTCCAAGTGCGACGATCCGCGGCGTAGTGCAGGGAAGTGACCCCTAACAAGGACTTGTTTCGCGCTTTCCATTGTCTAAATGCCAGCTCAGGAAAGGACTCACGACCATGTTTTCTTTTAATTATTTTAATATATTTTGTCAAACTTAATCCGGTTAGTTTTCTTACTCTTCTCTGCGTTCTACCCTACTTCATGCGACGCTAAACGTCACATAACTTTCTCCAGAATATAGTATTCTAACAAAAAAATTGTTAGCTTTTCGCTTCCTGGCTTGTTCGTGAGCACGTACAAACTTGAAGAAATTTGAACTTGAATTTGAATTACATAAGGTTCAAATTTCTTATCTCGGCTTTGAAATTAATATAGTTTACGTATTTTATTTACACATTAGAATGGCGGGTGTGTGACTCCGTATTTGTGTTATGCCTACAGGTAAAGTACGTTTCATCAAACTGTTCTACTTTCCTAGTTTATTTATGACTATACTCGTAATGTCAGGTGGAAAACGTATACATTTGTGAGTAGGTTTTACTCGGCTGGTTTATATTTCAAACGGTAAATTTGTCAATATTTAATGCACCCTTGGCTTTGTAAATAAAAATGTTATACGTTATTTTTATATTTCCTGTTTATTATGTTAGATTTTGTGTTTGTTTTTTTTACTACCAAGTTAATGTTATGAGCCAAGATTCACAGTATCTATAATTTTAATAATGACAACACAAAGTTTAAATATGTACTAATATCTAAAATGTCATAAACGATAAGTCCTAAACACAAAAGGTTACATTTATTTTAAAGATTTTTTATTGTAATTTGGAAAAAATAGAGGACACAGTTCAGGTAAGAAAGTAAGTATATCAAACTACTACGAAGTACACACATCGTTTTCAAATAGTAAGATTTGGACTCATAAACATTAGTTTTTCTTTGGTATTTCTCTTAAACCTATTGTTGGTTAACCTAACATTAGTTTGAAATGTTTTCTTATAGAACAACGCATTTATATGTGTTTTTAAGTTTTGATGTACTGTTGTTTTGAAAAAAAAAAGTCCCGCCGAGTTTCTTGCCGGTCATAATTCTGCTCGGGTCAGATGTGTAGGGTTAGGACCGGTGTAGTTTTTTTTTTCTCTTTTACTTTGATAAACTATCTGACGTGTAAAAGTGCCCTTGTGGCCTACTTACTTCCAGAATAACAAGATGTTGTAATTTATGACTAAGGAGAAAAATATAAATAACATTACCTATATAGGTACTTAACTGTATATTTAAATAAATAAACTAAAATAAAATCGCTTTATTTCAGACATAAGTCCATATAAAAAAAAATGCAAAAAAATACGTATTTTGTATTTTTTTTAATTATTGTAGCAAAACATAAACCACGTACCTTATTTAAATCAAAAGACTTTAATATGTATAGATAAATTCATTTTGTTCGTCGATTTAACCTCAATAATCTGCGGCAGCTAATACCGAAATATCAGAAAACAGAATTTAAAAAAACACTATTTTGTATGAATATCATTCAATGCCAAAAGGAAAAGTCATAAATTTATAGCAAAGTTATATATGAATTGTTTGAATTCAATATACGTTTGTTAAATTTAGAAATGCCTCAAAAAATATATTGTGCCTTACAAGGACTGCCAATCCAGGAAGCGTAATGGCCAACATTACATTAATCGCGATCCCAAAAGCGATTAAACTATTAACGAGGATTAAAACTTGCTAATTTTTGTGTCGGGTCCGAGTATTAGCCGATATCCCAAGTTTAACTGTCGTCATTAGCAATTTGGAGCCTAATTAAAATATTTATTACGGGTTTTACTAACGTAATTCAGCTCTGTTACGGTCACGTGCGGTATGACTATGACTATGAAGATGGCAAGGACAAATAGGATTTTTTTTAATACTACGACGGTGGCACACAAGCATACGGCCCGCCTGATGGTAAGCAGCTACCGTACCCTATGGACGCCTGCAACTGCAGACGTGTCATATGCGCGTTGCCGACCTTTTACAAGGATTCACTGTGTTGACGGCTAAAGGAAAAAAGGGTCCCTCATCATCAACACACTGGGTCTTCTTTGGGCTCTATGGCAACCTTACTCACCAGCAGGAACACAACACTATCAGTGTAGGTGTAGGTGTAGGTACTTCCCCAGTCGGGCTCTGCTGACACTCGCAGTGCCCATACCTCTCTTTTGGATGTAGTTTAAGGACATACCCGTGTCCGGACGTAGTTTTAACGACATACCCGAGTCCTAAAAAAAGGCTATTATACAGACATATCGCTCGAAATCAGCCGTACGTACATACTTATAATAATTAATGCCCTGACCAGGATTCGAATCCGGGACCTCCTGCTTCTTGCAAACGCCTATAAGCTGCGGTGGTCGCTTAGCATCAGGCAGATCGCACGCTTGTTTACCATCATTATAATATATAAAAAAATCCAAAATGGCTAGGGAAACATAAAAAATACAAATCAAAGTTTTACCTGAATTTCATCTTCGTTTTCATCATCCTAGTAAAAACTTTACTGTCTTTGCAGCTGCCTTACATATTCGAATTCAGGAACGAACGAAATCTCATAACAAGTGCCATTTTATAGTAGTTCCATAAAAAACTTATGAATTTTGAATCGTTTTGTCCCCTTTACAGTATCTACATACGGAACATAGACTATTTATTGGATTAGAATACGCAAACGCTCGTATTTCACGTGTCCTTTTCTTAGAGCAGTACAAACACTACTCGGTTGCACTTTCGTTCCGCGCCATTATTACTGTTGGATGTTTGTTGTTAGAATAGATAATTGAAATACTTCATCGACCTCCTAATCCAGTCGGTAGCAAACCTGCCTATGAAGCAGGAGGTCCTGTGTTCTAACCCTGATGGTCAGGGCAATTAGTTGTGTGTTTATCATAGATATTTGTTCTGAGTTATGGATGTTTTCTATGTATTTGAGTTCTAATAGAACATTATTATTATATCGTCGTCTAGTACCCAAAACACAAATTGGTATTGAGCTTCCTGTGGGTATATATTTTTATTTATTGCGTCTTAATTGTTCGTACAAAATGTCATCGCATATAGGCCTTAAATAGACGTTATAACACTTTTATGCAATTTTAGTTGCATTCCTGCATTTGATCGAGTACCACACCACAAGAAAACACACTGCAATCTATAAAATTAAAGAGCTTTTGTAAAACATTTCATGATACTCGTATACATTTCTCTCTCCTAACATAATTAGGAATGAAAAATTCACTCTTAGTTTTCATACTACAAAAGGTACTTGCGGCATCTAGTCCCATCTATAGTCTGTAATACGGAGACATGTTTATGGACATTTAACCTATCTTGACAGTCGAGGGGTGACCAGGGATTATGGCTTATTGCTGGGAAATGGGCAGTTTTGGAGATTCGACTCAAAAGATGTTTTTACTGATGACATTTTTGATGGCTCACCCTCGTGTTATGATGTAAAGGGGCATATAAAATTGCAGTCAATTTGATGCGTTTTACTTTTTACAAAAAAATATCGTAAAGTTTACCTTATAAAAAATTTACTTTTCGTTTCCATTGGCAGAAAATAAGCAAAACATAATAAAATAAATTTGCATGTCAGTTTTAAGATATTCATTTATCTATGGGCCCTCCGATGCCCGTTAATTTAATTAGTTATTCATTCATTCATTAATCGCGAATATCACGTTTTATTCTTAAAGATAACTTGTTTTTATACAGTACAAATGTAGTTGTAGCAGAAAAAACACGGCTTTTCGTGATCAAAAGATTTCCCTTGGCAGGATGATTCCTTAGGACCCAAAGGATGGATTTAAGAAGAGAAGCCACCAAGATTTTTGATGTTTTGTAGGGGGGGGGGGGGTCTCGCCAAATTACATCAAAAATCTTGGTGGCTACACGTCGACGATGGCTGAGATATGCGTTATACTCGTGAACGCGTGCTGTTTGTGGAGACAAGAATATATAGATCAAGACACTTGGAGACCTTATACATCTCTAAGGATAATTTAGAAATAGTATGTTTATTGTATACTAGAATCACTTACTTTTTTTTATTTAAATTCAAAATTATTTTGTTTCTAACTGTTGATGGATTATGGATTATTATAATTTGGAAATTTATTTAGAAGACACAGTTCAGGTAAGAAAGTACTACGCACTTATATGTATTGTTTAGTTTTGATGTACTGTTGTTTTGAAAAAATAAGTCCCGCCGAGTTTCTTGCCGGACATAATTCTTCTCGGGTCAGAGGTGTATGGTTAGAACCGGTGTAGTTTGATTTTTTTTTCTCACTTTTACTTTGACGTGTAAAAGTGCCCTTGTGGCCTACTTACTGAATAAATGTTTGAGTTTGAGTTTGAGTCTCAAATCCATCCTTGGGTCCTAAGGAATCATCATGCCAAAGATAATGTTTTGTTCAAGAAAAGCCGTATTTGACCTTTTTATGTCGTGTGCAAACGCAACTACTATGTAATATGTTCAAGATAATGAAACTTATTTACCTAGTCAAAAACTTTATCTATCCAATAGCAAACCGCTGTCAAATATTGCGATAGCAAATCACTTTACTATTTGCGTTAAGTTTAAAATCTTCCCCGCTAGTTTCAAAGAGTCTAAATCGATAAAAAATCTAGCTCTATTTACTCCTAAGTCACCCCAGTTTGTCTTCGTAACCTAGGTTAGGTTCTAGGTTAGGATGAACGTGGTGCAAGCCCGTAAGCACTAGATTGAGGCTTTAAAACTGTCCTTTGTAGCCTCATGAGGAATTGTGAGTTGCCGGAGATAAGCTCGCCATAAGTCACATTGAAAGTCAACAGAGATGGGAAGACGGTAGAGCCACGAAACCGACTTAAGTGATTTAGGTGTCACGACGATTTCGAATACGCAAGTGCATCATTATAAAACTATCATGAGATTGGGACATTCAAGTATTTAAAATCGGCAGCGAGCATTTGACACCTCTGAAGTTTCAAGCGTTCATATGCTACGTTACTTGCTTACCTTCGGATGGTTGGTATTTTTTTATACCATCATGTTATTTACTGATTTAAACTTACACAATTTTCACTCATTATTTTGAGAAAAACGGAACTTAATCGCGTACACTGACTTTACTTATTTTCCCGACGTTTCGAGCCTGTCTTGTAATTGATGTGGAAATAAAAAAAAAAAAAATCTTTAACTATTATCAGTACCCGCTACAAGCGCACCTACTCGCTAGTTCCGTGACCCCACAGCTCCATGGTATCTCTCGCCAAGTCTGTTGACACAGCCACGCTCTTCATCGCCCGGTACAAATGAGTTGTTAGCTCGATCACCAATGGAACTATTATCAGTGTCCGCTACAAGCGCACCTACCCGCTAGTTCCGTGACCCCACAGCTCCGTGGTATCTCTCGCCAAGTCTGTTGACACAGCCGCGCTCTTTAGCGCGCGGTACAAATGCGTTCTCAGCTCTATTATCGATGAAACTATTATCAGTATCCGCTACAAGCGCACCTACCCGCTAGTTGCGTGGCCCCACAACTCCGTGGTAACTATCACCAAATCTGTTGACACAGCCGCGCTCTTTATCGCACAGTACAAATGCGTTCTCAGCTCTATTATCGAAGGAACTATTATCAGTACCCGCTACAAGCGCACCTACCCGCTAGTTCCGTGGCCCCACAGCTCCGTGGTATCTCTCACCAAGTCTATTGACACAGCCGTGCTCTTTACCGCACGGTAAAAATGCGTTCTCAGCTCTATTATCGATGGAACTATTATCAGTGTCCGCTACAAGCGCACCTACCCGCTGGTTCCGTGGCCCCACAGCTCCGTGGTATCTCTCGCCAAGTCTGTTGACACAGCCGCGTTCTTTATCGCGCGGTACAAATTCGTTTGCAGCTCGATTGTCATGGTAATACATAAAGACTACGTCGTTTTAATACGGGCGATATATTATTGAGGGTGATTTTTAGGTAAGTTCTTGTAAAATAAAAAAACTTTGACAGAGTTAAGTTACTTTTTTTGAGGTTATTTATGTTTGAAACTTCCGCTAGAAGTTGAGAACGCAATAAAAAAATGAGAATGAGAAGTTGGCAAGAAGACTGCCAGACTCAAGTGGGATTGGGCGGGTCATGTCTGCCGCATGCATCCGGACAGGTGGGCATGTGTAGCCACCAAGTGGATGCCGCAAAAGAGGCGCGGACGGGGCAGGCCCAAACAGAGATGGCGGAACGATTTGGACGCTTTCCTCAGCACCTGGCCGGAAAAAGCACGGGACCGAGAGTTATGAATATCAGCGGGAGAGGCCTTTGCCCGGCAGTGGGGCACTATTTTAGGCTAAAAAAATAATAAAATAAATAAATAAAAAAAATTACCTATCGACTATTGGGCCAACAGTTTCTGATACTAATTTATTTGTGATTAACCCTATCTTATTTTTTTTTATGACGACTTACGTAACAGTTGGTCTTTATTGAAATAATTATAGGATTTATATAATAATCAAAGCTAAATAATAGTAATAAACAATAATAATAGCTCAAACAGGATCCAGTGTGTTGACGACGTCCTCCTACCTCTTGTCAGCCGTCAACAGAGTATAATCCTCCTTTTTGTGACGGTCGGCAACGCGCATGTGACACCTCTGGAGTTGCAAATGTGTATAGGATACAATAGCTGTTCACCACCAGGCGGGCCGTATGCTTGTTTGCCACCGTCGTGGTATAAAAATAATTATATAATATAACCGGTCTGCAAAAAAATGTTTTAGTCAGCATAAATATCAGTTGTTCAACAAAAGTCTAACCTAACCTAGCCCTTGCCGACCGTCAATTTTTGTAGTGAGCAAAATTTATTTGTTGTTTGACCATTTAAATACTTCCCACATAATAAGGCATGCTACTTCATTAGTAAATCTATGGAATACGTGCTTAATTGATTATTTAGTGCTTAAATCGATCTTCGCATATAAAGAAGAGCTCAAAGAGGACCCAGTGTGTGACGATGAGGGACCTTCTTGTTCCTTTAGCCGTCAACACAGTGAATCCTCCTTTTTGTAAAGGGTCGGCAACGCGCATGTGACTCCTTTGGAGTTGCAGGCGTCCATAGGTTACGGTAGCTGCTTACCATCAGGCGGGCCGTATGTTTGTTTGCCACCGTCGTGGTATAAAAAAAATCTACAAGACACCCAACTCTCCCAATCATCACCTGTATCCACACTCTACAACAAATGCAATCTTCATTAACGCCCCAACTTAACATACAGGATAAACAAAAAAACCGACCGCAGCCGCATTACACATTTATGCAATCGCCCGAGGGCCGGCTTACAATGCTTTTTGAATTCACCCATACTGTACCGTTCATACAGGGTGACCATGGAGATAACAAAAAAAAATTAGAATCATAAAATTATCAAGAACAAATTAATACAAAAGTGTACATTTCAGTTGCCATCGACTTAGGCAAAAGGGAGAGGACCCCCGCTCCGAGTCGTTTCTGGTGCAAAGACTGTCCATGGCTATCCAGCGTGGTAATGCCGCAAGCGTTATGGGCACTTTTGCACCGGAAACGACAACGAACGGTAGCAATGATTTTAGTTAAGTTGTGTTTAACTGAGTGAAATTTATTTGACTATATATAATATTTTAATGTAAGTATGTCTTGTGCGAATAACATTTCTAACGCTTGAAAGAAATATACTTCTTTTTCAGTTTTAATTTCTTGCTCTAAAAATATAAAACATTCCGAGTTTATCTATAGTTTGATATTGTAGGCATTGTAGCAAGTTGTATACCTAAATACAGACTACACTTCTCCTGGCATGTGTCTAATACACGCCAAAGAATAAAATAACTTAAATCAGATAAATACCGATGTTTAAATAAGTTCAGGTAATATTTTTTTTTATACTACGACGGTGGCAAACAAGCATACGGCCTGCCTGATGGCAAGCAGCTATTTGTTACAATTACGACTATTTATCATATAAATAATGTTAAAATATGAATAACTGTGTAATGTTTCACTCGTACTGTCAAAAGATGAACGATCTTCAGTCTTCTATTTACGCATAAAGGATGGTTCACGCTGTAACGTTCTGCGTCCTACGCGACACTTCCGACACTTCATCTTGTATAGAAAGTGTCACGTGATCCTCGGACGTCATGTGATGTTCTCTATACGAAAAGAAGTGTCGGAAGTGTTGTGTAGGACGCAGAACGTTACAGCATAAACCAACCTTAATTCATCACGTCAAAATTATCACCGGTTCTTAGAGAAGATCAGTAAATTATTAATATTGACGTCAGGAAAAATAGAATTTAACAATCATTTAACCACCCTGTATATAAACCACGAGGAAGGTGTATCAATCACCGACCCTCGCCTCACTTGCTCTGGGCTAAAAGCATGATTCCATTATTGCACCGTATACTCGTAGTTAGGTACTGGTACATGTACTATCGGGTTCAGAATTGCATGGTCAATTTATGAATGAATTCATTGATAAATTGACCATGCAATTTTGAACCTGATGGTACCTCATGGTAGCTGTGATAATTCACATGAACAACATTTAAATTATGGAATATTAAAATATTGTTGATGAATTAATAGTATAATCGCAGTGTAAATATATTAATACATGTATGTAGTTGTTACAACAAATACATAATAAGTAATAAAGTAGCCAAATTGATAACCGCCATTTCGGATCCAAATAAACAAATCCGCGCGTCAAAATTAGAGTATTCCTCAAAACACTTGTACCTCGAACAATACCAAAAGAAAAAAAAATCGGAACAATCAATAATCGACTCTCCGTCGATGATATAAGAGGTTTATCAAATGATTCTTTTTCATTGCATTGTTATTTACTCACAAAATATCACATGTTAATCCAATCAAACACCCCTTGATTGACAGTTCACTAACGAATTCAATTAGCACGATTTGAAGTTTTAATTATTCATAAGTAGGGTTCATATTTGTTTGCTTTTGGGGTGTTTTCATGTTTTGAGGTAGAGGTAATATAATATTTATTGCATTCTGATTGAAGTTTTTTTAAGAAATGTTATTTAGGAATGTTATGCTCTATGTTTTTCATAAATTAGCAATGTTTTATATTAACAGGAATGTTTTGAAAAATATTAATATTATTTTCTTTAGTTTCGACCGGCGTAGATATGGTCATTAAAACACAAAAATTCTAAAACTATCAAAAGTCGAGGAAAATGTAACGCCATTTCAAAGATATATTTGTTCCGTGCCAATTAAACTGACATTGTATTAATTCACTAGTTGTACATTATATTACTAATTATAAATTGTAATATTACTTATTGTCTTTACATTTTAATTGAATCATATACCATGTACCTGCATTAGGCTCAAAAAATATTATAATATATGAAGCAAGCTATGCTTAAATTATATTTTAATTTAATTTGTATATACTTAATTTTTGAAATGAAGTACACTTACAATTATTATTTTATAATTGACTGCAAGTAGCATTTTTTTGTAGAATTTTAGAATACATTTTATAAATTTTTGCATGTCACTAGGTGGTTGAATGTTTACGGAACTTACCTACTGACACTATATTGTAATTTTTTTTTTTTTTTATACCACGACGGTGGCAAACAAGCATACGGCCCGCCTGGTGGTAAGCAGTTACCGTATCCTATGGACGCCTGCAACCCCAGAGGATTTACATGCGCGTTGCCTACCCTTTAGGAACCTATACACTCCTTTTTTAATATTTAATTCCCTGCATTCTAGCAAATAAATGTATTTCTATTTATATTTCTAAACAATTAAACAGTTCGCAAAGTACGACTAAACACGGCACCCTGTAAGATAAACATCCTAGTGCTTAACACACAAGACCAATAGTTGACACCCTACCGTCATCATTAGCGAATGATGATAAGTCTAGTCTAGACTACTGATGAGCATTTGCACGTTTACCATACCGGGTGCTTGTTTCACGTGAGCCAACATAACATCTCAATACTTTCTCTAAAGTGCGTGTCAGTCAGTATACTCGTACGTTACCCAGAGCAAGTGTATATTCCAGTAGGCTACAAAAGTGCGACGGGTAGAGTTTAACAGGAGAACCAATGTAATGTGACCTTTATACAGGTTGTTTTTTCCACCCTTCATTATGTTCTACGAGATAATTAGATGCCGTACTTAACCACTTTCACTATGGAACTAGCTCAGAAATCGCGCAATTTTTTTGGATTGATTCATACTCTTCGATCGATCAAATGTCAAATGTTCTATGGGGAGGCCAAAATGTTTTTATGGAATGTTGAGGTGAATTTTTTTCAGTATCTTAATCACCTCACATAATATGGCTGAGGATTGGAAAAAACATCCTGTACTTGAGATAAATGTGGGTAACACCTTCATAAAGGCAAAACCACATACGGGCCATGCCCATGGTTCTTGTTATATAAATGTAACGAGGCTTGTGTCCGGAATCCGTGACCGTGGTGATCGTATTTTTTGCGACATGACATAAAACCTCAACACATTATTTTTCTTTAAATATCATACAGGAATGCATCCCGCCTAATGTTAAGTGGTTTTCGTAGCCTGTGGCCGCCTGCGACTTAAATAATAACGGTGCTGTATAATATGTGACAATTATCACTGTGAAATAGGGGTCTGGGGCCGTATTCTAAACAATCTAACTTTAAAATACGTTTAGACACGATATACCAATATATTTATCAACTACGCAATACAGCTAGCGCCTAAACGTCTGAATCAGATTTTGTTTGAATATTATCCCGTTGCAATTCCAATACAACTTCAATATTGGTTGATTATTTGTTGCGTGTTGGAGTTATGTTTGAGATATACTATGTCTTTATTGTATTGTTAATGTATTTCAAAATTAGAATACGGCACCTGGTTCAACTCTGCTTGAAGCCGACGTTCAAAGGCTGAAGCGGTTTTTCAAAGGTTCTTCGGTTACCCACCCGCACTCGCAGAATCAAGTGAAACACAGGCCGGCATCGAACCCCACTCACGTCTGGGGCTGCTCAGATATTGATGAGGCGGCGCGTGAATACTGCACGTAACATGTGGCCCGACAACCCGACAGATTAATTGATACCCACTGTATTATTTAACACGTCGAATAGATTATAAAGCTGTGTAAGAACTGAGTAGATGCAATTATTATTTTATAAATCGTAGTAAGTAATTTCGAGTGTTTTTGGAATTGGAGAAATTTTAGGTTATTCCTAATCGAAATTGTAAGCAAAATTGACTCTTCTAGGGCACAAAATATGTCCCTATTTATTTTATACCTATAGTACTCTCGACTTTACGCAAGTTTCGTATAAATAAAGTTCAAAAGTAACGTTAGTGAATTTGAAAATATTGGGACACTTTGATATATTAAGAACTTCTGCAACCAACCCACACTAAATCTGCATTCAAATTTTGACTTATTGCTCAAGTACTAAGTTTCAATTTTGGTTGGTTCCCGTTTGCATAAATGTGTCCTTTTTAAAAACAACGACGGAGATTTTTAGCGAGTCGTTAAGTTATGTTATAATCATCCTTATAAATATTTAACTTGCACCGATAATACTTTAGTCTGGTGTCATATGAAGGCTTTTTCGTGTGTCACTATTTATCAACGGACTTCAAAATTTCGAAAGAGAAGGTTCTCAATCCGTCGGGTCTTTGTTATTGCTTTTTTTTATTCCTACCCGTAGTTCATCCTCTGCACAGTCGCCGAGAGGCTGCTTACATCCCCTCACCGTACAAAGGAGCCGAAGGTAAGCCAGCCTCATCTTACCTTTGAGCAAGTTTCCAGCTTGCTGCATCACTTTTCTATATTATATTTTATTTTTATCTGTTCTTAAATTTTGAGGAACATTCGGCAAATCAGTGAATGTATGATTCATACAATTTGTCCCAAAAGAAGCCTCTCATACCTAACAATAACTGTCATTTCTTACTTTTCTACTTCTCATTAGCAATGAAGATACACACCCAATACGTATTTCTATACTACATATTTAAACTTAGTCTCATTTTTAGGGTTCCTAGTTCCTGTCTGTCTGTCCGCGTCTTAGCTCAGTGATCGTTAACCAAAGATAGCTGAAATTTGGTATTGAGTACGTGTATCAATCACGCCGACGAAACAATAAAATAAAAACCGGCCAAGAGCGTGTCGGGCCACGCTCAGTGTAGGGTTCCGTAGTTTTCCGTCCGTCACAGTAAGTGTCCCCACTTAAGAGTTAATAACACCGCCATGTAGGATATGATATGAGAGTTCCACGTACAGCGACATCTATCGGCAAATTAAGTAAACTATTGCGCGCGAGCTTAAAGTATGGGAGATGATTTTTATGGAATAATTCTTTATTGCGTGAACCGATTTTCACCGTTTTTACTTTATTTGAAAGCACGTCATTTCATTGTAATTTTGTAGAAATCACAGGTACAATAAACACCTGCTTATACGGTTAAATTACAAACTTAATTCAGAAATTATTTTGTAATTTTTTTTCAAAAACTATTCATCCTATCAAGTTCAAAATAATTTTCCTAGAAAGTTTTTATAAAGTTCTACTTTTGAGATTTTTTTCATATTTTTAAAACTTATGGTTCAAAAGTTAGAGGGGGGGGGGGACGCATATTTTTTTACTTCTGGAGCGATTATTTCCGAAAATATTTACATTATCGAAAAATGATTTTAGTAAACCCCTATTCATTTTTAAATACCTATCCAACAATATATCACACGTTAGGGTTGAAATGAAAAAAAAATCACTCCCCACTTTACGTATAGGGGAGGTACCCTAATAAAAAAAAAAAATTCCACTTTTTATTTTACCACTTTGTCGGCGTGATTGATATACATATTAGTACCAAATTTCAGCTTTCTAGTGCTAACGGTCACTGAGATTATCCGCGGACGGACGGACGGACGGACGGGCAGACATGGCGAAACTATAAGGGTTCCTAGTTGACTACGGAACCCTAAAAACTGAAAGAAAATCATTTTTTTTGGGGTACCTCCAGTACACATGAAGTGGGGGTGATTTTTTTTTCGATTTAACCTTATTAAATAAAAAATAAATAAAAATAAAATATCTTTATTTCAGAACATTGCGATTCCATAACCAATTATTGTGTGGAGTCCTTAGATAAGTCTTTTAAAAAGAATACGGGTCTTCTTAAACAGTTTTGGATTAAATCAACAGTTTCGTAAATAATAGCTCCGAAAGTTTAAAATTATGGGTCCCATGGGTCCAAAAATATGGGAAAATTCATGGAAGTAAGACCCGATAAGTACTTTCAATGAAAACTATACTGAATTAAATTAGAGTTATAACCGCTTGGTAAAAGGTTGTAATTGCCGCATAGTAAAATTACGTAAGTGCCACAAAATATCCCTTAATAAACGACCTTTTGAATGCATGTATTGTAACAGGCCGGCAAATACGGAATCCTACACTGAGTATGGGTACCCCACTCAGTACCCGACGTGATCTTGACCGGTTTTTTTCTTTCATTCCGCAACTCTTTCCATAAAAATATTTTTTTTTTGTTGGTAATATAGCTCTAAAATTTACTAAGAAAGGACGAAATAGCTTTATTAATCTAATCATTCTAAATAACTTTGTTTTTCAAAGTGACATAGTTCCATTTACTCTCTAGAATATTGCATGAAAACTAACTATGAACTACCGTAATTAATTGACCTGTCACACCGAAATAGACCTAAATAGACCTGACACAAACAAGCTGTGTCGTGCCAATGTCAACCTTAATGATATAACTATAAAGTTCAGCTCAACCTGGATAATAGATGAGGTAAATGCCTTGTATAGTGAATGTCTTAAGTGGCATTCCTTGGACAGTTAGCAATCTGGGAGTTGCCAAATAATTTGATAGTGGGTCTTAGTTGTCTGGTGACGTTGCAAAGTAACTAGTTTTACAAGAAAAAAATTGGCCACGTTGGAACCTAACCGGATTTCTGGAGAGGTTTTCCTTTGCAACGAAAAAAGATTTTAGAAATTAACTAGAACAACTGAAATTCGACACGCCTGAAATTTTCAGCTTTAATTTTATAAGAAGATAAATTTAAAGCTCCAGTAAATTTCTTTTAACATAAAGCAAAATAAAGAAGGCCTAAACCAACCATACAATTAACAGTATTTCAGAGGACTACAAAAACCGTCCCCATTTTACAAAAGATTAGTTGAACTTAACAAAGACTTGGCGGTTAGTTACACTTAACAAAAGGCTGTTTAAAAAAAATACATTTATCGCAGTATAACAAAGGTATACGATTCAAAATTGCGCACTGTCTTTTAACTACGAAGCGAAAAAAGCACCAAATTTATAAACACGCAGCAACAAATCTAGATAACCATCTGTGGACGAGACGCGAATATTGCTCTGTAACTAACCGGTTTTAACCGGTTGAAACCGGTTTAGATCGCTTTCCACCGGTTTAAACAGGTTCCGCGTGGAATTTTAAGTGACAATGCTATTCTTGTTTAAATATTTGCTTTGGAATGTATGTTTTTGGTGGAAATAATGAATATTCCAGGTATGATTTTATCCTTGTGTTTGCTAGTTAAATATGGGGAAGGGGGTCTGTTTAATATTTTTACCTGTGTGAGCCCCTATTTCAGAAATTTTCTTAAGATCTATGGTATTTGATTTAAAACAGTGTATATAAAAGGCTTTTATACTAATGAGATAAAAAATCAGCTACTTACCTACTTTTCATGACCCGTCAAAATGGTTTTTACTATAAAATAAGAAAGGGAGGCGTATCGAGACTCTTATGAATTTACCTACCTTATACGAGTTTTTGCTTACATAAAATGATTAAAAAATGGTACCAGATATTTTACCTTATTTCCGTGTGTCATTTTATACGTTATGTTATAGTTCACGACTGCTATGAATTAAGTTGATGTATATGTAGTGAAATACCCTGGAGTAGACCGAGGCAAATCGGATTGCAGGAAGAATCGGATCTAAGATGATTTTTAACTAAATCATAAGACCCGGATAGCCTTGTACGGCCAATCAGCATCCCGCGTTGCGTTTGACCTATCCGACCACCGCGGCAGTGGGAACTTATGAATTTGACAAAAATGCTGAGCTTGATCCGTTTCGCTTTGTGATCCGATTTACCTAAATGTAGGTACTCTATTTACATGTTTCAAGTTTGATTTGTCAGTTTAATTTATTAAACAATTGTAAAATTGGATAACAATAAACGATACAAAAGGCACAACAATTTACAAATCTTTTTAACTTAAATAATAGATTTTTATTGTTTTCAAGATGAAGTTGTTTATTTTGCTTTTGTACTAAAAAGACGTACATGTTACGATAAAAGTTCGTTTATATTTCCTATTGGACTTGGAGTATTTCAGAGACCCGGAGCGGCGTTCGAACTTAATAATTTAGATCTGTCACGGAATTGTTATCAATCTGAGGCCTATTTAATAAAGCGACAAGTTACAATTTGTAAATGGAAGTCTCTATGTAATAGACAGAGATTTCCGCTTACAAATTGTAACTTGCATTGTTATTAAATTGGCCCCTGTTATTTCTTTTGTCATTAATGTAACATACACGTATTGTGTTTTTGAATTGAATTTCAAAACATAATAAAAATATATTTTTTGGTATCCAACTTGATAACTAATTGATAATAAGAAATAGACGATCTAAAGTCAGAAATCAATTATGTTCAATATCAAAACGAAATTAAATAAACGACAAATGATATTCTTCGAATGACCCTCCCTTAGAAATTCACGCCGAAGTGGGAATGTGAAAAACTTGGCAAATTGGTTTGTGAAGCATTCTCATGACAATTGGAATTATCTCGATGCCAATCCTGTTATTTTGGAAGCAATTTATTTTCTCCAATTTTAAGGACATAATCGGATCTTATTTGTGAAATTTTCGTGGGGACGTATTTTGTTGGAGTATTTTGTGTTAATTATAAAAATATATTTTGCCTTTTTTTGTAAAATTTAAAAAGTTAATTTTCGTCACAAAAAACCTATCCTCTTAACCCTTAATATATGCAAAAATAAAGGAAACATAATTACAGACTTATTGCAGACGTTTCTACTTAATACAAAATTTATTTTAAAAGAAACATGCTACAAAAAATCTATTTAATAATTAGCAAAAACATACGAAGTTCATTCCTATTTTAAAACTTTTACAAAAAACAACAATATTGTTTGCCTAAAGTTTGCTCCCTAATATTTAAAAAAAACTCAACTTTCGCTATGCATTTTGCTTTGATGATGTATTTTTTTATGAAATAGTGTTTTAAATTGAAGGTTTTAAATATAATTTCCTAGTTTACGTCGGTCAACAAATTATAATTTAGCAACATTAGGGTATGATATCAGATTTGACTGCTGTTTAGTAATAAAAAATCTTAATTATTTGATAATTTGTTTAAAAAAATTTACTATCGCCTAATTTTAGAAATTCCTGGGGATCATTCAAATATTAATCCTACATAAAATACTACACTTCATAATATAGGTTCTGTTTTGTTAATTTTTAATATTCACTACAATAATTAACCTTTTTCATACAACCAAACACAAATAAAAATCTTTTAGACATAGGTCCCTTTTTCAAATCGCCATTCACGATTTTCCCCATGACTTGAAGCTTAAAAGCACTGCACTAAATTACAAGTTGGATTATAACTCGGGCCCGCGCCAAATGCATTTAGCGCAGAATCCAGGCCCGTTCCCAACGCTGAGGGTATGCTAGCGTCGCCTGCCCAATGAGTTACCCATACAGAGTTGTACTTTCTCGAGAACGTTCTCCGATTTTTATAGAGAATATTCTCGAGCGAGAACGTTCTGAATACAAAACGGAGAACGTTCTAGAGAACGGCGCAACTATACCCATACCTACGAAACGGACGCCGACCACCATACTAAGGCCAGCCAAGGTTGCATACCTTGATTTTTTTTTCATACTAAAACACCCAGGTTGTATTCCTGTGCCATACACTTATTGAAAAAAACGTATGGCAATGCGTTTCCTGATCAAGGCGTCACGCATCTCACATCTAGCGCCTTTTGCGAAATATTTGTCTCCTGTACAACACTGCAGACTACTTAATTTAGCCGGCAAAACGGTGTGGTTCTATATTTTATACCTACACAAAATACAGACCTGTATCGTCTGTTTAATGATGAAAAATGGTGTTCCTGAAAATATTATTTTCAAACTGAAAATATTAGTTAAAATATTATAATCAGCAGATGCAATATGGTTAACATGAAAATTAAAATATATGCACAATGTCAAAAACCAGCCAAGGCCGTGTCGAAGCATGCAGAATGGGGGGTTCCGTAGCTTCAATGGAATAAGATAAAACTAATACCAAAAGGTCGTATCCGCCTATGAAACAAGTTTTTTTGGAAATAACTCAAAAACGGCTTCACTGATAATTTTGAAACCAATTTTCGTCGAAAAAATGTACAATTCTTGATTTTTTTCATATTTTTTGAACTTACAGTTCAAAAGTTACAGGGGCTGATACCATTTTTTCGACTTTTAAAGCAATTATTTCTGAAAATATTCAATCTTTAAAGCTCTATCGATTGATTATCAAGTGCCCCTCCCCCAAAAGCATTTTTCCAGCAATTTGACTACAAAACTAAGTAGCGGCACTCAAAACACACCTCTTGGTGAAACTTCATTATCTTAGGTTTTATAATTTAAGAATAAAATTATTTGATTGATTGATATGCTACGATGTAAAAACGAACCCTCATATTGAACATTCTGAAAAAACTCTCGCGGTACCTCGGTAACTGATAGGAATACAGGATGAAGCAAAAATCGAGCCATAAAACGCAGGCGCCGTAATTTGCATGAACTAAACACGGCAGGATAGTTCTCGGGGAGAATCGGACAGGTTTTTATAAAACGAACGGTAAAACGGTAATGGGCAAAGTTTTATATATAAAACGGCAGCGCATTTTATCTGTAAAATTAGTTTTCTAATACCAATAAGTACAAAAAATGGCTCTTGCATCTCTTTAAGTATTCATTAATTTAACATAAAACTACCTTGAGAGCTCATATATTTTTATTTGCTAAATAATTAAAGCAATAGGTTTTTATAAATATTCTTAAATCATGTTAGGATTAAAATTAAAGAGTTTTCACAACAACAAGCAAAGTGAATGTAAATAATAGTCCTCTGTTTTATGCGAAGGCGGTTTTTTGTTTTTTACTTACTGCAAGTGCCCCAATTACAACCAAGACAGTTAATTAATAATATGTGTTAAGAGGTACAATAAGTGGGTAAGGTACAAAGGGACAATCACGACTGCGGGAAACTTCAACTAAATCAAAATATCTTCCGTATTTTACATTGTATCATTTACTAGAGTATCGATAACGGAAAAGCGCTTTTCCCCTATCCAGATATAAATTGCACTGTAGTTAATGCTGTTAAACACGGAAGATATTTCAATCCAGTTGATGTTTGCCCATAGTCCAGATTGCCCAACTGTACCTTACATCATTTTATTTCTAAAGATTCAAATAATTTTGAACGGCCTCTTAGCCTAGTCAGTAGTGACCCTGCCTATGAAGCAAGAGGTCCCGGGTTCGAGTCCTGTTCAGGGAATTTATTTGTGTGTTTATCACGGGTATTTGTTCCAAGTTATGGATGTTTCCTATGTATTTAAGTATTTATCTATATTTATATATTATATATATCGACGCCTAGTACCCACAATATTAGCTTTATTGAGCTTACCGTGGGACTAGGTTTATTTGTGTAAGATTGTCCCATAATATTTATTTCTCCTAATTTATACTATTAAGTAGCAACCACAAGCTACACATAAAATATTCCCAGCAAAATAAACTCACCACTTAACAGTCTTTACACACTTAACAACTCAGCTCAAGTTTTATATAACATTGTTACCCCGCTGTCGTCCCGTTTCGCCCCGACTTTAATATTGTTCGGTTAGGGCTGGCTTACGTAAGTACTCAATTTTAACTTGTTACGGGGTGTATGCGACGATGGAGGTTTTAATATTGGGTTAAGTTTGCTGTTGGTTGGTAAATACAAGTTGAGTGTTGTATGTAAGGCTTCAACGCTGTTAAAGTTAGTGCTTGAATGATCGGTACAGTAAGTAACCGAAGTCTTTGTTCTTTCATATTTATTCTGTGATTAATAAACGAAGAAGTTGTACAGCAAAAGTAAAATTATTAATTATTGTATTATAATTTATTGACAACAAAACAAACAAAAGGACAAACAACAATATATATCAAAAATTACACTAATTAATACTAACTACCTAGCCCAGTCTACGGTGCTTAAACTGTATATACAAATGTCCCCTATGTCACTGCTATTTGGTAAGGTGCCCATAAGGCTGGCTGCGTTACCTCGCTGAATGGCAATGCCCATGCGCTGAGCGAGGAACGAGCCAGCCCTCTGGTCACCGGTGGAGCGAATGAGCATATAGGACAGTTTTTTTAATAGATTAAGAGCCTCTGGCCCCCATGGCCCTAATGCCTCCAAACGCCGCAAATACGTATCTCTCGCCTAGGGTTGAGTATTTGCGGCGCTTTGCGGCTTCGGCAGCCGCGGCAAATTATTAATGGAAACTGATATCGTAATATTCGTAAAGGTAAAGTTACCACCAGCGCCCTCAGTATATGCGGCCAACGAAATGGCTCGATAATTATCAAGTTCAGTAAGTAATCAAGTATGTGAAATGATAACGGTTCAAATGATCCGGTCTGAAATGAGCTCTCTGCCGAGGTTTTGGAGCGTATTCAGTATGAGGTAATTCAACAAAAGGTTGTTGGTCCAGTCATTTTAAAATCAAGCGCAAAAGAGGGTGCCCAGATTCATATGGACTCTGGCCTAAAACCAATAATAAATAAATAAATATTTGGGGACAAGCTTACACAAATCAACCTAGTCCCAAACTAAGCAAAGCTCGTACTATGGGTACTAGGCGACGATATACATACTTATATAAATAAATATATACTTAGATACATAGAAAACACCCATAACTCAGGAACAAATATTCGTGATAAACACACAAATAAATGCCCTTCGTAGGCAGGGTCACTACCGACTGGGCTAGGAGGCAGTTAAATATTTTTTTTTTTTTTTGTTTTATTAATTTAAACTTATATTATACATGTTACTGTAAAGCTCGCCAAACTGTGACGTTTGATGGCGAGATGCGCTCATTGTTTTAAACACAAAAATATACAAAGCAACTTAATCTAACTTAACCTATTTATTTACTTACTAACATTCTAAAATCCTCTAAGTTAGGTAATCTCTCCTCGAGTACCGCGGATTATGTTGTAGCAGGAGGGTGTCACTACGCAGTTTAGGTACATTTGGCCGGCGCGCCTCCCGGGCAGGCGTATGGCCGTGGGCTGCCGCTCGGCAAGCCATATGTCATTTGAAAGGTTTTTTCATATTCTAAAACTTTTTGTATGGCGGGAAATCTTAAATCGCTGTGTGAAACAAGTTATGGCAAAATAAAAACATCCCCTCAATAAGATTTTTTTTACTGATAGGTTTAAGTTCTATACAACGGTTTTTAAACGTTTTTACATAAATACACATAAGAAAACAACTAAATATCGATTGATATACCATAAAACAATGACTACTATTCTTTAAGCAAAAGGTTCATCAATTATGAGCTGTGTTAAGTGCCCAGCTGGAGGAATAAATACTCCGTGTCTTCCTGCACCAAGGTACCAAACTATGGATACTAACATGTGCACAACTTTTTTCACACAAAGATTTGGGATTACCTGGTATAGTAAAAGTTTTAGAACTTTGAATAAGCTATTTAGTGACATATCGCTTGTCCTTATTGGTCAATAGGCCAATCTGACCACCCTCCTTTAATTGCAAAATACAAACGGCCCGATAAAATTTCAAGCCACATCTACGACCGTTTTATGAAAAATAATTTGTTGTAATATTTTTATTAAGTATTTTTAATATAACTGCAAACAGGTGTCCTGTAACTATAAGCTCTCTGCTAGACTTGTATGTTACTGTTAACAACAGTGTTTGCGCTCGCAACACTGATGATGCCCTGTGCCAACCGCAGCAATGTTCAATGACCAATGGAGGCGCGCGACACTGGCGCCGAAGTTGCGCATACACACCACGTCACCGGGCTTCGCTCTCTTGCATCTAATCTCGCAACGAAACCGCGCGTGTCCGAGATAATAAACTTGTATATTTTAAAGAATAAATAGTGGTAACACTTTGAATATTAGTTTATTTTATTAAATCAAAGTACCCAACAATTAGTTTCGCAAAAACAAACAACGCGCCAGCAACAGGCGCTGTCAGTGGTCGCGCTACTAACTAGTGTAAGAACCGATAAATACTTGCGCAGACTTGGCACAGTATGAACTTGCTTGAACAAGTTTGAGTAACAAGTTAAAAACAGTTTTTATGATTTAGAAATTTAGTGGCATCTTCGGTTTATTCATAATTATAGTCAGCAAACGGCGTTTAAGGCAATAATTTGAAAATGATGTTTGCACAAACTTATTGTAACTGTAACAAGAGCGTGTCCAAATCTTTTTGATTGTATGAAGAACGTACATTACTCCCATTTTTATTTATTTGTAACCCAGGTAAAAAAAACAAATTAACGCCTCATCGTCCAACAAACTACTAATAGGCTAATTGGCTGAAATCAAAACCCTTTAAAATTTGTTAGATACAGACCATCGTTCATTATTTGAATACAGGTAATCTACGCAAAAAAATACAAGTTTTGTTTTTATATGTATAAATTCGAGGCATAAATATAAATATGAATTTTAAAACAGCACTTCTGAGTGTAAAATATTAAGGTTGTTAAGTACTCACTGTTAGAGTGAAATTTCTCCAATTTATCTGAAATTCATCTTTAGATTTAAATGTCACTCATCAGCACAGTGCTGATTCGTAGGGTAGGCAAGCAGTGGACGAGTGCTCGCAATGATCTTTATATTTCTCTTAATATAAATACTAAATAAATAAATAAATACTATGGGACAATATGACACACAATTCTTTAAAATTAATAGCAATTCTTACTGCTCTAATCTGTGCACCAGCAAGCCACACTGGAGTCGTAACTCAGCAACAGCTAGATTAAACTTTTGTTCACTTATTCTAGCTTATTCTGGTGAAATTTTAATTAGCCGGCCGTTGAGTGTGCAAAGAATATAGTGCCACTACAATATTGAGCTTAGTGCAACGTGTAGGTTAGTTAGAGAGTTGCAGATAGTAACTTGCTGGTGTAAATGTGCCTTAAACATACGGTCGCGGATTTTAATTTATTAAAAAAAAATATAGACATTAATATTCAAAGGATCACAATAACATGTTGTTAGTAAAATCCGGCACACCGGCTTGGTTTTACATTAGAACTCAATACTTTTTGCAGTAAGAGAACTGCGTTGCGAGACTGGCATTTTTGTACATGTAATATTTTTGATGGGATTAATTTATCATTAAGTACATTTTATTTTATGTGGCAAATGTCTAACGTGCTTTGTTTATGCGAGAGATGCATACATATTTCTGATTAATTCATAAATGGAACAGTAATAGATTAGGTTAGAGTTAAGTTAGTAAAGATTATTAATTAGTTATGACAGTATGTCATATGAAAATAAATCAATATTTTTTAAATTTGCTAAATTGCTTAATCGGTCTAAACAAGGCATGAGCTTAGTGGAGATTTAACCCAGTACGGTGCGAAGACTTAATTTGGAAGCTTTTGGTTATTTATATACAAAATGCAGTGGCAATTAAAAAGGTCTGGCGAAAATAAATTTTAATATTAAGTACTACTACCCTAAAATTAAAAACTACATTAAAAACTTTTTAAAATATATGAACTTTCTTAGATCAAAACGCTGCTTAGCAATAAGTCTGTATTCAAAAAAGTACCTACTATTTAAAATGCTGGCCGCATCACTTTTTGATGTACGCTTTCACGACCAGGAACCCGACTGCCGAGTTCTCTCTTCGTAGCTACTACGCGCTACATACGACAAATATACGTGGCTACGGGCTACGGGCGTAGCGCGTAGCACTAGGTGGTATGGAAAGTGTTAAATAAAATAGTTTGAATTGCCATCTCTTTCATTCCGAGGTGATTCTTTTAAAAGTAGCCCAAACTAGTTGCAACCACTTTTAAAAGAATCGTGCTTCAAAAAAATTTAAAACAATCCCAATCAGCTTCAACCGAGAAACGGAGATGCGACCTCCATACGTTTTAACGCCCTCGAGTATGTTTGGTTATAGTGGTAATTTTTTAAGATGTCGGAATCATACTAAGGAGTTCTACCGACAGTCGTACTATATCTATTCCGAATTTACGGTGCAAAACGGCAGAATACATACACTTATTATACGAATATAGTGGTTTAAACGTTAAAATGTTATTGAAATGTATTTGATGTAAGTAAAATATACAACGTGGGTACTAAAATCCCGAATATTGTCCATATTAGCATAATTTTTGAGGTAAAAAAAAATCGTGTTGCAACCTAAAATCCGATCACTGTTGATTATCGACGTTTTCTCTCACTTGCTTCAACATATTTTTTCCGCTCCCAAATATTCTAGGGGTATTAAAGCATCTTCATTAGTTTTTGTCAATTTACATGTTTTTTGTCTTTGTATTTCTTTAACTTATTTGTTTTTTTACCGTACCGTAATCTGGGTTTTTTAATTACACCTTAAACAGTTTATATAATGTTTGCTAGTTATATATTTTATACTCTGGGTTACCCGGTCCATACATTCCATACAAAGTGGCCCATTTTCATTACCCTCTAGTGTATCCGGGGTCACCCAGCCAGGCCTAAGATAACGATGCTATCAAAGACCTCGGAAGTGGGTGTCGTCCATAAATTCCCTCAATGAGATGTGGAAACTTTTAACCAGAGCCGGCGAGGGTAGGGTGACCAAGCTAATTATACGAGTATACGTCGGAAGACTTAATTTAGTAACCTATTGTTTTAGTATTTAGACCTGATTTTAAATCCTACAAATACTTGTATCACTAATTACAACCTACATATATATGAATTTACAACTTGTTTTCATTTTTATTTAGAGTTTAAATACTATTAAATTGGTTTAATTACTAAGTAATATATAGTACTCGTAATATAATAGTTTATGGTAATTTCACAACCCACAGGACGCCAAACATTCCGCTTGTTGTGATGCTTCTTAAATATGGAAGATTAAATAATCATTGAGAGTGAAAGTTTTTACGATTACATTTAAAAAAAAAACGATTACATGTTAGTTATTCAAAATGATACAATGTTGAAATGATTGAAACACATCGGTACCTACATAATTATTATCTATCCTAGTTTTGCTTATAGGACATCTTTCGTAACAAAAATAAATAAATATAAATAAATAAATATTATAGGACAATCTTACACAAATCGACCTACGCCCACAGTAAGCTCAATAAGGCTTGTGTTATGAGTACTAGACGACGATATATATAATATACAGATAAATACTTAAATAGATAGAAAACATCCATAACTCAGGAACAAGTATCTGTTATAAACACACAAATAAATGCCCTAACCAGGATTCGAACCCGGGACCTCCTGCTTCGTAGGCAGGGTCACTACCGACTAGGCTAGGAGGCCGTTAAAAAATAATCAATTAAAATAAAAGGGTGTAAAATAACGGAAATTATTCAAATTTGAGAACCAGCTGCTACTTTTCACTAAAATATAACAAACACAAGCACTCAATGATCAAAACATTCACCAAGAACTAAGCAGTAACTTAACAGCCCAACTTATCAGACGTCATAATCCTGCACTGCTGCACATAAAACTTCAAGTACAAATAAAACGAGTTTCCCCATTTCGTGGTCACCCCAGCTCGTAATACAGGTCGATGGCGTCTCGTTTCACGGTAGATAAATCAGTACGTCGCGTAAAATGCACTCCTTGTACCTCCCTTTCACCAATACCGCAGCCAATATCTTACTGAAGTTAAATGTAAGCGTGCTACGCGAAGATGGCGCTACATCGTTTAAAAATCTCTTTGGATGTTTCAAATCCATATACCCCAGAAATATAATAATATTTCCTTTTCTAGTTTCATTCGTCCATAATTGATGGAAAGCGAGGCCGCACATCATGGACTAAAAATATAAGAGACTGGTTAGAGGTGAAGAGCATAAATATACTAATATGCATGACTGAAGATAGAGAGACATATGTATAGACATATGGTCGCCGACCTCCTAGACGGAGATGGCACATGAAGAAGAAGAAGCTTCATTCTAGCAGAGTTTTAACTACAATGAGAACTCACTTTTCAAAGAAAGTACATGCGACTATGCAGACTCAGCGGAATAATTTTGATTGCCGTAGTTTTAATTTAACATTCGATTTTTAATTTTGTTGGACCTGTTTCTTACATGAAAGGCTTCGGAATCATTCTTGTCTTGTTATCAACTGGTTTAAAGTTCATGTTAAATATGATGGTTGCATGTATCAATACGATACGTCAAATATTATGCAGTCCTCTGTAGTGTGATACCTTTAATGGTTATCAATTATAAAACCCTTCATCTAATTTATTATTTTAAGAGACATTATTTTGTCTTTGTGTCTCAATATGCTCTTCAAGGGAAGCTTTCTACCTTAAGAAACAAATCAACTAGTGTAGTTTTTTGATCATCTAAAAATATTTACTACTGTTACAACATATACTAACTAGCTACCAAAAGCCGTACAGCATCCCTTCCTCATATTAAAAGATCTCCTTACGCGGCTAAGATCCTTCTTTCTATACCAAAAAACACAACTATTTTTCTGACCATTAAAGATGTCTTCCTTAGTCTCGGTACACATGCGCTCCATTCGACCGAATCGTTTGACTTGAATGGTAGCTTTAGCTGCAAGGCGACTACTCGTGCTTCGGTTGCAATGCGAATGGCATGCCTTTAAGCTATATTACTGATTTCACGACATACTGAAAGGATTCTTTGAGGAAAAAGGAAAATAATGTCTACTTCAATGTACTGAGTACTTAAGTTCTTAAGGTGATTTTTAAATAAGTTGTATTGATTTGTATTCATTATATGAGATATTTTCCTATCCTCTTTTAGAATGATGCTCCCATCATCCTAAAAGATCACGCAGCGTACGAGTATATGTATAGGTACGGTTTCAGAGGAATTCTCTCCCGCAAACGTTCCGGCTTAAGATTAAACTCCCTGCTAAAGTTTTCTCAAAAGGGATACAGTATGAAGTTCTTCAATAAAGGGTCTATAGATTATCAAAGCGTTGGCAACGCGCATGTTACACCTTGAAGTTACTTTAGCGAACATTGGTTTCACGGACCGCTTACTATTAGTAGACGGTATCATTGTCTCTCAAAGAACTACAGTTTGGGGTTCTTCATAAAAACTCAACAAGGTTATCATAGCGCGGCAACGCGCATGTTACACCTTGAAGTTACTTAAGCGAACTCAGGCTTAACTGACCGCTTACTATCAGACGGTCTGTATGCCTGTTTGCACTGACGTGGTGTAATGCGCAGTCATGAGGGAACGGAATGAGGAAGCAAGGACCAAAATTAATTATAAAATGAATTTCCTAAACGTCAAGTTATTCTTAATTTAATTTGAGCGCCCGAATAGGTCCTTACAGGTTATTCTCAAATAATTATGTACCCTTTTTGAGCAAATTGCCCGTTAAGAGTCCTTAAACTCATTATCTCCCGTCTCGCCGTCTTTCCGACGAAATTTAAAAACGTTAAATTTTCGTTAACGAGGAAGTTATTGTAAATGTTAAATCTTTAATGATCTTGTTTTTTATTATAATTTTTTTAAATAGATTACAGCATCGTAATTAATCATTACTTTATTTGTTCTCTTTATTATTAATATACATAATAAATCTGCCTACCTTATTATAACTTAGGTATTGAACTTATTCTATTTTGCAACTAAGGGTGAGGCCAGACGAGCGTAATTTTTGAGTTGTGAGCCACGTAATTTTGGTCGCGTAATTTCTGCTACATACAAATGAGACAATTGATTTTGCGTCGCCGTGTGGCAAAATAGGGCTTTTTTATGAAACCAAATGTAGCAGAAATTACGCGACCGAAATTACGCGACTCTCAACTCAAAAAATTACGCTCGTCTAGCCTCACCCTAAATAATTGAAATCAAAGAAGGTAAAGCAATGATTTTACTTTTAATTAAATTCAAAAGGTAATCATAATATTTCTTAAGTAAGTACATATCAATGTAGCAAATATAATTCTACAAAAGAAGAAAACACAAAGAACGGAAACAAAACAGATAAAAAAAAACATAAAAGTGTTACCAAAACACAAAAACGCCATCAAATTCAAGTCCCTTTTAAGTCAAAAGAAAATAAAACATAAGTTTCATTCACAAATGCAATCGGCAACAAAATAAAGCTCCGCGCACACTGACATTAAACAGATTTGGCGCTCATAAAATCTGTAATTTGAATTCCTTAAGACCGAGGGGTTGTCTCCTCTATTACTCATAACAAGGGCTGCTGCACAGCGCAAGCGGAGATATGTGAAGCGGTAAAACTGTAGATAGTTGTGTTGTAGAAGGGGCGTTCTTTTTAAGTTAAACAACCTCGCTACGAGTAGTCACAGTCTAACTCATAATGTCTGATCCCATCCGGAAGAAGGGATGAAATTTTGCATACACGTAGCTTATAATAATAAGAAAAAATATAGGAGTAGATACAGGTTGTCCAGTAGATATTCCCCCCCCCCCCCTCCCTATTAAGAGGTTGAGTGAGTTAAATATAGTAATGTATATGAATGAAGCGCAATTTAAACATGACAAAAGATTTAGTTAAAAATATTCATACCTGCATTCACCTTTCTCCGAGGCATGTTGCAATGACAGTTGAGAAAAGAACTCGCGACGATAAGCAAAAATGTGGGAAGGCCTTTGGCCATCAGGACCGGCTATTTCTTAAATAGCGGATGTAAAAAAATGTTTTAACCCAGTATGATCTGCAGTAACCCTTGACCCCTTTACCACACTTATCCTGTTTTCAGAGTCCTATAATATCGAGATTTTTTATTTATTATTAGGGCCAATTGTTGGAAGCTTGATGGACTTCATGAAATAATTATTTTTTGCTAAAATGCAAGACCATGTCCAAAATAATTCGTTCGAAAACCCTCAGGTTCCAACTACTTTTTTATTTGGAATTTTACACACCCAAAGAGGTATTTTTAACGATTTCAACCATCTGCCCGTTGTATCGCGCGTTTCTTACATAGCATAGTTTAGCTTTCACAGTGGACAGCCAGCCTCCTCGTATAACCCAGCATAATCTCGGGGCGATAGTAAGGATATGGCCACGGAATTTTATTTATTACGACGTCAAAGGCGTCCGCTGGAAGTAATGCGACATAAAACTCATTTTACCCCGCTGGTTCATGGTTCGATTGAATTATTGCGCATTTTAATATGATTTTTCTACAATTTTCAAGAGCTTAAAAAAATATTGCTCCTTTATCCGTTATAAGACACTAGAATAAAAATGATGGGTACTTACCTGGTACCGAATTCGAGAACCAAAAACTGACAATCGCTATGACTAGGGAATGCTCCCGGTTCTATTTTGTATGACGAGAACCGGGCATTCCCGGGTCCGGTACTGGATTTGTTTAAAAATCGAGTATCGGGAGCACACCTTATATATGACCACTTTAAATCACTATATACATGTCTCAAACAAATGTCATCTTATATAAATGTTCACGTATCACAGTATGGCATCGATGCCTAATGAAGTCCGTGTTTTACTTTCAGTTTTTTCAAAAACTTAAGGCTAAGGCTAAAATTATTCAGTCTAGTATAAATATTTCAGGGTAAGCAACGCGCATGTGAATTATCTGGGGTTGCAGGCGTCCATATGCTACAGTAACTGCTTACCATCAGGCGGACCGTATGCTTGTTTGCCACCGTCGTGGTATAAAAAAATTTTAGATGAACATTTACTATCGCGGTTATAATCAAGCATTTTTGATACTCTTGGCGAGATATCTATATATATATTTTTATTACTGTATATATTTTTATATTTATTAAATATACACTTATTATATACTAATTATATTTTTCAGATGCCTTTCAGTGATAACAGTGATCAGTATTTATCTTTTTCCTCCTTAGATAGTGTAAGTGAAGACAGTTTCCAAAGTTTGCCTCCTTCGCTTCACGACTTTCTGGATTCTCAGTTTAATGATGTACCTAAAAATTTTAACGTTGTGCATTTAATTGCGCAAAGCATTCCTGCACATTACAGCGATATGTTACTCTCTTTTGACCTTAAGAATATTCATGCTATTTTAATTTCTGAATCGTGGCTCAGACAAGCTTTGCCTTCAACGTCTTACTCTTTACCTGCTTTCAATTTAATTCGGCACGACCGCCTTGGAAGAGGTGGCGGTGGAGTTGCGATTTACCTTCGTTCTTACATCCCCTATTCAATTGTTAACGTATCTGCCAGTTCTTCTACTTCTGGTGCCGCAGAGTATATGTTTCTCGACGTTTCCCTGTCTCATTCCAAACTTTTACTTGGCGTGTTTTATTCCCCCTCCCTTCACGTTAATTACTTTGATTCTCTTGAGAAACTTCTCGAAGACCTTATGCCTTCTTATAATCATCACATTCTTATGGGAGATCTAAATACGTGTCTTCTGAAGGATGATAGTCGATCCCGGCGCCTTAAATCCCTGGTAGATGCATGCAATCTAACTATTATCCCTTCAGACGCCACACACTATTTTCCAAATTTCTCGCCTTCTCTTCTTGATTTAACTTTAGTTTCATCGACTTCTCATGTGTCTAAATTTGGACAATACTCTGCGGATGCCTTCTCATATCATGATCTGCTCTATCTCTCTTACAAAATTCGTCCTCCCAAATCAAAATCAAAAATTCTTTTGCAGCGCAATTTTAGTGGATTAAATGTGGAAAAGCTTCGAGACGACGCTTTAACAATCGATTGGAGCAGTATCGCTCGAGCGGGTTCGGTAGACGTCAAGTTTCTCTCTTTAATTCGCTCCTCATACGACTTTATGACGCTCACGCTCCTGTTCGTGCAATAAAAGTCAAGCATCTCCCTGCTCCTTGGCTCACTGAGGATATTAAAGCCCTTATAGAGAGGAAGAATCAATCTAAATCTAAGTATAAGAGAGTATAAGAATCAATCTAAATCTAAGTATCACATCTAACATTCATTATCTTCTTTCATCACTTCCTGCCTTAGATTTCTCTTCTTTCTATTTTAGCCATTTCTGTGAGAGTGATGTTAGAAAGGTTATATTGAATATCACTTCTAACGCCGTTGGTGTTGACTGTATTAGCCGAAATATGATACTCCCTCTCCTTGATTTGTTTGTTCCTATTATCACCGGTATTCTGAATTTTTCCATTTCATCAAGTACTTTTCCCAGTCTGTGGAAGGATGCCAATATTATTCCTTTACCCAAAAAATCCAACCCCAGTTCCTTCTCTGACTATCGCCCCATCTCCATTCTTCCTTTCCTATCCAAAGTCCTCGAACGGCTAGTGCATCAGCAACTAACTTCCTTCCTGAATAGAAATGACCTCCTAAACCCATTTCAATCTGGTTTTCGTCCGGGCCACAGCTCTAGCTCAGCTCAGCTACTACCTCGGCTCTTGTCAAGGTTACCGATGACATCCGTTTGAGTATGAATGACCAGAAGCTTACAGTTCTTGCACTTCTAGATTTCAGTAATGCCTTTAACACGGTCGATTTTGACATTTTGCTCGCGTTTTTACAGTCTCTTAACATATCGGCTGCAGCGATTGACTGGTTCCGCAGCTATATGGTTGGTCATTGGCAAATGATAAAACTAGATTCTTCGTATTCTTCCTGGTGCAGCACATCAGCTGGTGTTCCACAGGGTGGTGTGCTGCCTCCTCTTTTATTTTCTATCTTCATTAATTCCATAACTCCTCCTCTTCGTATCACCTCTATGCCGACGACCTTCAAATATATTCGCAGGGTATGCATAGCGATCTCAATTCAGTTATAGAAGCCACGAATCTTGATCTGCTCCGCATATCAAATTGGAGTCAAAATTACGGTTTAAAAGTAAACCCCCCAAAATTCACAGGTAATTGTGATGGGAAGCGCTAAACAAATCTCCAAAATTGACTTTCTCAGGCTCCCTCCGATAGTCTTCGATGGTATCCAAATTCCTTTTTCCAACCAAGTGAAAAATCTTGGCGTAATCATGGATCGTTGTCTATCATGGGTGACTCAGGTAAGTGAAGTGAGCAGGAAGATGTTTGCTGCCATAGGGTCTCTCAGACGGCTCCGGAATTTCCTGCCAATTGCTACTAAAATTGCGCTTGCTCAGTCGTTACTTCTCCCCATTCTTGATTATGCAGATATCTCCTGTTTAGACCTAACCGAGGAGCAACTTAATAAGCTTGAGCGTATTCAAAATGCCTGCATTCGGTTCATTTTCGGATAACGCAAATTCGACCATGTTTCTAGTTTTCGTTCTCAACTCAAATGGCTCCCTATCCGTCACCGTCGTAACTCTCACATACCTACTTTCTTTACTCTTTTCTATACTTTTTAACCCTGCAACTCCCCGCTACCTCAAAGAGTGTTTCTCTTATCTTAATTCTATTAGATCCTCTCAAAAATTGCTCCTAAAAGTGCCATCTTCGTCTTCCAAATTTTATAATTGCTCATTTACGTTCCAGACCGTTCGTTTGTGGAATTCTCTCCCTCTCAACATAAAACGCACGCAATCTATTGGTAGCTTTAAATCGCAACTTAAGGAATACTATTTATCTCTTCCTTAAAGAGATAAATAGTATTCCTTAAGTTGCGATTTAAAGCTACCAATAGATTGCTATATATATATATATATATATATACGTTTATTTTGTATTTATTTAAGTATGTATATTCATATGAATGTGCTGTGTTATCTATTTCGTCTCTTTTGTTTCTATGCACCACCTACTGCATATTGTTTTCTAGTCTCCACTACCCAAAGGTTGTCTGGAAGAAATCGCTCATTAGCGATAAGACCGCCTGTTGTTACCTCTACCTAAATTTATGTAATTGTAAAATTTGTACTTGTAACTGTGCGAGGTGTGCAATAAAGAGTATTTATTATTATTATTTATTATTATCCATTAAACTTCAAATTATACGATTTTTATAAATAATGGTTAGATGCAAAGTTTTTCCACAACGTTAATTTAAGTAACTGTAGGTGATATTAACAGACATTAATTTATCAATAACACCTTATGAGCTTATGACAGTTATGATATATATATATATTTATGTAATATGAATTTGCAAGTTACATATATTATAAATTATAATACAATATGAAGTACAAAGTTTTCAGTTTTCAATCGTCATGTTTTAGTTATTAAAATTATATTTCTTTTATTGTTTAAAACTTCTATTGAGTGCTTAAATTAACTAATTACTGTAACATAACGTCGATAGGTAGTTATCAGCATACTTACAGGTAAATTTATTAGTAATTTCGTTTGTTAAACAACTTTTGTAATTGCATGTAGTGTTTACCTCTATTTTATTGTACACTTAGCTCTAAGTTATTTTCAAATCAAAATGTATGTAAACATGCATCAGTGTAACAGTTACTGGTAAACCAATAAAATAAAATAAAATAAAATAAATCTATACTTTACCAGGTGAACTTAATATGTGCAATGATATGTCACTTTGATACAGTAACTGATAAATTTTATTTTGGAAGAAAGTCCCTAGTTAATTGACATTTTTGCCACGAAAACTTCTATATCTGAATATAACAATTGAATCGTATTACAGCAACATTTATAAAGAGATTTATGTTGAAACCGCATTGCAGTCTATTCATTTAATTTATAGCTATCACCCACCTCTAATTGTAACACAATATGTATAGATGTAATTGCAGCCAGACACATTTCTCAAGCATAACAAGGTAATGTTTAATTCAGGGGGAGCTCGGGCTATAAATAACGGGAACAAATTAAAAAGTCCGTGCTGCGACGGGGGCAGGGGATCCCTGCTGGGTACGTACGGGAATAGTTTTGATACGAAGTAATCCTATTGTAAAAGCAGCTACGTACATAACTATACATACGTAAATGGATAGAGTTAATTTAAATATTATTAAGACAGTGTCGTTACCCAGAGACAAGTAAACTACAGCCACGTTGAAGTTAAAAATTTGAAATTGTGAACATTTATTTTCTTAGAAATGTTATGGAGCTCTATTAAAAAGGATTTCTGAAAATTTAATAAATCCATACTCCATACTAATAGTATAAATGGGAAAGTGTATGAGTGTTTGTTAGTTTGTCCATCTTTCACGGCAAAACGGGGCGACGAATTGAAGTGATTTTTTAAGTGGAGATAGTTGAAGGGATGGAGAGTGACAAAGGCTACTTTTTGTTAAAATGGGGGGTGAAAGTTTGTATGGTTTGTTACCCCGAATTTAACGCGAGCGAAGCCGCGGGCAAAAGCTAGTAAATAATATATTCTTTATTTGGCAGGCAAGAAACCCATAAAATATTACAAAAACAAAATAAAAATAGTATAATCTAATACATACAATTAAAAAAAACATTATAACTATAACTGGCCGTTCTCAGACCGGTGCAATTTTCGCCAATGTTTGTTGAATTCGTCACTGTAGTATTTAGCTACCAGTGACAAAATTTGTCGACGAAAACAATATCGCCCGGTAGGCTGCCGACCTGGCTCTTAGGATGGCGAAGAACTCTCGCATCCGCAAACATACCCTTCGCACTGCAGAAGCGTGGTAAATTCAGCAAGATGCGAAATGCATTGTTGTATTGGACTCTCAGCGCGTTGAACGAGTGGCTAGTGTAGGCTTGCAAATAGAAAAAAAACAAAATGTTTTTTTTTCAAATTTATGAAAAAAAACATGAAAAAAAACCTGGCACCATTGTTTTTTTTCTAAATAAGGTTTTTTTTCAGATGAACAAATATTACGACAAACACGGTTTTTCGTGATTTATTCATATAAGAAACTTAAAACTAAGTACATTAAAGTAGGTATGTCTGTTATGTAACTAAACTATTCTCAGTAAATGAAAAAAAAACTTTGAACTTATTCACTAGAACTATCAGCAGCAAAGTACCACTACATATTTCATTAATACTTATAAGTTTAATAAAACCAGAAATTAAAGTTGTTAAATTAAATTAGTTTAATAGTTAACATAAAGTCTAAAACAACCGTATAAGAGTATTAACTGCCTTACAAATTTTTAGATTTCGTACTTTTGAAAAAAAAACATATTCCAGAAAAAAAACTGTTCTTTTTCACGGTTTTTTTTCGGGTTTTTTTTTCAAGACAGAAAAAAACCGTTTTTTTGCAACCCTAGGCTAGTGTACCTATTCCAAAGCTGACATGTATAAAAACACTGACAAAAGGCTTTGAATAGGGTAACCTTTACATCACTCGAACAACGCGCAAAGCGTCGAGCCAACATTTAGATTCTAAAGGGGTAAAAATTGGATTGAAATTAAAGTAAATAAATCAATCCTAAGCAAAACTTATGCATTTCCCTCCCTTACCTTAGCTCATTTTAAAAAAAACAATAAAATTAATTAATTAAATGATATTTTTAAACAGGGCTTTACTAAAAAAAATTATAATGTATATTTAAATTTTCTCCTGCGCCAGCCATCGTCACCAATGGTTGACTGATAGAAAATGCCATTTGGTATTAATTCTGCCATTTGAATTTTTTTTTGTTTTGTGCATACAGATAAATAAAAACTCCTAAAGTTTGGGAGAATGCACTACTGTTTATACAGTAATTTTGTGAGTTTTTATAAAGCGAATGATAGCGAACACTATCTAGGTTGAGGACACATATTTTATTTTTAGTCCCAGTCGGATGGACCAAATAAAATCAATACAAAAATGTATAAAAAAAATCACCAAATCAAGTTTTCATTTGATTGAAGATTTTCATTATAATATACGTAACTTTATTAGTACGTAAACAGTCTTGAGTCTATTAAATTTAAACTTTCGTGAGACATACTATCACTATAAAATATAACGGTTACACTCACGTCACTTTAGTCAAAAGCTCTCCGAAACATGTCGCGCGAAGTGACTAAAGTGACGTGAGTGTAACCGTTATATTTTATAGTCTTGAGTCTATTTGTAAACTGTAAAATTCAAGATAGTACAGGAAATAAAGTAATTTCCAGAATAAAAGGGGTGTTTCAACATTTCCGTTTCCTTAAAACAGCAGTTAACAGCCGTTTAAAACACGATCTCAGTTAAACTGTCGACTCCATTAGCTAATCAAGACCTTATCAGCGCAGGAAACGGTTAACAGACGTACAAACCAACGCACGGTTAACTACAAAACGGTAACAAAGCTATTTGAAAACTGGGATTGAAAATATTCACAGATTCAGTCCAAATGAAAAGGTCCAAGCGATACCTATTAGACCTAATTGACCGTAAAGAAAAACTAGTATAATTTGCAGTGCATTTCTAAACGTAATGTATTTTCCTATTTTTATTATTGTACTTTAATAATGGGCATTTAATTAGACTGATGCAGGTGCATATAATAATTATCGCCTTGTAAGAAATCTTCATCATCATGAAGCATAGACATGGAGCAAATTTTGTCAGTTTCATTTTAAAAGGTACAGTAAGTTATTTATTTTGCTTCTTGTAGGGAGATAAATAGCTGCTCCTTACACACAACACGTGGCGGCCGTGGCCGGTACAATCGGATGTCTAACCCAAACAGTGGTTATACGTGTTTTGAGACTAATTCTTAATTAGCTGCACACTTGTTCGTTATAACACCGCACAATAAGCTATATATATATTACACATTTAACTACGCAAATCAACAAAAAACAATTCTCAAGACATAACCGCCATGTTTGCGTCTCAAGCTGGAAGTCCCCACCATTATCTTCTGCGTAAACGACTCCGCTTCATCTCCTAACACGCTCCACACCCCACATCAGGCATATCTACCCTCAATCTAGAACTGACACTTAACGCTAAATGCTGAACTGCGCACGGAAATTGGGTAAATATGGACGCAATCAAAAAGCTCGTTTAAGTCGTCATGTTTGTGGAGGCTTTGTTTGATAATCGAACAGATTGGGCCGCTGTTTGACAAGGCTCTATTAACTTAGGTTTGTCAACCTTTAACTTTGCAGTTACCCTTTGCGGATTTATCACATCTGTACAGTCTCCAGCAGTACAGTTTGGCCACCTCAGGCAAACTCCATCAAGCGGTGAGGGCTACGGGAGATCGAGACCGATGGAAACAAATCACAAGGACTGCAAATCAAGTGGTCACGATCCTCAGTAATGAAGGACCGACAAAGAAGAAGACAGTCACCAACACATGTAGATGACCTTCACACGCTCTTTTTAGGGTTCCGTACCTCGAAAGGAAAAAACGGAACCCATATAGGATCACTTTGTTGTCCGTCTGTCTGTCTGTCTGTCTGTCTGTCTGTCTGTCTGTCTGTCAAGACCATTTTTCTCAAGAACGCGTGGAGGTATCAAGCTGAAATTTATATCAAATACACAGGTCTATTGTCCCTTGGAGCTGTGAAAAAATCAAGCTTAAAGGCCAACGCAATCAAAAGATACAGTCGTTTATGCTGCAAATTTTAGAGTTTTTCGGCACTCGCAAAACCTATGGGGTACTTCCCGTGAACTCAGAAACTTGAAATTTGGCACGAAGCAACGTCATATAGCATAGACAATGGAAAAATTACAAAAAGTAGACATTTTTAGTAAAAATCATACAAAAAAATATTTTTTTATATTTTTTTTTTATTTTTTTTTTTTATACCACGACGGTGGCAAACAAGCATACGGCCCGCCTGGTGGTAAGCAGTTACCGTAGCCTATGGACGCCTGCAACCCCAGAGGATTTACATGCGCGTTGCCTACCCTTTAGGAACCTATACACTCCTTTTTTGAAGAACCTCATACTGTAGCCCACTGGGAAAACCTCGGCAGGGAGTTCATTCCACAGCCGCAGCGTTCGTGGGAGGAAATTCCTCTTAAATCGTACTGTGCGCGACCCATTGGGCTCCAGGGTGTGGGGATGAACACCCTGCCGGCGGCGAGCGGTGCGGTGATAAAAAGCTGCCGTGGGCATCATATCAAACAGTTCTTCAGAGCACAACCCATTGTACAAGCGATAGAACACGCATAAGGAGGCAAAGTCCCTCCTAAGACTCAAAGGTTCAATATCGCTCGTGAGTTTGGGATCGTCGACGATCCGTACAGCGCGCCTTTGCACCGAGTCAAAGGGCCCAAGCTGGTATCCAGGTGCTCCCGCCCAAAGGTGACAACAGTACTCCATGTGGGGTCTGACTTGCGACTTGTATAGGAGCAGTCTCTGCCCGGGAGTGAAGTATCGCCTCGCTCTATTGAGCACACCGAGCTTTTTGGATGCCAGCTTGGCCTTCGCTTCAAGGTGACTACGGAATTGGACGTCACTGGAAATGTCCACACCGAGGATCCCAATACTCCCTGACATTGTAAGGGTTGTACCTTGGAACTGAGGGGCCACAGTAAATGGGGTTTTCTTAGCGGTGAACGCGCAAACTTGTGTCTTTGTGGGGTTGAATCTGACTAAGTTGTCCTGACCCCACACCGAGACTCCAGAAAGAGTATTCTCGATATCGGACACAAGTTTTTCACGACTCTCTACCACAACGGATCGAGGGATATTGGCACGGCCCGTGTAACAAGCATCCCCAGTACTGTCGTCCGCATAACAATGAATGTCGCCGATAGACAACATATCATTTATATGCAGCAAAAACAGCGTTGGGGATAGCACATTTTAAACTTACTACCTTTTTCCTCGTAAACGCGTAGAGGTATTAAATTGAAATTCATGTCAAATACTCGGGGCTATAGGACCTTTCAGATGTAGCAAAACCAAACTTTTATGTCAACGCAATCAAAATAAATAGCAATTTAAGTCGCAGATTTTGAAACTGAGTACTCGCAAGAAACTCAAAACCTAAAGGGTACTTCCCGTAAACTCATAAACTTGAAACTTGGTACGAAGAAACTTCATATAGCACAGACAAAGGAAAAATTACGAAAAGTAGACATTTTTAGTAAAATCATACAAAAAATATTTTTTTTTAATTTCAAACTTACTACCTTTTTCTTCGTAAACGCGTAGAGGTATTAATTGAAATTCATATCAAATACTCAGGTCTATAATACCTTTAAGTTGTAACAAAATCAATTTTCTATGTCAATGCAATGGGTGAACTTTTACTTATATACCTACAGGTTTGTACGGAACCCTCGGTGCGCGAGGCCGACTCGCACTTGGCCGGTTTTTTTTTATACAACGACGGTCGCGAGGCATACGGCCCGCCTGATGGTAAGCAGCTACCGTAGCTCATGGACGCCTGCAACTCCAGAGGTGTGCTTCAAAAGTTAACTAGAAGTTTAGTGCGGTTTCTTTGTTGACGGCTCAGCGGACAAGAAACTACTGTACTTCCTTCGTTAGCACTATGGATAGTAGAAGGTAAGGTCCTACTTAGTTAGCACGATAGTAAGATTAATATTGCACAATTGCACAAGTAAAAACTCGCAAGGACAATGTGGTATGTATGTGTTCCGATTAGCGCAAACTCAATGACTTAAAAAGTTGGTAAATCTATAAGCGGTTGAATTGCAAAATCTAAACAGAATGTTTTCGATATATTTATTTCCAGAATAACTTTAATTATTATTCCAAACCGAAATATTTGCTTGTCAGTTGTTATAAAACAAAGAAAAACTGCCACTTTGATATTACTTAATAGGTATTTTATTCCAAGATCATCATAATACCAATTGTTATAAAAAATACCTTAATTTCAAAATGTACATATTAAATAATAACTCGTTGTAAATTGGGCAACACGAAACGAAATTAGCCCACGCTCAGGCGACATTATTTACATCCGATGGTATCGCCATAATTGCCCTGAATGACTTGGTAATTTTTACCTTTTTCGTTTTTGTACTGAAAAGGCTTGAGGTTACATTAATTTAGAGTTGGGAAGTTGATCCATTAATTAACTGGCTTTTACATAAACATAATAAATTATCAAATGTGTTAATTGTTAATTTAATTGAAATAGGTAGTAGTTTATGTAACTGTTACGTAATAATACGAGAGTGGTTTAAAGTGGTTTATAAATCCTCTATTCTGCGTTCGGAAACTGTATGTAATTACTACCATGATTGCAACCAGTAATGTAACATTAGTGTATTATCTGTTCCAGTGTCGTAATAATGTTCGAAAATTCATAACCACATCGATTTTGGTAGCATAATGAAAATCCAGTCCTCCTCCCCGACCGTTTACACAATAGAGTTGGCCATGGCGGTGCAATGGCGGTCATTCTAATGGTTTCCGAACACGTCATTTAGAATTTATAATATGTGTGTAGATAAAGCAGTGTATGCAATTATACGTAATTAGGCCTTAAAACGTAACAGTTACATAAACTACTATTATTGTCGTTTATCTAGTACAACTATGGTTTCTGGTATATACAAAGAGAACCTCCTTACATGTGGATATATACTTACCTTAACGAAGTTGGACGAAACTGTAAATTTGGACCTTACAAAGGTTTTTTGTTGGTCCAGCACGGCATAAGAGTGACGCGACAGTATCTCGCACGCGATATTGTTTAACCTATCCTTTTCCGACTGTATCAATTAAATAGAAACGAGTAGTCGCAATATACTGTCGCGTCACTCATGTGCTAACCTTGCAGAGGTATTTAACTATAAAAATGTTTATAATAAATAAAGTAAAACTTACCTGCGGCCGGTGAGAGCTTCGAAACAACACCCCATCTCGATTTCCACTGCAACAAACAAATAAGACATTACAAATACATATCATATCACATATTCATAGTATATCTAGCTTAGTAATACAATCTTAATGTAAAAGACTAATACTAAGTTAAGTAAAATTGTTATTAACCCAATTCAGAATAATAAACAGTTTTTTTTACAACTAACAAAATGATAAAAGTAGCCTAAAGTTTAACCGCTTAGTTTTGCTACATACTTAAGGTGAAATTTTATAGTGTTTGTAACTTGCCTTATCAGTTGTCACTCTCAATAGCTCACCAAACGAAGACGCTTAACTGCCTGATAGGGGAAATAATTCGTGTATAGCTGAATTTTGGTGTAGTTGTAGACAAAAGTATCTTACACAACATACTAAAAGTACCGGTGGATGGGGGCGCCGCTAACGAGGGGAGGGGGGTGTAAAGGTTCCTTTTTTGGTTTTTCGTAAATAACTCAGTAACGGTGGCTCATACGAAAAAATATTTTTCTACTTAATTCATTCAAACATTATTTTCTATAAAAAAGATTCTTTGCACTTTTTTGCTGGGATCAATGTTCAATGAGATATCGAGGAAATACGATAAACCCTTTTTTAAACTTTCGGAGCTATTATTTACGAAAGCAATAGGTATATCCAAAAATTGTTTTACAATACTCATATTTTTTTAAAAGACCTATCCAATGATATCCCAAACATTAGGGTTGGAGTAAAAAAAAATTTTACCCCCCCACTTCATGTGTACGGGAGGTACCCGAAAAAATAATATTGTTTCAGATTTTATTTTAAAACTTTGTCGGCGTGATTAGAACACATACTCATACGATTTTTTTCTTTTCTAGTACTAACCATCACTGAGCAGGCTGCTCACCCTGCTACCTCACTTCCTACCCTTATAGTTTCGCCATGTTTGTCTGATCCCATCTGTCCGTCTAGACGTCTAGTACTAATAATCACTGATCAAAGCCGTGGACGGACAGAGGGGGACAGATGGACACGGCGAAACTATAAGGGTAGGCACCCTGCTCACTCTGCTCAGTGATGGCTAGTACTAGACAAGTGACATTTCGTATGAGTATGTGTTTTAATTACGCTGACAAAGTTTTAAAACAAAATCTGATAAACTAAAATTTTTGCTGGTACTTCCCGTACACATGAAGTGGGGGGGGGGGGGGGGGGGGTAAATATTTTTTTTACTCCAACCCTAACTTGTGGGATATCGTTGGTTAGTTCTTTAAAAAATAATAAGGGTATTCTAAAACAATTTTTGGGAAACACTAATACTTGCGTAAATAATAGCTCCAAAAGTTTAAAAAAGTATTTATCGTATTTCCTCGACATCTCATTAAACATTGATCCCAGCAAAAAAGTGCAAATAATCTTTTTTATAGAAAATTATATGTGAATGAATTAAGCAAAAGAACATTTTTTCGTATGAGCCACCGTTACTGAGCTTTTTACGAAAAACCAAAATAAGGGACATTTACACCCCCCTCACCCCGTTAGCGGCGCCCCCACCCATCAGTACTTTTAGTATGTTGTGTAAGATACCTTTGCCTACAACTACACCAAAATTTGGCTATACACGAATTATTTCCTCTAAGTTTTCCTTCGTTGGGTGGGCTACAATATACTAAAAGATGCCGATACTAAAGCCACTTTCCAAATAGCGAGTGCAACAAGTATGAAGCGCCTACCGTGCCTACATCGCGCTCATGAAGTATCGAATATCAGTTTGCGTAATTACAATTTCCTATTGCAGTTTGGTTCCTCAACATAAGACCCAAAAGAGAGATCAGAAGGCGTAGACAAGATATCAATTGTAAGTACGAAACGATAATCGAAAGACGATAATGTATGGACAGTTTTCGTTCACATTTGTCATTATATTCAGATATATGTGTACTTCTACAAACTACTGGAGTTAGGCTGTAAAACTCGTGTTTTTTTATACTAAGTCGGTGCCAATAAGCATACGGACCGCCTACCATAATAAGCAGATACCGTGGCCTATATACGCCTGCAACTCGCATACAAACAGAAGTGTCACATAGGCGTTTCCGACCCTTTAAAATAAAGGAGAATTCTGTGTTAAGTTGATAGCTTAACGGACATGAGGGGTCCCAAGTTGCCAACACATTACGTACTACATCCTCTTTACATTCTTTAAAATAGAAAAGGTGTCTAGAACACAGAATGATCGTGTAAAGACACGATGTTATTAGATAAGCGTTGTTCTTCTCTAAACCTTGCCACAGATCCACCAGCATAATCTAACCTTTGACTAGGTGGACCACTTTCTAAAATGCACGCGGTTTGCAAACTGGTAAGTACTGATTTCTATGGATAATCTGTGGGATCTTTTCTTCTGTATGTCCTATTTTCTTCCCATGGGCAGTGATCTTAACGATTGACATACGGCCATGTGAATCCATTAGAACTCATGCGAATAATTTTCTCCATAATGTCAGCCTCCGACAAGACCTGGTGTAACAAAAATGGTGATAACCCTTTTGAAGGCATAATTGGTGTGGTATTTTAATTATGAAAACCTAAGAACAAATATTTTTCACTTCTCATGCTCAAAAAGTTTGTCATATTATGCTTACCAAGGCGGACTAAAGTAGTACATTTAGCCTCTAGGGCCAGTATGTATACATATTTATGACTTACAAAACATTTTAAATTGACCAATCGGAACACTTCACCATATTAAATCCACCAATCACAACACATATCGAAATTAATCGGAACGGAACTAGATACTTTATTGGTGTGTATACTGTGTAAATAATTAAAGTCCTTAAAAAACATTGTATTTAATATCAACCAATCAGAATACAGCAATGTTAAAATCGACCAATCAGGAAACGCAATTTATTTCTGAAAACATGAGGTGTTTTTTGGTTCCCACTTCACAATCATCAAAAAAGATTTTAATTTTTCGGAAGCGCTTTAAAGCGTGTTTAAGCTGTTTAAAGAGCTAATTATACCGTCGTCTGTGGCATTTATTCGCGGTGTTTATATTTTGTATCTATGTCAAAAAAGTTAAGAAATTTAAAAGACCGCCAAGTTAAACCATCATTTCACCTTAGTTTAGTAATTGTGCGTAAATAATAAGTATTTTTATCTTACTTTCTCGCAATCGAAGTGAAAAATAGTATGCATTACTCTGGTCTAAAAGCCATATTACCACTCGAACAATTTTCCCTCGCCTACTAATATGGCCTACTTTAGACCCTTGTCAAACAATCTACTATTTTGCGCGAAAAAAGAATTGGTAAGTATTGTATGGAGATTTGGCCGGATGGGACCACGTGTCCCATATAAATTTTATTTTTTTCGCGTCCAAAAAATGTTTCTCTTACTTTTTTTCAGTCGTAATATGATACCAATTATGCCCTTAAACGGATCCCCAGTATTTTTGTTACACCCAGCTGTATTACTTATCCTTGACACTTTTAGACATTGTTCTTTTGGATATGAATCTAGATATTTTCATACTAAATGTGAATTTAAATCTATATATATATGACTGACTGACTCACTTAAATCAAGGCCCAGCCCGAACCGTTGAACCTAGAGAGCTGAATTTTTCACAATAGGTATTCTTTATAACGTTAGTATCCACTAAGAAGGGATTTTTTGAAATTCATCCCCTAAGGGGGTAAAAAGGGAGTTGAAAGTTTGTATGGATGGGGTTTCAAATTTTGAGTTAGAGATTTGAAACTTCGTACGTTTACTAATAATTAAAAAACAATAAAAGTAATTTCAGCGTTTTTTAAAATTCAACCTCTAACGGGGTAAAAAAGGGGTTGAAAGTTTGTATAGCTATAAGTATAAATAGATTAAGAAGATGGTTCGGGGATTAACAAAAATTAGTTAAGAAGATAAAATTAGATATGAAACTCTGTATGAGGATCCGTATTATACGCGGACGAAGTCGCGGGCGGAAAGCTAGTGTAACATGTATGTCCTTATATAAACATCTGTTTGATAAATAAATAAAACACCTCTGATTGACAATTACATTAAGGGAGCGTAAATAAATAGATGCAGGGCATTTTAAAATAGCTAGAGTTTTGCACAGAATTTTTTATTTCAAGTTATACTAGAAAAGTGTTAGCTAAGTTCAGCTCGTGAACAGATAAGATGGCGGGTAGCGATAGCGAGCGCGTGCTCAGGAGCTGTAAAATGCACGGTTTTATTGCGCTGCGGCCGCTGACGGCGATTTGTCTGTGCCGACTGGCTAACTAACTGCCTAAATAAATGTACGGGCTGAAATATGAAAGCTAGTTAAGCTAAATTCAATTTGAAAATGAATCCTTATAAACCCAATAGAAAGAGGGTAGGGGGCTTGCAGCACTGCATTATCGTATAGTCCTACCCTGTTTTATGGCAAAGGCGTTAGTGTCCTTACTTATACTAGAGGCTCTGTGAGCTATCCTTGCGAGTATAGTTAAAAAAACCGGCCAAGTGGGAGTCGGACTCGCGAACCAAGGGTTCCGTACAAACCTGTAGGTATATAGGGGTTGTAACTTTAAAATTATTAAAAATATATGATGTAAGTAAAAATTTACAGTTTTCGCAATTTTCCCTTTATCTATGCTACAAGACGTTACTTCGTGCCAAATTTGAAGATTCTGAGTTCACGGGAAGTACCCTGTAGGTTTTTGATTCCCTTGCGAGTTTTGAAAATTTGCGGAAATTTGCGGCATAAACGGCTGTATCTTTTGATTTCGTCGGCTTAGAAGTTTGATTTTTTCACAGCTCCAAGAAACAGTAGATTTGAGTATTTCATATAAATTTCAGCTTGATACCTCCATGCGTACCTGAGAAAATGGGTCTTGACAGACGGACGGACGAACAACAAAGTGATTCTATAAGGGTTCCGTTTTTTCCTTTCGAGGTACGGAACCCTAAAAATGAGTAGATGTATGGCACTGCCATTTCGCCTATATGATACAGTGGTATTATTTATTTATCGTATGGCTACATGTCACTGGATATAGCAAGGCATTTCTTCCCTGGGGTAGTAGTGGGAAAGCAGATGATGAAGAAAATCCAGTGAGTGCTGCGAGGTCGAGAGGGGACGGGGAGTGGAGCTGTCAAGTTTGTTACTCTTTTAGCACCAGCCAGGGATCACGTGTAGGGTTGTCTAAGGTTTCCTACGGACGCAGAGTAACATTGATCCCCAGTGACAGTGACAGTGGTATTAAGCTCCATAGACCATTATGGCACTTAAATGATTTAGACCATTTTGATTTTTTTCCAATTTTCTACACGCTACGAGTAGATGTACTACGAGTTATTCGAAAATAGAATCATATACTTAGCAAAGATAGAGGACCAATTCTGTAAAAAACCTAGTTGTTAACAAATTGACATCTTTTTTACGGGAAAAAAACCTCGAATCGTTATAAGCCATAACAACAAAATAATCAGAACCCTCTTTAGTGAAGCGTTAACAGGTCGAGTGTTCCGATTAAAAACCCCCTCGAGTGTCCGAGACAGCAGGGATCAAAGTCGGACCAAGGATGGTGCCTTGTAAAAGAACACCAGGAAATTACCTTTGTATTGATCAAAACTGCACGTACTTAAAACTTCTTTTATTAAATTAACCACGAATTATCTCAGGAAATATTTAAGTAAACAAAATGACGTTTTGTATGGTTGGATCATAACGACGTATCTGGTTAAGTTACGTATATTTAATCGTATTTAAAATCCAATACTTTCAGTTTAATACGCTTTCGTTATTCTTGCATTTTAAGGGCATAATTGGCATCGTAGGTATTCTAATTAAGAAAAACTAAGGAAAAAAATTATATCGCAAAAATAGTAGTTTATGTAACTGTTACGTAATAAGGGTCCTTAAAACATGAGTGTGGTTTTATGAAACAAGCCGCAGGTGAGTTTCATAATAAGATCACACGAGTGTTTTAAGGCCTAATTACGTACAGTTGCATACACTGCTTTATCTACACTCATATTATTTATCCAAAATGCCGTATTCGGAAACCAAAGAATGGCCGCCATTGCACCGTCATGGCCAACTCGATTGTGCCGGCGGTCGGGGAGGCGCGTGTCGGGCTGTCGGCGGATGCGCGGGAGGGTGCAGGTGTACATTATGTTATCAAAACTCATAACACATCAATAGTTGAGCATGTAAAGTTAAAATTACGTTACTGCCACAGATAAAAAGCTTATCATAGTAAAATCGGTCGTGGTAATGCTAGGCCATTGCCTACCGTTTTCGAACACGTTTTAGAGAACTTACAATATGAGTGTAGATAAACAAAATTACATTTTGTATTATTGGATCATAACGACGCATTTGGTTAATTTACGTAGATTTAATCGTATTTAAAATCCAATACTTTCAATTTAATACGTTTTCGTTTTAAAGGCATAATTGGTATCGTATTCTAATTAAGAAAAAAAAATATATCGCAAAAAAAATGGTTTTGTATGGAGGCGCGGCCGGCTGGATGACGGGATCCATACAAAAAACAATTTTTTGCATGTCAAAAAATTTTTTCTCCGATTTTTTTCTTAGTCACAATACCAATTATGCCCTTTAACGAATCAGTAGTATTTTTGTTTCAACCTGTATATAATGAGCCGTCGTCAAACACACCCGAATACCTTTGCAGTTTCGTGCATGCAGACTACCACAGTTTCAAACCTTCGCCATAATTTATCCTCCTGCAGCGGAACTTCTTAAAACAGCACTAAGTAAAACCATTAAAATCACAGCCAAGTCTCACTTAATCTCAGTTGGCACATCAGACTGTCTCGAAAACATTACCCTCCCTTCTGAGGCGGTCGGGTAATTAAACACAAACATGAGCCAAGTGGCTGAGATCTTACACATCACCAAGGAGATTTAAATCTATGGAGTTTGCATCTTTTGTTAATAGCTGTTAAACTGCAATATAATTATATTGGAAATGGATGTGTATATAGCTCAAATGTAGCAAATTGCTCAATTTAATTAACTTTCGATTAATACTACACACGTGTATATGCATTGCATGGTTTGGTTATAATTTGCAATTTTCGCAACGAAGCAGCAGCCATTTTGATGACGTCATTACGCAGGAGACATACGTCTTCGTCCCGGCAGTTTTGGGTTCCCAGTGATGACACATGGACATGAGCCCAATAACATATTAAAAGTTGGAAACGATTTCCAGCTCTGAACTACTACTTCGGTCTGCTCCCATACATCTTCCATTGCAGAGCACTATTTATTTACCCAGTTGTAGAAGACTATATTCACATTTGCTTTGTGTAGCCAAGTAAATAGTAAGGTCGTTTTGGGTTTCAAGTTTTGCATATACTTGTACATGCAAACTATGTATATTTTAATCACTTTGTGTATTGCGAACGTTATATTATAATATGTAAGCTGTTTCGTACAATAGATATTGACTTATACACGATGACAACGACTTGTTTGTATTGATTCCTAAAAGCAAGGTCAAGGCTATCAGATGAAGAAAATGGCATAGTTTTCGAGATATTGGCACTTTTACAATAATGCTTAACATATGCCTAACATATTGCCTTTTCGCCAATATGTCGATAAAAATGCCATTCTCATTCGGCCCAAAGGAGATCGTCAATTTTTGTTAGGTGATCTGGCCCAGATTATTTAGGACCGTTTAGGAATGGTTCTTACTTTTAAAGAATCGTCATAATTTCTAGATCAGGATGGTGGTAAAAATATTGCGAAATCTAATGGGAAAAATTGAAAAATCATGCATTTAAAACTTGAATCTGACAAGGACAAAATTTGAAAGCGTGCTTGCCTATGATTTATATATTAATGTAAAAAAGTACCGATTTTTTAAAGATAATGCACAAAAGCGGACTTGAAAACTAAACGGCAATCATGATGAAATAATAAAAAGTCATATTTTGATCGTATTTATAGTTCCTGTATTTCGGTAAACAAAGACTGCTGTCAAACCATCGTTGATACTATTAACTGAACATTCCTAACACCTATTGCGAAAGGATAAGGTTTACCACCGTTAAGTGCGATATAACTAGTATCTGACATTACAAAATTGAAAAAAAGATGCGTTTCGTTATCGAAGGAGCATGATATTATGCCATTTTGAAACCCACTTTAAATATTCAAACTCCGATCAAAAATGCAAAAAATACGCATTTTCAATCTGTAGGCGTTTTAATACAGTCGATTTCTAATTTAAACTTCCGTATTCGTAGGCTTAGATACTATTTTAATATTACAATGTTCTAACTTACTGAAGTTACTGAACAGTATTAAAACGCAGATTATGTAACGGTATACATTGACAGTGTCAAACCAAAAAACAATCCCGTTTCAGGCCAGGGTGAAGTTAAACTTTATGTCAATGCCATAAGGACGTTAACAACTTGTCTTGCTGTATTTTAATCGCGGAAAAATCAACATAATGTTTATTTATTTAGTATTTCTAATTCCCGTTTCATTTTTTTGCAATATTTTGTCTACTTTAGTAATAAAATGAGTATTTATTTTACATTGCAGTACAAACTGTATACGGGTTATATCAGGTGGCCCAGAATTGACGATCTCCTTTGCTTAATCTGCCCACGTGCTGTTCTATCGTTCATTTAAGTTTTGAAGAACATCCTGTATGACATCTATTTATGTTTATATTTAGAATACATTCCAAATACAGCCTTGATGTTTATTATTTTTTGGTACTTTATCATGATCATCATCATTAACATCATCATCATCATCATATCGGCCGAAAGACGTCCTCTGCTGAACATACTAGGCCTCCCCCAAAGAGTGCCACAATGACCGGTCCTGCGTCACCGCATCCAGCGGGCTCTTGCGACCTTTACCCACGTTCGGGTCTACCCACGCTGCGCCTTCCGGTTGGTGGTCGCCACTCGAGAACCTTTCCGCCCCAACGGCCATCGATTCTACGTGCGTGGTACTTTATAAAGCTGACTGAAGGATAAACAGGCAGACAATTTCACTTTCTAATAATCCAGAAGTTGTGGGTTCAAGTCCCGCAGTCGCTTCAATCGTTCATAGTGTGTATAATACAATTTGTGGTACTACAGAAAAGAAATATAAAAAAAGTCGTACCATGATATACAGCAGTATCTCCTTGGTATCAATAGGGTTGCCTGTACGACATATATTATGAATCTTTCTGCTTTATTAATTGAAGTTCCAAACCCGGTGAGTATCAAAACTACTGCAATTAATAAGCCGTTAGGATGCTATCTCGTCTTCTCTTTTGGTTAGGATTCTAAAGAATTCTAAATGAAGAGGCTGACAACACCCGATGACCTTCAAATTAACTTTACTCAAACAGTTTTTTAGCTATAACTACTTGTTTTGAGAAACTAAAGAAAAATATGTTAATAAGTATTTGGAAAAACTTCGTTAATTCCGATACATGATTGGACGAAATCGGCTCGATAGAAAATAATTCCGAAGTTACATCTTAAAATTAGCTTTAACCAATCTTTAGTTTCTTGACTTATACGTCTGTAACTAAGGAGAAAATTCCCCACACTAATACTAAGAACTTCGTTGTTTTATATTTCTCAATGAATGCGTAATTTTTTATTTAATTCAACATTTAGCAAAATTTGCAATGAGCTCCCATACTAATCGTAACACAGTGTTTCTCTTTCACTCGCGTTGAAAAAGATAGGGAGGGAATTTAGCTGCTGTCAGCCCCTTAACTCTAGCCCTACCGTGCAATTAATAACCAGGACCTTCAAAGGGTCAGAGTAAATCTAAAATGTCCAAGCACAAAATTGTGCTTTATGCACTTTTATCCGCTGGTGCGAAATACTATTGATTGACTATTTCCTCACAAACTATAAATAAACACGACAACATAATAAATTGATACCTTACTTCACACTTCACTGGAAGGGGTAACACCTGACCATTCCAATATAAACCCTAATATACAACTACAAGGTTCATTCTTGTTTGTTTTATATTGTTTTGTTCATCGCGTCATGCTAGTACAATATATTGTATACACTTCATTAGGTCGCTATATTGTGGTTAAGATGAAGGTTTAAAAATGGAGTTTGTAGTCAAATCTTTTGTGCATTTTGATTTTATAGGGGGTTCGATGTGTGAGTAAACGTTTGTGCAAAAATAGTGGCGGTATTTTATGTTTGTGTTGTAATCGTGAAAAAGATTTTGACGTCGTGGTCTGGAGTCATACATTTTTATTTTGTACTGAGTAGAAACGTCTGCAAGCGATATATCGATTATATAATTGAAAATTCACCTTGCCGAGCAAGATTCGAACTTGCGAACTTTCGGAACATCGGTCCGATCGCTCTCACCAACTGAGCTATCGACGCTTACTCAACCTCGGTGAATCTTTCCATCAGTTCCTTCATTGCTTACATCAGAGGGAGACGAGTAGCGAGAGGGAGGCGCGTCATACATTTTATTATTAAATGTGTATGTAGGAATTAGTGAGTACTGTATATTTTTAAGCACGTTCGACAACGAAATGGACGGACAGATTTAAATATTATGTAATAATATTCTTAAGGTGATACAGGAAGACTATTGTTTGATGTATGCAGTTAGAGGTTTAAAGTTTACTAAATGAATACTTATATTAAAATTAAATCATATATAGAAAATACTTTAAACATAAGTAGGACAAAAAGGTGTTAACAATAATTTTACAATCCACAATATTGGCTTATGATCTTGGCTCATGTCGAATAAAGGCTAACGGAGAAAAACATGAAAATTATTAAAAGCATACAATTTATGATCGCATAAATATAAGGACGTGAGAGCGGATATTAAATTTTCACACCGAAGATAAATAAAAATAAGCACCTATAGTTAAGGAGAAAACGTTTTCATGCTTAACCTTTTATCATACAAGACGTGACAAAAATTATGGTGATCTGTTACGGGCATAATTAGTAGCGTGTAATTACTAAAAACATAAAAAAATGGGGATCAATCTTACTCTGCGTCCGTAGGAAACACCTTAGACAACCCTACACGTGATCCCTGGGTGGTGCTAAAAGAGTAACAAGTTGGCAGCTGCACTGTCCCATTCACACTGGATTTTCTTTATCATCTGCTTTCCCACTACTAGTACCTCAGAGAAAAAATGCCTATCTATATCCAGTGACATGTAGCCATACGATAAAATAAAAAAAAATAAAAAAATTACGCGAAAAACTTTTTGGTTTTGAATGGAGTGTTGGCCGGCTGGGACGACGGGTCCCATACAAAAAAAAATTGCGTCAATATTTTTTTTCCCTAATTTTTCTTAGTCACAATACCACCAGTATTATGTCTTTTGTAATTGTCATGAATAAACCTTTCATTCATTCATTCATTCATTCAGTATCATTGTTACATCCTGTATTATGTTGAATACTTACCCCCTTTTTCATAAACGTCTTACAAGCCTCGTTTAGTTTTTTACTTTTTTACGTTTTCGTTTCTTACAAACACAACTGTCAAAGACACGGATCAACACTATCATTACTATCATTAAACAAAGAAGGCTTGTAAAGCTTTATGAATATAGGAAATACAGGAAATATACCTAACATTTGAGGTAACATTCCAAAACAGATGAGACACTTAAACCGATGGTCATTTCGTACGAGTATAAAAAAAATTATGTACTGGTTGGTCTATTTTCAATAACGTTTTTTAGATTTACATTATATATAATAAAGTTTACTGATGATCCGTTTAAAGGGCTAATTGGTATCGTATTGCCACTAAGAAAAGGTAGAACATTTTTTTTTTCACGCAAAAAAAATGTTTTGTATGGGGCAAGTCGTCCCAGCCGGCCAACCCTCCACACAAAACTTTTTTTTTGCGTCAAAAAAATATTTTTCTAAGGTTTTCATAATTAGAATAGGATACCAATTACGCCCTTAAACTTGGAAGAATAATAAGTAAGGAAGCGTAATCAACGCTCAAAATGTGCTCCACTTTCCTGGTGCCAAAGTGGGCGGAGCTTGTGACAGCGGTGCCCTAATGTCATGTCAAACATTTTGAAATTGTCATGTCGTCAAAATATTAGTTTTTTCGGCCCATGAAATTTCGGTAATATATCGGTATTAAAATGCCGGCTTGTGCCGTGCATTGGTGCAGAAGCCACACAGGCGCCAAAGATGATGATATTTCTTTTCATCGGTAAGTAAATCACGCATAGATACTCTCATACATTACGGACTTGGTCGATGTTATGCAATATAAGTTTTGGAAAAGTAAACATAACTCATTTGAGGGAAAGTATAATGAATGTTCATTTATAAGAATTATAAGTATTACCTAGTAGTAATAGCAGTTAGGTTTCCGTTGTTAACAAAGAATCTTTTCAGTTTGTTTTTTTCGATATACAGTATGGGTCCTTGGAATAAATCTTTATCAATATTATACTACTTTGATAATATTGAAATGTCTCCCTTGTACTCATATATTGGGAATATAAGATACGTACTTCATAAACAATCTGAATATGCCACCTCAGTCGGTTTTACTTACCTACTATATATAATTTAAATTCTGTTATAATGATGACTTCAACAGTATGTGTATGTTTAAAGTTTTTATTTTTTTTCAAATCACTAATATTAAGTAAAGTCAAAGAAATCGACAGAACAAAACACTTCGAATTAGTACCTACCATACTTACTCTGGTAAAATCATACCATTCTGGCCGTGCCATTTCTAGTACAACTGACTAATAGGTATGACTCTTATTTTTCATTAATAATGAATGCTATACCTTCATAGCATAGTCTTTAATTATCAAATCTAGAGCAGAGCCCGACTGGGGAACTACCTCCACCTTACAGAAAACCACAGCCAATTAGCACTACACCCTACTCATAGTGTTATGTTCTTGCCGGTGAGTAAGGTTGCCAGAGAGCTCAGAGGATGCAGTGTGTTGCCGATGGGGATCCTCTTGCCCCTTTAGCTGTCAACACAGTGAATCCTCTTTTATATGAAAGCGTCGGCAACGCACATGAGACACCTCTGGAGTTACAGGCGTCCATAGGCTACGGTAGCTGCTTACCATCAGGTGAGCTAAAAACCTGTTTGCTACCGTTGTAGTCTCAGATAAATAAACCAATGGAGTGGTAATTGTCAGGCGTCCCCCTCTGTCAAAACTACAAGACCACTGGTCGTAGCGGTTATATAAAACTAGTTGTCGCGCGTTAAACGCCATTCAATGAATGTCAGTCAGCGCGGAACGATCTGAGGTAAAAATGCCGAATTGCTGCGTGTTTTCATGTAAGCAAAGATCTGAATTATCTAGTTTACAGAAGGATAACGTTTCTCTCATCTCTAAGTATAATTACGTCTAAATATCATCAAATAGTGCACGAAATTAGCAAAAAACTAAAATGTATTGTCAATCAAAAAGTGTTGCCACTTAATGGTACTACATCTGGTTTAGGGTAATTTTTAAACTTGACTCTTCATAGTACATTGTACCATCGGGTTCATAATTGCATACCCAATTAACAATGAATTCATTCATAAATTGGGTATGCAATTATGAACACGATTACATCGAGGGAGGTAAGTGAAATATTGCAAACAAGAGTAATCGACTCCAGTGCGGCAGAAATACATCCGCCATTATGTCATTCATTGTCATTGCCAATACACTTAAAGGATACTCCGTGGGTTAGGCAGAGACCCATTCGGCATACAGCCATAATTGTAAGCATTGCTCTGTTAAAAAAGCAGTGTGTCTCTGTGTGTGTGTGTTGTTATTAAATGGTTTCTAAACATATTTTAATCGACTTTTAAATTGTTGAAATTTGTCTATGGTCTCAAAAATACAGCTACCATAAACAAATTTCCGTTTTAATAGACAAATTTCAGCTAGTGTGATGAATTCCGCACTGAATTCCGCTCTAATGTGTGGCGCCCCTTAAGTGAAATATACTTGTAAATGCTTGAAATAACGATATTCCTGTTTAGAAATTAATTCGTTCCTTTATTTTCACCATACATTTTATGTAGCATTTTAATTTTGTATGCATTATACTTTATTTATTATAAGGTACGTTATACGCACTTATCCCCTCAAAAAGGGAATTTTAATTTCCGACTCTGGTATCACTGTACCTAACAGGTAAGTTTTAGTGATGGGACAGCATAAAAATAAATGTCGATATTAACATTAGCAGTATGATATACTTTTTATTTATAATAGAAAATGAAGAAGAGATAATAGAAATAGAAACACAAATTGGAAACAGATGCCCATTACAATCAAAATATCAACTGCGAAGGACTCTGGAACATCACGATGTCGCTTTGACTGATTAATCATTGTTCATTACAGTGAAAAATTCACTGATGTGGATAGAGGAACGTCTAGTGTAATTGGAAGCACATTGGAACGGTAATCTAAACACGTGGGTTCGAATTCCGTGACGTTCCAGAGTTCTTTGCAGTTCATTGTTTCATTGTAATAGTTATTTTTTTCCAATTTGTAGTATTTTCCACTAAATATAAAAGCAAATACACATCAAAATATTAAATTGATAATATAAAAGTTATTCTAATTCAGCTTGCAAGATTTGTCCTGAACAAATAGGCAAACTAACTTACGTAGAAAACTAACATTGTAAGTAATATGCTGGTAGAAAAACTTGATATTTAATCACAACTTAACATTATAATTTTATCAATAGCTAAACCTTATACGTGGTAAAGAAACAAAAATATATAACTAACCTACGATCAATGTTTCTCTGACTCCATAGGAAACACCTTAGACAACCCTACACGTGATCATGGGTGGTGCTAAAAGTTTTACAAACTTGGCAGCTCTACTGTCCTACCTGGCTCTCGCAGCACTCACTGGATTTTCTTCATCATCTGCTTTCCCACTACCCTAGGGAAGAAATGCCTATCTATATCCAGTGACATGTAGGCATACGATAAATAAATCTACGATAAAATGTGACATTTTCAAGTCAAAGGTATATATATCATTATCGGTTGTCAATAAGGCGTTACCATAAAAAAATCATTTAAAATTTAACTCTATTAACAACCGACAATGATGTACCTTTGACTTGAAAACGTCACAAATATCGATACTTAAGTATATTATTATCGACGCGTTCCTCGCACTATCTACGATTACTTAAAGATGACATTATCTCGTTCACGGACAGGTTGTCTGTGACTGTGTTTGTACTTGTGTGAGTATATTTTTTGCTAGTGTTTGATAATTTTATCGTGTGCGTGTGTAGCGACGTCAATGGAAAATGCATTAGTGTTAACAGTATTTGTGTGCGTTTCCTCGTCCCCCGCGCCGAATTTGGCAGACTTTTTGTGATATAAATTAGTGCGCGTCTCGCATCCGGTTGATTTAATAATCAAAGGTTGTAGTATAAAAATATGGATACAAAATGTAAATTTATCTTTGTATTTGCCTAAGCCTGCTAAAATAAATAGTACACATAACGAACTCATCCGTTATTTTTTTAGTTCTAAAAAACGAGGAAGCAAAGAGAATTTTAACCATTTATATTGAAGGTATGCTATTATTTTCTAGTCTGGTCATAAATAAAGTAAAAAAATAATGAAATAAAACAATTAAAAACGGATTTTATCGCGTGTATTGAGCTTAAATTACATCCCGACGTTTCGAACACTTTACAGCTCAATACACGCGATAAAATCCGTTTTTAATTGTTTTATTTCATGAATAACTATCGCGGCAACCGAAGACAATATTAAAAAAATAATGTTTTTTTTTGACATAATCAACCTTAGTTGCTTAACAATATGTTGCTTGAGACCAAGAGGGTCTCCAAAATGTAACGGATTTATAAAATTGTATAAAAGTTCATAATCATTACTATTTTATGTTAATTTATGCTTATTTTGTAGTTTGTAAGTCCCTATATTGTAATTAAGCACTTTTATTAAATAAATGAAAGATGAATATAAAGGCTTTCATATTATTACTTATTCCAAGAACGATTAAATTTACGTATATTACAATTGCTAATTGATTGCATTATTATTTATCACGTGAACCCATCCACGTCAAGCTTAGGCGTATTTATTATACGTTAACTTGACATTTCAGTCATTTCATTTGAGTATCTTCTGTCCAATTAAACTTCATTGTCAAATTGATTTTGACCACTTACAACACGGCAACTTTTCTTATTGGTGAAATGGCATGAAACCTTTGCGGAATTAAGGTTAACACAAAAAAATATGCTTAAAGAATGAGTACTTGATTGGTTAATAAGACATAAGACATTTTAGTTTTGTAAACGTGAAAATGGGTCGTGTTTTCACATGAACTTTGCTTGCCTTTACTCGTCTTGATATTATATGTCGATGCCCATAAACGAATAACCTGTATTTTTATTACACCTTATATCATTTACGCTTACACTTAAGTATTATGAAAGTAATGAAAATGTTTAAACCAAAACATTTATCTTAAAATTTTAAGTAAAATGTATCAAAACAAACTGCTTAAAAACCATTACAAAAATGCTGAAACCAGTTACCGAAACAACAAAGGAGTTCTCAAAGTTTTCCAACAATGACCCCCATCATTATTCAGTGCCTGTCAAAAAAAGGCGACTGTCAAAAATGACAATGGGATGCTGTTGACATCGAGACGATAACATGAACAACAAGCCCGCATCCGAGACGTGGTTTAAACCGTTTGTGTAAATCTGTGCGATTTATATTAGATTCTGAAGCATGGTTTTGAATGTGTTAGTAATAGTGAGAATGTGTATCGTTAAACGAATTTGGGTGGTAATATTAAAACAAAAAAGAACCGTTCACTTAGCCTCCGCCTTTCCAAAAGCAAATGCTCAATCTGCTGTAAAATATACTCAAATCACTATAGCTATAAAAATTGAAGAATTCCCTCAATTTCTCTAGGATTTCGTCATCAGATCCTGACCTGATTACAATGGGACCAACTGTGAAGTATAACTCTTTCAAACAAAAAAGTATTTTCCAAATCGGTCCAGCCGTCTTCGAATAATCGGTAAACATACATAAAAAGAAAGATCCCGATGAAATGAGAACCTCCTCCTTCGAAATCTTGAAGTTTAAAAGTATAAAAGTGTCTCTAAATGTAGATAGTACCTATTTACAATCAGCAACAGTACTGATAACTGATTACTAGTTAAGGTACTAGACGGGTAACACAACTTTGTTATTAAAAATATAAGAACGTATCCAAGTTATTTTTTATCTGCTTAGCTACTCCGATTGCTGATTACGTAGTTTAATTATTTGTTCATTAATATATCCCACACTTAACATAATTTGTAAAGTGTGAAAACAAATGTACATGTCCTGTGTAATGTACGAGTATGTGTGACATGTGTGGTGCCTGAATGTTTAGTTTATATTCATACTTATAGGTACGCGCTTACAGGTTTTTTTAGGTTTTCTCTGTAACTACATACATAATTAAATAAATTAACTATTTTTGTAAAATTGCGTTGCCTGATAGCTTCTATATTAAAAAGATTGAAAAAAATATAAAACATATGGTAACAACTTAACCGTATTTGGGAAATTCCTCCCACTTTATATTACATACTCGTTGGTTGATACGTGAATGATAATAGCTGTTTAACCTTTTTTAAGCATGAGTGTTCTTACCTTATTATACTAATATGTATATATTTATGTCTTGTGTGCAAAAAATATAATTCACATTTAGCTCAATTCAGATTAACGATCTCTTAAGCGCTTATCTTACAACCTATAATAGTTAGTTCCTTTTACACCATTTAAGTGATTTTCTAGTAACAAAGTGCCCTCAATTCCATAAATCGTGGCCGCCATCTTCTTGTTTTCCCGTAATGCTCTCGTTGCTTTCACGTAATTTTACCGTTAATTGGCCTTTTTACGAGTTATAATTGAAAGCTTAGCTTAATTGTTTTATGGCGGCAGTAAATTAAAATCGTTCATTTGTTCAAACGTATTTACACGCAAATTCGCTTAAGATATTCTATGAAAACTTGATGTAGAATATATATATAGTACCTCGAAAAGAAAAAGAAGCAGAACCCTTATAGGATCACTTTGTTGTCCGTCCGTCCGTCCGTCCGTCTGTCAAGACCTTTTTCTCAGGAACGCGTGGAGGTATCAAGCTGAAATTTATATCAAATACTCAGGTCTACTGTCCCTTGAAACTGTAAAAAAATCAAACTTCTAAGCCAACGCAATCTAAAGAAACAGTCGTTTATGCCGCAAATTTTCGAAACTCGCAAGGGAATCAAAACCTACAGGGTACTCGTGAACTTAGAATCTTGAAATTTAATACGAAGCAACGTCTTATAGCACAGATAAAGGAAAAATTGCGGAAACCATAAATTTTTAGATACATCATATAATAAAAATATTTTTAATCATTTTAAAGTTACTACTCCTATATACCTATAGGTTTGTACGGAACCCTCGGTGCGCGAGTCCGACTCGCACTTGGCCGGGTTTTTTTTATCATAACAACTGCGAGGGTTGTTTTTAGGGTTCCGTACCTCGAAAGGAAAAAACGGAACCCTTATAGGATCACTTTCTTGTCCGTCTGTCTGTCTGTCTGTCTGTCTGTCTGTCTGTCTGTCTGTCTGTCTGTCTGTCTGTCAAGACGATTTTTCTCAGGAACGCGTGGAGGTATCAAGCTGAAATTTATATCAAATACTCAAGTCTATTGTCCCATGAAGCTGTAAAAAAATCAAACTTAAAAGCCAACGCAATCAAAAGATACAGTCGTTTATACTGCACATTTTAGAGTTTTTCGGCCCTCGCAAAACCTACGGGGTACTTCCCGTGAACTCAGATACTTAAAATTTGGCACGAAGCAACGTCATATAGCATAGACAATGGAAAAATTACAAAAAGTAGACATTTTTAGTAAAATCATACAAAAAAATATTTTTTTAATTTTAAACTTACTACCTTTTTTCTCGTAAACGCGTGGAGGTATTAAATTGAAATTCATATTAAATACTCAGGGCTATAGGACCTTTTCGATGTAGCAAAACCAAACTTATGTGAACGCAATCAAAAGAAATAGCAATTTAAGTCGCATATTATGAAACTGAGTACTCGCAAGAAACTCAAAACCTAAAGGGTACTTCCCGTAAACTCAGAAACTTGAAACTTGGCACGAAGAAACTTCATATAGCACAGACAAAGGAAAAATTACGAAAAGTAGACATTTTTAGTAAAATCATACAAAAAATATTTATTTTTATTTTAAATTTACTCCCTTTTTCCTCGTAAACGCGTAGAGGTATTAAATTGAAATTAGTAAAAAACATACTACAACTTTTGCTTGTTATAGGTTTGTACGGAACCCTCGGTGCGCGAGTCCGACTCGCACTTGCCCGGTTTTTCTTAATATGTGTTAGACTATGAACGCGGTCTCTTTTTATTTAATTTAGTTTGAAATACACTTACGAGTACATAATAAAATACGAACACCCTCGTAAAGTCACAAATGTCAAATATAACGTTGCAATTTTTTTGTTTCATCGTTAACGCACTTAACCTTTTCAACTCAAGCTAACATATCAACTGTACCCGGTTTGTCACGTACGAAAATTCTGTTGCAAAAACGTCCCTATTCCGTTGACACAAGATCCAAGCACTGGTTCCAGTGATCCGGAATGTCTATGCAAAAATAACCTTTATTTTAAATCGTATATGGTCGATGTATATAGTGGTTCAGAATTGCGTTGTCACGGTGGTGTGACGAGTGCTGTTGAAAGTTGCTGAAATGATGACAAGTCTTGGTTTGATAATAATGAGTGTTGTAAAAATATTCAGCCACACATTTATAGACAATGCAGACTTTTATTACTTTAGTGTGTGAGAGAAAATACCGCCATTGGTTCTTTCAAACGCTACTGTTTTATAAATACCTAAACTATTAGTTTAATTTTTTTTAAATATTTTAGTTCTACGCCTTGCGGCATCCATACCACAGAAAAAAAACATACCGTTCAATTGAGAACCTCCTCCTTTCTTGAAGTTTGTTAAAAAGCTGTTAAATGTGACAGTTCAGTGGTTACACTTCTTTCTAAACCACGTGGAAAATTGTTGCAGAAGTAAATAATGTACCTAATAGTGTGTATCTTGCTCCTCGATTGTATTTTCTTATTTTATTAATTTTTATTTATATTTATATATGTATGTTTTTATTTTGTTTATTTTATATGTGTAAGTTTATTATTGTTCAGTTGATTTGCATTTGCAAAACCTACGTATTTTTTATTATTTTCAATGGTTTCCGCTTACCAAGAATTATCTGGAAATTATCGCTATTTAGCGATAAGACTGCCAATTGTTGTACCTCTGCTTTTACTCTTTGTTACTTGTATTTTATGTGCTATGTTATGTACCTCGGTTCCTTAAAGGATACTATTTTATTTATAAATACTCACTAGTGTAATCTAAAAAACGATCATGGTTTTAGGCCGTATAACATTAAGATATCAACAAAGAACACTCAATTCGTGGTGACTCTTTAAAATCAAGTGTTAAACCTTTTCTGCAAGTAAAGGATGTAGTACTCTTACTTTATAAGGCTTTAAATTAAATAAACACGTCCGAACCGACCATCTGCGGCAACACCCTCGGTCCCACAAGGGTGCGAGTAAGCTGGGACAGTTAATATTTTATGCCGGCCTTCTTACTGCAATGGATCGAGGATTGTGACCGTGACGTGGATATAGAGATATAGACGGCATGATGTGTTCACAGAAAATTATACATATTTATTTACTAGCCGTTTCCCGCGGCTTCGCCCGCGTACTATAAGTACTCAAAAAGGATACGATACCCATGTTGATTTTCAGACTTTGTGACCACATTTGCCCCTTTTAGGGGTTGAATTTTCAAAAAACCTGAAACACGTGTTTACTCATTTATCGTTAGGAATACTCCTGTGAAGTTTCGAATAAAATAGTCTAACAAATCTTGATTCGCCATACAAATTTTGGACCCCCATTTTACCCCCTTAAGGGGTGAATTTTGAAAAATCCTTTCTTAGTGCACCTCTAGACCTTATAAAGAACCTACGTGCCAAATTTGGAATCTCTAAAACCAGCGGTTTGGGCTGTGCGTTGATATGTCCGTCAGTCAGTCAATCAGTCAGTCAGTCAGTCAGTTTCTTCTTTTATATATTTAGATAGAAGATTAGCATATAGACTTCATAGTTGTTATATTCATGAGGCCTAAAAAGACAGGTATCAGTGGTACCTGTATAACTAGTAGTCCGCCTCGAACTGAGAACACGCGATTGATCTACTTGCAAACAAGTTGACCAATATGACAAGACCCTTATGATTATTGTTTCGCGCCTTCTAGCTCCATAACCGCTTGATCGATCCTGCTCATATACGAACTCTCAAATTATGCTTATCTCTGCTAGAACCCCAACCAATTTCATAAAGATCAGAAAAACGTTACTAAAGTTATTGCGGAAAAACTATTCAAAATTATAAAGCCATTACAATGCAGGAGCGTCTAGCCAGGTGACAGTTCCGTTGAGTCCGAAGTTGTCTGTAAGAACTTCAACTTCGCTTACGCTCCGCTCGTTCGATGAAACTTATTTTTTTTTTTTTTCATTATAATGGAGCCTATTTCTGACAGGGATCACGGACCAATCCTGTTTGGGGCAAGAGAAAAGCCACATAGGTACGAGTACTTATCTAAAATTTGATTTTCCGTACATTCAATATAGAGAAATTAAGATGTTAATATGGTTTTTAACGATAATCATTCCTATATATTTTCACAAGGGTAATCACGGTAGTCCTATTACGCCTAGGATTTTACAAGTATGTAGACTTTGCAGTCAAATCATTAGAAATGCCCAAAAACCGAGTTGGAAAACTCCAATGCCAGTTCCATGTACACGTGTACAAGTATATTCCTCCCAAAATGCCTCCACGTGTCCATCGACAATGCGTTAATCCGCACAAGTGCCCGTTTAATTGAACCCAAGCAGATTAGAACCCTTATTTATACTGAACATGTCAATTCAATAGGCCTTGCGTTACGGTTTCAAATAATGGCGAGTGCTAAGGAAACTACGTTATGACAGGGGACTAAAGGAATCAGTAGGATTGTGTTATTTTAGTTGAGTGAAAATCTTATATGATCTGCCCGTGTAGGATAATCGCTTTTATCGCATTATAAACTATGATATACAATAATGATAGTGAGTTATGCACGCTTCAAAAGTGAAGCACTTAAAATTAGTGAATTCAAACAATTGTCGCTAGTCGCACATCGACAAGCGAGAGATGCGGACGTACCAATGAACTCCCGTCACCCGCGAGACAAAGAGACCAAATGTAATTTTCTAACAACGAGAGTGACAAAGATGAAATGATTATGAAATAGTTATTTGTGCCATTGAAAGTTGGTTTTCCTTGCGAGTGTTGATTTTGAGTCCCGAGTAAGCGAAAGATTCTATAATTGAATCACGAGCGAAGCGAGTGATTCTAAGTTAGAATCTTGAGCGTAGCGAGGGACTCAAAAACACGAGATGTCGAATAACTTTGCTCTCGTGTGACACATACAACTTTTCACCTCAGTAGTGAGAACATATTAAAGGTTAATAGTAGTTTATGTAACTGTTACGTAATAAGGATCCTTAAAATACGAGTTTCATAATAAGATCACACGAGTGTTTTAAGGCATAAAGCACAGTTGCAAACATTACTTTATCTACACATATACTATAAACCCTATAAAATGGTTCAGAAACTATATGTAATGACCTGCATAGGTAACAGGGCAACAACTAACATACCCATAAGCGAATGATTCTATCCTATAGAAGAAGAAGACAAAGAAGATGATGCTGTAGACGAGGAAAAAGATGAATAATAAGAAAAAGAAGAACGAAGAAGCAGACGAAGACGTAGAAGGAGATGAAGTAAAATAAGATGATGATGAAAAAGAAGATTAAGAAGATAAAGATGAAGAAGATGATGAACAAGATGATGATGAAGAGGGTAAAGAAGAAGATGATGATGTTGATGAAGAAGAAGTTGATGATGAAGAAGATAGTCATGAAGAAGAAGATGATAGAGAAGAAGAAGAAGGAGATGAAGAAGACGAAGAAGGTCCTGAAGACAAAGGACATGAAGATGATGATGAAGAAAAAGTAGATGATGATGAAGAAGAAGATTGAGATGAAAATGATAAAGAATAAGAAGAAGAAGAAGATGATGATGATGATGATGCTGATGATGGTGAAGATTTTGATGGTGATGATGGTGATGGAGAAGAAGAAAAAGACGATGAAGATGATGAAGAAGGTCATGAAGGTGATGAAGAAGGTAAAGAAAAAGACGATAAAGAAGATGGAGTCGATGAAGAAGATGATGATGGAGAAGAAGAAGAAGAAGAAAATGAAGAAGACGAAGATGGTGGTGAATAAAAACGACATGAAGCTGAAGATGATGATGAAGAAGATGGTTATGATGAAGAAGAAGATGGAGATGGACATGATGAATAAGAAGAAGACAAAGAAGAAGAAGATGAAGAAGAAGAAGATAAAGAATAAGAAGATGATGATGCTGATGATTATGATGATGATTATGATGATGATGATGGTGATGATGATGATGATGGTGGTGGTGATGATGATGATGATGATGATGATGATGATGATGAAGAAGAAGAAAAATAAGATTTCCAAGCTTATTAATGAAAACTCCAAATTTAGACAGATTAGCGGGTTTATGGTGTGTGTGTAGATAAAAATATGTATTTCGAATTAGCAATAGACCCTGAAATATGAAGTGGCAGTTCATAGCCTTCACTAAATTAAAAAACTACTTTGTCTCACTCCCTGGAGTGACGAAAGTCTCACTTTCATCACTCCAGGGAGTGACGAAAGTGCGACTTTCGTCACTGTGTATTCGCAGGGAAGTAGGCTTGTTCGAGCTGCTGAGGTGAAAATAGATAAACATAACAGAATCGTTGCTAAGTTATGAAATAACTTTGGAAGTATTTTTTTGTGCTCCTATTTTTATATAACCCATCTATAATATATATTATCATTGATTATAAGACCAAACGCATCATCTTATCTTCTGACTTTTTTCCACGGCTCATGGACGCTGAGGTCCGCTCACGAGTATATTATTACTACTATTATAACATCGCATCACTATGTCATCAAAACACAAAAAGCACCTTAGCATCCTCATGGCCCAACATAAATACCCTAAATGTCCCATCTCATTTTTCTACCCACCAATAATTTTGCTAAACATCTTCTACAAACAAAAAGTACGCAAGTTTTCGACCCCCAACCTTAATAAATCGGAACAGAACCCTCGAGGCAGAATAAAACTTGTCACCTGTATGGACCCCTGGGATTTATTATGGACCCCTAATACAACTTGTAGATGAAGAGCTTTCGGATATTCGGTGTTTGAATTATGGATTTACGGGTTTTATGTTTTTTCTCGTCCTAGTTAAAAAAGTGTAACGTCGATTTAAAATTTATGTAATTTAGGTGAGTCATTGGGCATGAAAGCGGGTTTTTTTTTCCTAGAGAAAAATACATTAGTCTCAAAAGATAACAATATACTTGTCATGGTTGGCATCATCGCCAATTATTGTTGACTTTTTTTACAAAATTATCAAAAGTTTTTGATTCCTAAAATGTTTAAAAATGTTTTCAATATTTTTGGCACTATACGAGATAGTGTGACTTAACATCTTAAGAGTCTTCAGGAATTCGAAACCAATCATCCATAAGATACTTGATTGGACAAAAACCACTGTTATCTCATCGAAATATTAAGAAAATACTTTTTATTTTACAAAAAACGCGTTATTATCACTTTTCATACCAGAAATACCAAGGGGCACAATTCGACACTTAGTAAGTATCTCAGCCATAACAGAACTTAATCTTACTAGACGCTAGCTCTCACCATGTCCACGGCGTACGAGTACGTCAGTTATCGGGAGCACACCCTACTGATGATACCAATGCAAAATGATGTCAGCAGATTCACCTACTGGTACATACTAGTCGACTTAGAAAGCAAGCACAATTATCAAACAAAATCTCACCCGATTCAAGGAGGACGATTCACACTTTACAAATTGATCGAATTTTGATATCACTCGCAGTACACCTCGTTCGTACCTATTATAACCAAGGCATTATAGATCACATTGACAATTTATAACGTTCGCATTCCAGTTGTGCTCATGAAAGTCACAATTTCTAGCCATTATTACATTTACATACCCTAACTAGTCCCTAGCTAGATTATTTCAAAATTTAACTGAAGTCGACTGTTCAAGTAAGACGACCATAGCAGGTTTAGATCCTGACTATCTGACTATGGACGCTTTTAGAGGTGTCAAGACTTCAAGAGCGTGCCTAAGGTGAAGCTTCTTTATTGAGTTTGACTGATCTCATAAGGCAGAGACTGCACGGCTTTTAGCTTCACCTCTGGAACAAGGTATGTACATGTTCTTGTTCCTCGTGGTAGACGTAAGAAATTGTAAAATTGCTAGTATGTTGATTACCAATTTAAAGTCAATTTTGTGGATCGAAATTCTCATCGTCGGAGTCCATTTTTGGCAGATTTTGCCATATGCAAAATTAGTGCAGTCTCAATAAAGGTAAATAAAACAAAAAAAAAAAATATTACTAAAATGTATTCTTATTTATATTTCCATTTTATTTAAATTTGCCCACTCATAATGGTCATAGTCAAATAGGTGCGTTACATATTTAAAACTGTGCTTTAAATATATTTCTTATATTTTTTCGCCGCATCACGTGTTAAAACATTATGTTACACTTCACGAGGATTGATGATCAAAGTTAAGGAAACATTCTCAAAACCACCGTTTTCAAGTGGCAACGATAACATGGAGGATTCTTTGCCCCAACAAATACGCAGAAGAATTAAGATGGGGAGTGATTTGCCCGATAATAGCTTTATGTGCGGTACACACGGAGATAAGAGGTGCGGGCGTAATCCTAGCCAACAACTGTATAGAGCTGGTAAACCGAAACACTTGCTATACTAACCGAATGATTTACTGGAGCATCGTAATAATTGACTTTTGACACATCATAACAAAATTTTATTCCATCATGTAAATTTCCACCGTAAAACGAAGAATTCGTAATTTATTTATTTATTTAAGAGTTTTATGGGTACTTAACTGCATAAGCCATTTATGGCTTATTTACAGCAAGGGTTCGATAAAAGATTATATAGATTTTCAGTAGAACTTTAAAACATTTTACTTATATCTAAGTAAGTAGAAATTTAAAAATTGGAATAGTCCAATTGGAACTACACAAATAAACAATGTTTAGTAACTGAGTAGGTACTCATCATTAACACAGATGACTAAAGAGAAAACGATCGCGATTTAATATAGCTAATTGGAGAATTATGTTATGATCGAAAAACATTACGTCAAATACAAAATTGAGTTGTACCTACGAGTTATTTTCAACAAAATTATCTTGTTGTATCATCTCCATGAACATCTCCACTTCGGAAGGGCCGGTAAGATCTGAAGGAATCTTAAGACCCTTTTGGGGAATAAGACGGACGAGTCCTATAAATTGGAGGGCGAGTCCACTTTTGGGGAGCCGCCGCTAAATTACTACATTGAAGGGCTCAATTCCAGAATTTAAACGTGAAATCACTATGTCAATACCTTATAGTTACCTTGTACCGGATTCTAATTTAAAAATACATTAGTAATACAATAAAAATACAACCTATCTTAAACAGAATTCCAACACACAACAAACATTCAACCAATATTGAAGTTGTATTGGAGTTGCGTTGGAATATTTCACAAACAAATTTTGATATTTCTGATTCAGATGTTTATGCCGTAGCTGTATTGCGTTGTTAATGCATTGGAGTTGTATTGAAGTTGGATCGTGTCTATACGTGTTTTAAAGTTAGAATACGGGACATATTTTGATTTGCGAAGCGATAGTAAAAGAATAATACTATTTTGTCGCTGTATATAACATACTTTAGGTATTATAACAATATCAAAACTCTACAGATTGCCACAGTGTGTGCATCTGTGTGCGTATTTATCTGTGCTTGTTAATCTTCACCGTTTTTGACGATTGACCTTTAATTCATTAATATCCCTAAAAAATATTTAAAAAAATGCTAATAAAACTCGTTTTTCAGAGAACTATAAAGTAGGTAAAGTGAGCGTTTGGACTTATGAGAAAGATATAACAACACTTATTTCTAAGTGCGACAGGTAAGTTTGACTTTTGCTATCGACACAAAATGTATCATTTTATATATGGCCCTAAAATTGACAGTGTCAACTACTGCTGCCTAAAATGAACCTGTTTTAAATGAAGACCCGTATTTTAACATTTCAATCAGCCAGACCCTTAGATCCCTTAGTATTCATAGCGCGACATGTCGTGGGCGCGTCGCGAGCACATTGCTCACGGCTCGACGACAGCCGACACGCCCATGTGTGGCCGAGGCTTAATGGAGATATGTCAACGATTTAGGTATATTTTCATGGAAAAAAATATCTCCAGTTTATACTTATTTTTAAAGTTGGACATTCCACTCATACAATAGGGTGTCTAACTCTAGTAGTTAGCACCTAGATGTCGCTTACGGCTGCTGTAAAGCCGATGTAGATCAAAATAAATGCAAAAATATGATTGAAGGCATTAAAAATTTCGTCAACTTAGTTACTTGAACCCATAGCTTAATTTGGTAACGCGATCGAGCCCCGGCAAGGCGTATCGATGTAGGATTGAGTCCTATTGGGTTGATTATTTTTTCAATGTTTTCAATGTCTGTATTTGGTTTCATAACAAACTATATTCAGTTTACTTCAGAGGGAAATGAGGCTTTCTATCGGACATACGTTTCTTTTATTTTCTTTTTCCATCTCTGTATAAGAGCATCGTTCGACCGGTAATATTATAAGGAAGCGAAGTGAGACCGGTTTTTGAAAGGAACATTCAGGACTTTGCGTTACAGAAATGAAGATTCTGCGGCGGATGTGCAGCATTATACATGCTGATCGCATTCGTAACGAGTACGTCCGTGGCAGCCTCGCAGTTTGTGACGTAGCGGAGAAGCTCCAAGAATGATGCCTTCGTTGGTTCAGTCACGTGTCTCGCAGGCCACCAGACTACATAGGAAGCATATGCTCCCTATGTAGTCTAGGCATATGCCATGACCTACGTCAAAGTCTTAACTGTAGCCCTTGGGCTAGCCCTCGACAGTCCTCGACCGGGTCGTGGAAGACCAAAGGAGCGATATCTGGATGTCGTGAAGGCCGATATGAGCGAAAACGTAAAAAAGACACCCAGGACCGTGCAAAGTGGAGAAAAGCCAGCAGGAAAGCACTTCGCCGGAAAATGCCAGTTAGAAGATTTCTGACTCTGAAAGTGACTCTTTTTTACTATGAAGCGGGCGAAACTAATTCAGTGCCGTCCTAAGGGACTGTCACATTTCAAGTACATATATGGGTATACAAAATGTACGGGATTAGGAAACCATAATGTACTAATAATATAAATCATCCCAATAATGTTACACCAAAAACTATACCAGACAGAACTAGGATAGGCTTTTCTGTTCGAAGCGCGCTAAATGTCTAACTAATGTTTAATCTAATGCAAACTTACTTCCTAGTACCTAAACACGCGCTAAATCTCCTAAACATAATGCAATATGCCAACATAATTTCCGTGGAATATCGGTAAGCTGTTCTAAACTGTTCTTGCTCAGGTTGGGGGATCTTGAGACAAGTTTGCTTTTGAGATGAGCTTTGTGGTTTAAAGTTACTATACTTATTCTGGTTGAAAAAAATATCGTAGCTCGATATAATTCTTACACATGCATTATGTAGGTATCTTTATTTAAAATAACCGTGAATCCTATTTACATTAATATAAAATATCGCAGTTCAACCACTGTGTACTCGTAATAAAGAGCGGGATACACAATCAGCCCAAAAGAATGGCCCCACAATAGTGCTGTATAAACGAATCGTACAGCAGTTTCTCTGGCAGTCTTATCACGGTATAACACTGGCCGGTTACAAATTTTCACAAACCATATTTTCGGTAAATCTTGTTTGAGACTGTTCCTCTACTTTACATTCTAACTCCAGTCCAACTCACATTTTAAACACGCATTTGTAGAATTGCAACGGCGGTGATTTTTTTAATGGTCAGTCTCCAGATTCGTGCCTTGTGCTAAACTCCGTTAAATCATACTAAATGTATGTAAAGTTTGACAGAGAAGTCTGAAGACCGCAGGAATAAAATATGAGAATAGCCCCTTTAAAGCATCGTGTTTTTAATAAATTAACTAAATATTTTTATTAAATTAAACTGTTATTATACTACGAAGAACTTGTGCACAATCGCCTAACCTTATTTGCAGGAAACGTTGAAATATTCGCAAATTATGCAACGGCAAGGCAAATATTATTGTTTGCTTCAGATTCAGACATGATGCTATATTTATGTATACAAAGTAAATTCTGCTATGGGTTGTATTTTAAGATACATTTGGGCATTGATGTATTTTCTTTCTTTTACCTTTCAAAATGTATTGGTTGATTTTTACCCTTGTAGACTGTCGAAAATGTGCTATTGAAGCCCTGCACTTGAAGAATTAATAGTGTACAATTTTAAACATTACGCGCATGACTCGATAAACGTAAACACCACAATTGTATTATAAGTAGTTCTTACAAATTCAAACATTGAGCAATAACGCCATAAGGTCTCTTTCGCATGTCAATAACATAAAAAACATGTTACATTAAAAAACTAAAACACAGCAACCTAAAAATAATAAGGTACAGAGACCAAATCCGGCTGCGGCGAAATTTCAACTGCATTTAATATCTTCCGTACATAATTAACTACAGAGAGATTTATATCTGGATAGCAGAAAAAGCGCTTTTCCGTCATCGCCACTCTAGTCAATGATACAATGAAATTCACGATTTAGTTGAAGGTTTCCGCAGTCAAGATTGCCCCTCTGTACCTTACTTCAATAATAAATGCGTATAAAATGAAATCATACACACACCGCATGGTATTAAAAAAAAGAATAAAGAAGATCAATGGTTGAATGGAGAAAATTAGCGGCTGATTTCAGGCTTATTACCGGCACAAAGAAACCTCGGACAAGCCACAGTGTATACAGAGAACAGAAGGCAAATTCCACTTGTATAAGTACTGGGATTTTTTTTTAGTTCAAGTCAAACTGATATAAGTAAAGGATTCTGTCATTTAGAAGGAATACAATTTAAATAAGGGTGATAATAAATTAACGACCACATCTGTGAAAAATGTTAAATGTTACTTTTCAAAAAATACTTTCCGTATAATGTAAAATGACTAATTTAAAATTATAACACCATGATAATAGAAACGTCATCTGGTAAGACCTATCTTTGCCCTTGCTATTGAATCACAAATCATTTTCCACAACGGTAACTCACTATAAATGCCTATATTGTCTCCATCCACCGGGGGTAAATGGTGCTAAGCAGATACCCCCCGCAAAAAAATCTCAATTTGAAATTATTGAGAAAAAGTATAAGAACGAACATTCATGTAAGGTACATTGTCAAAATTGTCGAAGATTCATCCAATCAGTCGAAGAATCAACAAAATATATAAATCTACGTAGAAGTACTTTCCCCCAAAATCATTGTCCATGATTGGCTCGTTCAAGATTCTGATTTAAAGTTTTTGACGCCAAGGACGGATATACAATATATAATATCAGATACCACACGTTTTAATCTAAGCTCATTATTGGTTTGGCGTATGAATGAGTGCATTAGCATTTGTCAGAGCGGTTGCACCAACTATCAGTTGACGTATTCATCAGCGTCACCCGGCTGCGTACTATGAAAATTTTCATACAATATTTAGAGAACGTTTTAACGGTGACAGATTGTTTGGTGCAACCTTTAGTGTTGTAACTTTTATTAAGTTGAGCATGATCATGCTACTGTTTCTTTCACAACTGTGCTTGTCATTCGCACGATATTTCTCTCCTATAATTCAGTGGGTCGTTTGCTCGATTGTTCCCTTATTAGCGTTTTTACTCGACTGCGTGAACAGGGAGGGTGATGTTTTTAACGGAGTCGTCATTCGAGCATGCGCACTTAGAAACAGACGTCTAATGTCCCGGAATAATGTGAGGAAAACATAAGTAAACATCTCATGCATAAAAATTCACATTAAATAATGGTTAACGGATTTTTTCCATTATGCGGGGTGTAATCGTTAAGTGTAGCCAGTCGATTAATCTAAATATATAAACGAAGAAACTGACTGACTGACTGATTGACTGACTGACTGACTGACTGACTGACTGACATATCAACACACAGCCCAAACCGCTGGTTCTAGAGATTTCAAATTTGGCACGTAGGTTCCTTATAAGGTCTAGGGATGCACTAAGAAAGGATTTTTCAAAATTCACCCCCTAAGTGGGTAAAATGGGGGGTCCAAAGTTTGTATGGCGAATCAAGATTTATTAGACTATTTTATTCGAAACTTCACAGGAGTATTCCTAACGATAAATGAGTAAACACGTGTTTCAGGTTTTTTGAAAATTCAACCCCTAAAAGGGTCAAATGTGGTCACAAAGTCTGAAAATCAACATGGGTATCGTATCCTTGTTGAGTACTTATAGTACGCGGGCGAAGCCGCGGGAAAAGGCTAGTTCGTAAATATAACAGATATCAGAAAACTTTTAACTGGTATCGAAAGGACGTTATCCAATGAGTAAAATCACAATGAAATTAAATTAAATTAAATGTTTATTTGTATAACACAGGTTGTACAAATAGGGTATTAATTTACAAAAGAGCTCTGTGTTTTGCCTACTAATGCCTGTATACTAATGCAGTTGGTTAGTACATAATTATAAACTTATATAGATGTCATATACAAAGGAAAAAGTGGCCTAGGCCTCCGGTGCCCAGGGCTGGGAGGCCTAGGTCACTTTTTCCTTTGTATATGACATCTATATAAGTTTATGATTTATATAGTAGTGTGTCTACTTAAAAATAAACAAATCAAAATATTTATTAAAAATAATTTGATTTGTTCTTCAGTAGTACATAATTAATGAAATAGAGGTTATTAAATTAGAAGGATTATATTCAGAAAACTAACTCAACATCGTATTACAATTAACAGCTATAAATAAGTACAGAATTTTAAGGAAAAAAAAAAACATACAATACATTATATGTCATTAAAAAGTCGTTAATTGAGTAATAATCAATATTTAAGTATTTTTATAACACCAGAAATATCCCAAATATTAACTTCAAACCCTCCCATACATTTAGCTCCTACGCCGTTCGTTGAGAGGCTTTAGTTTAAAAGGCTTTCACCACATTTCACCATTATAATATCATTCATGAATTGTTTCATTTTATCCACTTATCCATATCAATCCATAATCATTACATTTTATTCGTGTAAATTATGAATCTTAAACAGTTTTATCTCTTACGGTAGGAAAATTACAGGCTCAAGGAACTTCGTACTAAATGTATGGGAGCGTTTAAACATCATATTTTAAGTATTACTAATTTGATAAAAAAAGGTATTAATGTGAATTCACTTATTCGATAACGTACTTTCGATATTAGTTTGAAATTTTCTGATATTTTGTGATATTTACGGAATAATCGCCTGGTTACACTTAACGATTACACCCTGTATTCTTATTGCTTATAGCCATTTCAACTCTAAATAAATGAATACAGTAACATTTTAATTTTACCAATAAAATATCTGTATCTGTATAGATAGATCCAAAACGGAACTAACAAGACCAAATACCTCGACATAAAAAGTTTGGCATATTGAAAGAATTAGGAAAAGGCGACTAATTCAAAATACCTACGTGAGGCAGCCCTTCTGTAATCAAACAGCTTGTGTTGTGATTAATATTTATTTACTCGTATGTTATATTATACTTAATGCTTGTGAGGAAAAATATTAGTAATCACTTAACGCGTAGAAATATAATGGTTAACGGCTATGTTTACAATAAGTATTTATCTTAGTTTAAACTTTCTCCGATTATACCCAAACTCGATGTTTATAGATTTCGTAGACATAAAATTGTATACGTAATTCAAGCTTCTATTATATACTTTTACATTTGTTTGTTTAACCTACCGTATTATACAAGCCGTATGTTAATCCCTAACTTTACAAAAGTCTCCAATATAAAAGTCCACTTCAACAATATACCTACCTACCAGTCAAACGAACTCGAATGAAGCTTAACCCCAAAAATTCAAAAGAACAATCAATAACCCAAAACAAAACTCTCTACGACCTTGCCACGTCACAATACGGCATTAAATCCCTTGACAGCTTTACGTGGGGTAACAACAAATGAAATACTCAACCACACATTCGTATCTCACGTAAATCTTAGTCAAAAAGACGACCTTATGAAGTATAGCTTAGAGTTCAAATTTCAATGTACGGATTTTTAATGCTAGGGTAACACTGGCGTCTCGATGTGGGAATAATCCGTAGGCTCCAGTGGCGTTTGGACTTCATTGATAAAGGTTTATTTGGCACTTAATGCCAGGATTTCCGAATCTTAGGGATTTCAGTCCGAAATGGACAGGAAGGTGATTTTGGGAATTCTTTGGTTTTACTGGTTAAGTGTATACAAAATTGTTTGACTTTTAATTTGTGGCTAGAATTTTCTATCTTCACTCTACCTACCGGAAGTCCTAACTTGAAAAACGTTATTAGGTCTCATTTTTGACATTATGTATATAATATTTTTGTGTTTTTATTAGGTTAAATTTTTGACATTATGTGAAAACGATAAAATTCTAACCTTGACTAGGTTATCTCGGAAACCGACTCTCAATAATTGGCATAGGCACTAGTTTTAATGAAAGTGTCTGCGTCTGAATATAACTTAATCTCAATGAGGCCTTGTTTCCTCTCTGGGTTAATAGATTAGATGGTAGTCGTCCTAGTAAAACTAGTGTCATGCCGAGATTAGGTTACTGAGTCATGGCAAAAATGCCGGGACAAAGGCTAGGCGGATGATGATCGTTTAAAAGATCGTGATCTTACCAAAGTGTGTTACGGAGAACAGGTATATATTGTTCGAAATTCCGATCAAGTTTGGAGGAGTTGGGTGTTCTCAGTTATTTATTGCTCCATGTAACACGGTTCAGGGGAACAAAATATTGGATGATTAGTTAGCAGGTTTGGTTAGTAGTGGTAAGTTATTTAAAATTTTAATATTTTATCTTCAACGATTTAAGCTATGCTTCGTATAACAAAACTATTTTACATATTTAGTTACGCGTTATTTCTCCTCCTCCTCCTTGCATTGGTTTCCCGGTTTCGTCATCAGTGAGGGTTGAGGTCATTGTACAGCTTATCTCTGATGATTTGACGCCATCTTCCTCTATCAGTCACCGATTTAAGAGCATCGTGGACTGTAGTGTTGAGAGCTGAGCGAATTTGGTCAGACCAGCGCATTGGGCTCCTGTATCTTGGCCGTTCACCTTCGACTTTACCAGTGATGACTAGCTTCTCGCATATGTCACTGTCTTTTCTAGCAACGTAGCCAAAATATTCAAGCACTTTGCGCAGGCAGACAGTAGATAGCTTGCTTTTGATCTTGAGCAGTTCAGCTAAGATCGACACGTTAGTGCGGCGCCCTGTCCAGTGTATACCTAACATCCGTTTCCAACACCACATCTTGAAGGCATCAATCCGGATACGGGCAGCTTTCCTAGGGGAACTAAAGTGCTCTTAGTGTTGGTAGAGATATTTCTGTCCTTTCCAAAGAGAATTAAGTAAGCATAGTGTTCACTCCATACAAGGCTAAATACGAATATATTTTTGAGGTTACAGCTTGATACTTATTACAATTTAAGTGTGCTTAAAACTTAGTAAGAATACGTTTAACCATACCTCCCATACAACTTAATTATTACTTATTAAGCAGTTTTGCTATGTGGGGGGTGAGCAGATTGCTCTTACTTACTTATTTATATATGGTCCTTCCATAATTTCTCCAGCTGCGCCATGGCACCTTTTGCCATTTCTAGTATATGTAAATAGTAACTACTAATATAACCATTACAACCGTCATCCTTTGCGCGCACGTCAGATAGACGTCCTAACCCTCCACTCGTCGTGACGTTTTTCCGCACTCCACTGATTGATTGCGTGCCCACGCAGGCCGCACGTCATGTTGTAATTAAACGCCATTATTGATATACAAGTGTATGTAAAAGTGTGTTTAGTGTGAGGGATTGGCATTATATTATGTCTATTAACTTGAATGTCTTGAGTCATAAGTTAAAATATTAGCATTATATAGAAATATTTTTTTCATCTCTCCTGTTCGGAAAGTTTTATTTTCCTGGGTAGATAGCCGGGTAGAAAATTGCTTTTCCATCCCTAGGGTGGAAAGTAATTAGCTGTGTTAATTGTGAATTGAGCCGGTGCCCACCCGGATGCCCTGCTCCCCGACCACCCGCAAAACATTGAATTTGTCTTTTTCAAATTGTTTAAATTTTACTTAACATTTTTTAAATTATTCTTTAATCGAGGATCCGGCAGACACCGCCGGCGGTGGCGAGACGAGCTTGACTCCTTTTTGAAAAAATGGCCAGAGACTGCACAAGACCGGGATAATTGGAAAGAGTGGCGGGAGGCCTTTGCCCAGCAGTGGGACAGTATAGGCTCACAATAATACCTGTTTTATAAAATGTGCGTGTGATATTGTACTTTCCTCACAGTCGAAATGAAAGCAGAGTGTTTCTCACTAACTCGGGTGAAATTACCCATTTCACCCTCGAACTATTGGCGCTCTCACTTCGTTCGAGCGCCAGAAATATCTCAGGTGTAATAGATCACTTTCAACCCTTGGTTAACAATCTACTATTATTTAAGAGCCTAAGAGTGTCCTACTGGGAAAAGAGAGTGCCTCTTTTTTCTACCGCGTATCTCAGTTTTGAGCAGTTTCCCACCAGTAAGCAAAAAATATGCTGAAATCATTTTCACTGCACTTTATTAAACAAGGCATTTTGGAAATCATGATGACGACGAAAGAAGAATAATGTTATAGGTGACATTACAAGCATTTCTAGGGGACTTTTAAACCAAAGGTTGCGTGTTCGAACCCTGCCTTGTGCCATTTAGTATAGTATATTATGCAAAATTGTGTGAAAACCGGATCAGACCTCAATAAAGCCTCGTTTTTTCTCTGAGTTGGAAGGTCAGATAATATTCGCTTTCGTAAAAACAGTGCTTACGGCAATTCATGGAATTAGGTTGCCGAGCCGGTCCCTTGCTCAATGGAAACGCTAGGAGGATGATGATTTGAATTGTTTGTCGCTTCGCAGCTGTATTTATCCGCCAACCAAGCTAAGTCAGGACTAAGTTGATAATTAATTAGCCCAAGTTGAATCACAGCGAGCGGCCCTGTGGACAGCCGGCTTATAGGCGCTTAGGGGATTACTGGCAAGTTGCGAGCTAACTTATGCATGCTGGAATCATCTTCATGTATTATTTGAGGGGTTAAATGACATGCTGTAGGAAAATGTTTAAATATTGTTTGTGTCTTAATGATAATGAAAGAAAAGTAAAAAGGATAAGTTCGCCTTATAACTTACGTTTTCCTAATGTATTTGTAACGTTTCCTAAGGTGCAGACAATTTGAGAATGAGAATGAATCTTATAGGTACCTACTACAGATTATAGATATATTCCTGGCTGATATTTCAAATGTTTATCCATACTAATATTATGAATGGGAAAGTGTATGTGTGTGTTTGTTTGTTTGTTTGTCCATCTTTCACGGCAAAACGGGGCGACGAATTGACGTGATTTTTTAATTGGAGATAGTTGAAGGGATGGAGAGTGACATAGGCTACTTTTTGTCTCTTTCTAACCCCCCTCTTCCCTAAAATGGGGGGTGGAAGTTTGTATGGTTTGTTACCCCGAATTTAACGCGAGCGAAGCCACGGGCAAAAGCTAGTATTCTAATACAAGCTTCTTTAGTATTATTATTAGTGAAGACCCCATTTTGATATTCAGCGCATACTTCCCTAATGAATACTGGCAGTGTGGCAGTATTGTTCATGCGGTTAATTTCCATAACAGACGCACAAACTAACACAATAACTATTCAATCTGACTGCGGTTAGCGACTTCGGTTGCGGTTATCGATTCTACCGCAAACAACCAAAACTACACAAGATGGCTAACTTATGTGTAAACTGAGTGGCCGCTCGGCGACTGACTGCGCGACCGGCGACGCTTTTATGGTATACAAATGAAAACGTAAAGTTAGGGCCAGACGGCATTCAAACCACAGCCCTCTGCCACGAGACCTTGGCAGAAAACAGAGATTTAAACCATGTAGCCCGTGGTTGATGCCAAGTTCTTCATGACCTTTAAACGCCCTTGGTGGTTAGGCGTGCTCTGCCAATCATTGGCTGGCCACGTTTCGAACACATTGAAGTTGGGCGCTTGTTGGGGGCTTGTGGACGCTCAATTTAAGGCGGTCGTCACATTGCTCCGCATCTCGCAGCGACGTCCGTTGATGCGTTTTTTAACTTTGTATGTAGAATGTTGATTTTGTATAGAAAAATCGCATGGTACGATACACTGGCTCCGCCTCGACGCGCGGAGGAGCGAGACACACGACGACTCGTGCGCTCGGACGGAGACGCGGTGCGTGCCGCAGGGTATGTCACACCGAGCTCCGCAGTGCCGTACGGATTTTAGTGCAAGAAAGGACGTAGGCGCAATGGATATCGACGTCTATAAGTTTATTTTTGAAATTGAAAGTCGTTCGTTTAATCATATTCTAGGAATTCTTATAAAAGTATAATTGAGGATTGAAGTAGTAGCTTTTCTTCCGCTGTAATAGAACATCGAAAATTTGTGTCCGCGCCAGTAATAATCACTCCAATTTTGCTTAGCAAATAATCAAATGACGCGGTTGACATACGGGTGCAATTTAAAAAAAAAATCTTCGTGTTGCCATAAATCTTGGTAATATCTAGCAAAAGATCCATTTATAGGTCTGGTTTGTAAATAGGGAGGTACCCAGTGTCTTCTGCATTTTATGACTCGATTGTACAAAAACCAAACTGAAAGTATCACCGCACCGTTCTGAATAAGTACCGTGTCCATTTTATCGACAAATAGGAACTATTTTCACCTTAACGTTCGAATGTGAAATGAACGCGAGACGGAAGTAACGCGGGGCGTCGCGCATCGCAGGTCCGGACGGAGATGCGGAGAAAACTCAGACGTTGGTGCGTTGTCTCCGCATGCGAGTCCGTTGCTCCGCGTCTCGCAACGAGACGCGGCGGCAGTGTGACAACCGCCTAACAACTCGCTTTAACCAAGGTCACGTGGCAGAATCTGCCGTCTGGCCCTAAGTTTAGGGAGTGACCTGAATGAACGCTGATCAACTCCCTTGAAAGCCCGATGCAACGCTGTTCGCGGAGCCAAGCGCTCCGCCTAATGCTCGGCACACTAAGTGTACGCTAAACTAATCCAGCTGCCCGTACCCTTCCCGGGGTGTGGATTTCAGACCAAAGACATAAAAAAAAAACTAAGCAGGTTCGTGGCGAGTTTCCAGCGTTGCGTCGAGCTTACAAGGGATTTGAGCATCGTTCAATAAGCCGGCCACTCGCATAGGTTTGCATTGTTTTGGTGCAAGACGCGCCGCTGGTTGCACCACTCGAGCTTTTACTCAGTGCTGTGCACCCCATACCAAGGACTACTAAGTGACAGAGTCGATAGCATAATATATCTACACGCACATAACATTTTTTTTATACCACGACGGTGGCAAGTAAGCTTACGGCCCGCCTGGTGGTAAGCTGCAACCCCAGAGGATTCACATGCCTACCCTTTAAGAATCTATACACTCCTTTTTGAAGAACCTCATACTGTAGTCCGCTGGGAAAACCTCGGCAGGGAGGTCATTCCACAGCCGTAGCGTTTGTCGGAGGAAATTCCTCTTAAACCGTACGTGCATTACTGCTGTTGCACGCGTCAATAGACATCGGTAACCGCTTACAATCAGGCAGCCATATCTTTGTTACCCACCATCTTCGTTTTGAAAAAAAAAAACGGTTTAAGGCCCGTACGATGAATCGATTTGAATGTCAAATACGAATTGCAAATTAATTATATTTTACAAGTTTAAATTTATTATAAGTACAAAGGAGATCGTCAATTCTGGGCCACCTGATATAAACCGTATACAGTTTGTACTTCAATGTAAAATAAATACTCATTTTATTACTAAAGTAGACAAAATATTACAAAAAAATGAAACGGGAATTAGAAATACTAAATAAATAAACATTACGTTGATCTTTCCGCGATTAAAATACAGCAAGATAAGTCGTTAACGTCCCGTTTGTTTTTTGGTTTGACACTGTCAATGTCTACCGTTACATAATCTGCGTTTTGATACTGTTCGGTAAGTAAGAACATTGTAATATTAAAATAATATCTAAGCCTACGAATACGGGAGTTTAAATTAGAAATCGAATGTATTAAAACGCCTAAAGATTAAAAATACGTATTTTTGCATTTTTGATCCGAGTTTGAATATTAAAAGTGAGTTTCATAATGGCATAATATCATGCTCCTTCGATAACGAAACGCATCTTTTTTTCAATTTTGCAATGTCAGATACTAGTGGTATCGCACTTAACGGTGGTAAACCTTATCCCTTCGCAATAGGTGTTAGTAATGTTCAGTTAATAGTATCAACGATGGTTTGACAGCCGTCTTTGTATACCGAAATACAGGAACTATAAATACGATCAAAATATGACTTTTTATTATTTCATCGTGTTTCCCGTTTTGTTTTTAAGTCCGCTTTTGTACATTTTCTTTAAAAAACCGGTACTTTTTTTACATTAATATATAAAATCATAGACATGCACGCTTTCAAATATTGTCCTTGTCAGATTCAAGTTTTAAATGCATGATTTTTCAATTTTCCCATTAGATTTCGCAATTTTTTTACCATCGTCCTGATCTAGAAATTATGACGATTTTTTAAAGGTATGAATCATTCCTAAACGGTCCTAAATAATCTGGGCCAGATCACTTAACAAAATTGACGATCTCCTTTGTCTTCTATCAATACCTAAATCACTATTTTATGTATCCCTCCCATCAATTTGCCCGCAACCTCGACACAAGATTCGGGACGCTCCGTGCGAAGTACCCGTATATGAGAAAAGTTCGCAACTCATTTAGCAAGTTCGGTGATTTTTTCGCACGTCAGGCATGAATATATGGCGTACTCAGGAGTCTTATTCACGAATGAGTATTTGACGTAAGAATCCAGGTAATATCAAAAGGCTGCTGAACTATTATAAATAGGTAGGCGTACTACGTGCATCATGTTTCGTAGAATCTAAGTAGGTCTCTATTTTCACTGAGTGCCGGCACCCATTAGCGCTTTTTTTATTTGCAAACTGTGATAATTGATAAACTTACCTAAATTACATACAAGGGTATAAAAAGACAAAAGAAATACATTTTTAGTCTAATCGTCCTTTCACAACCAATTGAGTGTAGGGTAAATCGCTGGTCATATTATGAACCCGTGACTTTCTATTTATTTCCGTCAGGTGACAAGGGTCAATCGCTGATCAGTGTGCAATAAAACAATTTTTTTAAACATGTGAGTTCACAGCACTCTGAAGTGACTCTCTAAGACTACTTGAAATTACCAATATTTAAGAGCCGTGCTGTGGTGCTTGTAGGTGCCGTACTCTAATTACATAAATAATATATCTCAAACATAACTCCAACACACAACAAATTGAAGTTGTATTGGAGTTGCGTCGGAATAATTTTTAAGCAAATTCTTACACTTCTGATTCAAAGGTTTAGGCACTAGCTGTATTGCGTAGTTAATGTATTGGAGTTATATCGAAGTTGGATCGTATCTAAACCTGTTTTAAAGTTAGAATATGGCCCTAGGTATTCGTTACTCATCTTCATTATCTACCAGTCTCTACTCTAGAGTTCTCCGTAGGACGTTACCGCAACAGTCTCTTTCATTTCTCTAATATGTTTTGGCTTTCATTTTCGTAATCATACATCGACCTTGCCGTCTCTGTTACTTCATACCAGACCGGTGCCCTATTATCTTACCTGATACTTGTAAATCTTGTACATATTATAACCTCCTGGATCCCCTGGTCCTCACTTGAGGACATAAGATTTTTAAAAATCTCCTGTCAAATGTCAAACCTGCTTACCAAGTTTGCACACATAGAACGTTTCCGAACGAAACTGTCAACCTAATAAAATAAACACCGAGTCACAGATGGCCAATCAGCGATCAGTACGGCTTAGACATCTGACACTACCGGCCACACCATGCCCCGCGGTAAGTAAATCCAAATGTTTCCCAATGAATGTCTAATTATATATTTTTGTTTGGTTTTCATTAGTAAATATATGATGTATTTCATATGTTAGTAAGTAGATTTCCTCGGTAAAATTAAAAAACTTTAGCTTTATATAGCTCTGAAGTTTATGTACTCGTGCGAGTACGCGTGGACTTAAACAAGTAATTTATGTTCTCGTACGAGTACAACCGGTCTCGATACTGTAAGTTTTTTTGATTTCACATGAAGGTAAACAATGTTATATTACCGATTTTCAGGCTTAAAGGACTGAGAATTAGTCCAAATTTGTCATACGATTTTAAAAACGAAGATGTTCCCATCTTTTCCACCACCAAATGTAGGTTCTTCGACAGCAGAAGGACAAGAGAAACAGTTTCTCTGAATAGTTAGACACATGTACACATCACAACAAGAATATTGCCAAATCTGTTCTGAAAAATAATCAGCTTAATTACTTAACAATATAAAAGAATTTGAGATTATTATTTTATTTTGTTAATTAAGATGATTATTTTTGAGAAGAGATTTGTGTCACTTTTAAAATATTTACTGATTTACTGACTGATTTTCGTAACGACTGAACTAAAAACTAATATTAAAAGTAAGATAAAAATTATCTAATGTAAGAATCAAGATTTAAGTTACTGAATTAAAAACTAAACTATATGGTAGGATAAAAATTACCTAAGAAATGTCAGACTTAAGACAAAATTGTAACTGTGATTTCTAGTTAGTAGATTACAGTAAGGTAATTAACTTAATATGCAACTTACGTACCATTGTTACATTTGTACTCGTACAATAGTTTATTTCAGAAGAGTTTATTGTTTACTGACTTTCATTTGTTAGCCTGTGTTAAGTACAAATATTTTTTTTTATAAGTTTATCTATGCAAAATAGGTTGATTTATGAGGTATAGGATTTCGGTTTATTTGAGACTGAATTAATTAATGCTAGTACTATAAGTAATAAGTTCAAATAAGAATTTTTTGTAAGCTTACATGCAAGTTAATTTGATTATTGTAGTTTTTTGTTTATGTGATACTGGTACCTCGAGTGAGGACAAAGTCCCCATGTACTCGCCTGAGAACATAAGGAAAAATCGAGGGGAAAATGCCATGATTTTTTTTACAAATTTTCCGACATTATGGGTTACATACTTAATCGATTTTTTGAAAAAAATATCAGTTTTGCCAGAATCGATACCTCTAGGATCCAGGAGGATAACGATGCTGTTTTTTCTGAATACCTATTGAGATGTCGAGAGCAACGGTTAGCTTAGTATTCGTAAGTTGACATGACCAAACCTTTTGGGAAAGTGGAATTGGATTGAATTGTGATTCTGTTGTCAATTCATGCAGATGTGGGCTATTGTCGATTTGAAAGCATCAGACATCGTGACGTGGAAAGGTCCTTTTTTTGCAGAAGATATCAGGTATGTTGATGTACTGTGGAATCCCTAAACTAATATCCGGTAGAGGATGCTTTTTGATTGATAATATTGATAAAATGCTTTTATAAAGGACTTAATCCCAATATTTATGTTTGAGAATTATTAATTCTACAGTTATTCGTTGATCCCACATAAATAAAAATTTCTGAAATAAAAAGGTATACTTATTAAAGAAATATTTAACCTTTTTCTTTCGTCTTTAAATTTATAATAAAATAGTATGAATTTAATGATCGTAGTTCCATATTTTTATCAAAGTCCTTATTCTGATGATGAATACGCATTTATTTATCTAATGTTATCATTTGGAGCATTGTAAACAAGAGACAGTATTGAGGTTATAACATTTCTCCGTAATCCCTATAGTTACCTACACTTAAGATTATTACAAATACAAATCGAAATTATTAAAACTACATGTCAAAACTTAGAATTAAAAAGGCATGGCAAAGGATGATGAATTGGTGACAATGGAATATTCCAAAAAATACCACGTCATCTCCTTTTACTCTTTGATTGCTGTCAAAATTATATCGGAAGATCTACATAGTTAGAGAGCAACCTAAGTCAAACTAGACTTGTTTTAGGTATTTCCTTAAATAGTTAATCCCCTTCACCTTGAGATATTAAGTCTTCTTTCCTCCTTTGTTATTTTCGTCCCTAATTTATAACACACCGTTTTAATTATCAAAGTAGCCCATAACTTCATAAATATTTCACATACATAATTAGAAGTACGCAGCATCATAGGAGCTCAAAATTTCACTGAAGCTTACAATGGCGCCTAAACAGAGAATTCATTAAATTTACGGCCACCTCTAAACGAAGTCGAAACGAAGGAAATCATTAGCATTTTCTACAATGGGATGGGGACTTTGGAGCTGGCTAGTGGTGAGAAGTGTCGATAGAGTCGATAATTAGGGGGTGGTGTTAGTCGATAATACTAACCTTTTATTTGTAAATAGCTTCAGATTTATTTCATTTAAGGAAAAAAGTAAACTAAGACCGAATGCGATGTATAAAAATAACACTTATATCATATTTACTCGTACAACTGGCAAACTTGCAACCAGGTATCGGGAACCGTTCTTTTCAATAACCCCAAAATAGCCCAATATTCTGAATTAATGTATGCTTTTTATGTAGAACTCAATCATATAAGTAGGTAATGACTTCATATGATTACATTGTCCAATTAAAAAAGGAATAATTAACCAAATAACGTAAAAGAACGTTTTAATACCGGTATTTTTGTATGGAGCAAAGAACGGTTCCCGATCCCTGCTTGCTACAAAATCAGCATGAAAATGTGATGTAAATATAATTTATAAGTACTTAATTGTAACTGACATGTAAAAATTCTAATTTTTTTTATCAATAAATATCTCATTCTCATATAGAAGAAACAAATCCACAAAAAGTAACCATTTTGTGTCTTGGATAGATGGATAACTAATTTTGATTCTAAACGATTAAAAGCTAACATGGTCATTAACGTTATAACCTGCTATTAGAAACGGTGCTCCAAAACATAAATATACATGGTAAATACCCCATTTCTGAAAGTAGTTATAACAATTTTCATGGCATTCGGTCGAGGGGAAATGGCGGTACGACCTAGACGCATTCTCTACTGGATAGTGAAAAAACAACAGGATTAAATGGAGGAGAAGAAGGAAGGAGGAGAAGAGGCCTTCAATAGACACTAAACTCGGCAAATGAAAACAAATTAAAATCAGAAACAATCGATAACTTAAGCGTCCCCTCTCTGGTCCCGAACCCCATACAGTGTAATTGCGAGCGTTTGGGGGAACACATAAATTACACCTTTTATTCGTTCCCAATGCCGCGTTATTGCCATCATTAACCTTTCTATTCCTACACGTTATATTAAATGAATTCATAAATGTCAATAGGAGAAAGCCGATTGCTTTTCGAACGCTCTAAAAGTCTTTCTATATAGTTTGCCAATGAGAAGCGTTCTCTGGATTTCGGCCAAATTCCTGCAGAGTATTGGCACGGAAATTAGTTCCTCTCTTTAATCCGCATTTCCACTTAGCTATATTTTCATTAAGTTAAAGAGAAACACGTAACAATCATTCATAGTTTCTGATTCAAGAATTAAAAAGTCAGCAGTCTAAGTGTTTAAGCGAGTGAGATAGTCAAAATGACCTTTACACGATCTTGTACTTTTAACAAAAGTGTCTAGATCTCTTTAAGCGAAACAAGCATAAGAAATTGAAATTTGTTGAACTTGAAATTATTACAAGAATACGGTAATAACCATTTTAATACTTAGAAAAAATGGAAAAGTAGAAAAATCCACCGCCTCAGGCGAGACTCGAACTCGCGACTCTGGACTCAGAGTCGCGAGTTCGAGTCTCGCCTGAGGCGGTGGATTTTTCTACTTTTCCATTTTTTCTAAGCATGGTGGTATCGTTAGCAGACGTTCTGCTTAATACAAAATTAATTGAACCATTTTAATAAATGTTTAAGGCTTTTTACGTAGTAAGGCAGTATACAGATTATTACAGAATCAAAACTTTCAAATTCAATGCTCTTGTCTATAGATACAAATACAAATCTTTATTAATAACACCAAAGTTACAGGTCACATATACATACTCGCAGGTACCTACAATAGTAGTATTATCATATATATGTATCATTTAAGTACTCAATCGCACTATAATTTCAAATAAGGAGAAGGTATATTAATAATGTAATAGGTAAGTTTGAAAACCCTGCGGGGGGGTCCCCGCAAGGTGGACTGATGACCTGGTGAGGGTCGCGGGAGTCCTCTGGATGCGGGAGGCGCAGGACCGGTAATTGTGGCACTATTTGGGGGAGGCCTATGTTCAGCAGTGGACGTCTTTCGGCTGATATGATGATGATGATGACGGTAAGTTATAGGACTCCTCGAATTTGTACAAGTTTAAAGATAGACGACAGATAGTTAGAAGATACATTTCGTTCGTGAAGTGTGCATAAAACCAATAAGTTATTTTAGTGCCTCAACTAAACAGTCTGGATTGTTAAAATAGAACAAATACTGATAGGCCAACTGAATATCATAACCGAAAGTTTACAACAATTATGATATTTCCCTAACTATAACATCTGAGACATCTCAGTCAACAATTCGTGCCAATCCTATGTTGATTGTTATGCAAAGCGAATACAAATAGTTGTCAATCTGCCGTCAACTGTGCTTCGCTTCGTTACCTCATACCTCATGTCTCCGGCTATATTCGAATAACTCCCCTTGCATTGTCACTATGGACAAGTTTAGAAATATCAACTGAAATACTAAAGAAAGAAATTAGGTCTAAAATTACGTATTTTTACACGGTATCGCGATGAGTCGTAGTTTAGTATTATAGAAGGTAAAAGTATTTCAGAGAAATTAAAAGCAGAACATTTTGTGCAGAATTACCCATTTTCATTGCCCTTAAATGTAGTGGTAAATGCGACAATATCTCAAACTGGCTCCTCCTATTCACCCTTTCACAAAGTAACTGAATAAATACAAATAATTATTTGAAGTAATTAGATACATACAAAATTAGTGAAATAATTCGGCGAATAAACCAAAATGATGGGCGAAATATAGGTTGATCAATAAAAAGAATTAAACTCTAAATACATACCTAGTTTAAGTACATATTTGGTTATTTATCGTGGCTGACACGACTTAACAAAGGCAACTGTCATCATTTACCTACTTATAATTCACTTCATGCTTCAAACATCAAACGCGAAAGAGTTAATAATTGGCAACCAACTCAACTGACTATATGATCTTTATTACAACGGTATAAGGTCTACCCATGATCTAGTATTATAAATTGCTGTTAGTACAACGTTGGAATGCAAATGCCTAAATAGTTGTCAATTCGCCATCAAACGCGCGTTACGCTTCGTTAAGCGATGTCTCCTCTGTGAATCAGCTTACCCTACCTTACCCTGGCTTATTGTGTAGAGGGGTGATGTTATTGCTGCTTTTATTTGGATTGTTATTGCAAATGTTTACTGTAGGCTTCTGACGAGGTAATGTTGCTGCAGAGATTCTTAGATCTTTGCAATTTGAGACATCAGAGGTTTAGAATTTTAGCCTAAGCTCATATCACAGATATGTAGACTGAAATAGATTTAACAAACAACACACTTTGTACTATTTGAATATATCATTTAAAAATTGTAAATTATATATTTTCTAGTAATTTATACTGGGTAAACTACGTTCCGGTTAACAATTACTATTTCCTAATTACACTTTATGAAACGACTATTAATATTTTACCCCAAAAAAATGCTTAGTAAAGTCAATGCACAAAACAAATTGACCAAGTAGTGTCGCAAGATTCGACTACACTACCTTGCGGTACGGCAAAAATATTCTCCATCCTTATATTTATTTAAACTGTATACAAATTGATGGTTACACCATGTAAAATCAACAATAGTAAATTAGGCATAGTCTAGGCTATGACACAGGTGAATTTAATTTACTCCCAAAATCAAATTCACTAGTTTATACCATGGCCCTAGTCCAGTACCTAGTTGCACAGATCTAAAGTATATAATCCAACGGTCCTAGTACGCTACCCAGCGGCACAGCCTAATTACACGCGCTAACCGCCCTCGATTAATCACGATAGCCATCTATTGGTTGATTGGATGCGGAGTTATGAAAATGAGGGTTTATTGCTTGGCAAGCGACCGGCGCCAATATAGTGGCTGTCTTGTGGCCAATAAACTAGGAAGGGTTAACTTGGCTGTAGACCCAAGTATTTAGTGGCTATTTGGCTGAGACGCCAATCTACCTGTTAAAATTGTGTGATTGGCTTTAACAGTTACATTTACCGAGAACAAACTTAAAGGCTCCTTGTAGGCGACGCGCACCCTGATCGATACATTTTAATTTTGTATTGTCAACTATTTAGTTATTAAGCTATTAAAAAATAAGGTAGTTTTAAGATTTGGCTCTGTTTACCCTTTTTAGGGTTCCGTAGTCAACTAGGAACCCTTATAGTTTCGCCATGTCTGCCCGTCCGTCCGTCCGTCCGTCCGCGGATAATCTCAGTGACCGTTAGCACTAGAAAGCTGAAATTTGGTACTAATATGTATATCAATCACGCCGACAAAGTGGTAAAATAAAAAGTGGAATTTTTGTTTTTATTAGGGTACCTCCCCTATACGTAAAGTGGGGAGTGATTTTTTTTTTCATTTCAACCCTAACGTGTGATATATTCTTGGATAGGTATTTAAAAATGAATAGGGGTTTACTAAAATCATTTTTCGATAATGTAAATATTTTCGGAAATAATCGCTCCAGAAGTAAAAAAATATGCGTCCCCCCTCTAACTTTTGAACCATAAGTTTTAAAAATATGAAAAAAATCTCAAAAGTAGAACTTTATAAAAACTTTCTAGGAAAATTATTTTGAACTTGATAGGATGAATAGTTTTTGAAAAAAAATTACAAAATAATTTCTGAATTAAGTTTGTAATTTAACCGTATAAGCAGGTGTTTATTGTACCTGTGATTTCTACAAAATTACAATGAAATGACGTGCTTTCAAATAAAGTAAAAACGGTGAAAATCGGTTCACGCAATAAAGAATTATTCCATAAAAATCATCTCCCATACTTTAAGCTCGCGCGCAATAGTTTACTTAATTTGCCGATAGATGTCGCTGTACGTGGAACTCTCATATCATATCCTACATGGCGGTGTTATTAACTCTTAAGTGGGGACACTTACTGTGACGGACGGAAAACTACGGAACCCTACACTGAGCGTGGCCCGACACGCTCTTGGCCGGTTTTTTATTTTTGTTAACGGCGGCCGAACCAGTCCGCTGCTAGACGCGAGCCATTCCGCTCGGCTCTGTACTCGATTTTCAATAAAGTTCCTTGTGACAGTTATTTTCGGCCTTTTCATTGCTCGCGCCAGTGCCTTCATGTTACAAAGTGGTCTTCGAACTGGATCATGTTCCATACGCCAGGACCGATGGAAACTCGCAGTGCGAAAGCGCGTCGGGAACATGCCGAACACATGGCGCGCGAGCAACAAAGAGAAAGTGAGGTTATGCTACCAAGCAACGAGGCGATGGCCGAAAATAGCAAAAAACCTTTGGATCCTATGGTTAAAAAGTTTTTAACAACCAAGTTGAACGCGACAGGCAGTATAAAATCGGAACCAATGCCGCAAAACAAGCAAATTCCTGATATGAAGCCTGCCGCGTCATATGTCGGTGCACTTTCGAGCAGCAAGGGATCACGAAGATCGTCAGCCTCTAAGGAAGCCAAGCGGAAACAATTAATTTTAGAGGCCGCAAAGCAAAGGGCTGCGATACAAATGGACCTGATTGATAAAACCTTAGACGCACAGTTAGAAGCGCTTAGTGACGAAGAGGACCTAGAGGAATAGAGTTCACAGTTCGATGGTGATTTACCTCTTCGCAGCGAGATAAATAAGTGGGTTGAGCACCAGAGCAACCACACGGAACCACAGGAGGAGCAGCAACCCCACGACAATGGTGTCACATCGGGCGCGCTGCACATTCCGGTTCAACTTCAGATGCCTACACCTATCATACCCACTGCGTTCACCGAGCACGCTCAGCCAAGAGCTGCGCCTACCTTGGCACCGCCCGCTGCCGCCGATGGCCCCATACCGGCAGCGCCGCCTGTGCCCGAAGGTACCGTCAGCGCGCTCAACCAAACAGTGCAATTATTAGCTAGCGCCCTTAAGGACCTATCGACCGCCAGCAATCAGCAGGTACCTAATGCCAGTTTACTAAGCCGCATTAGCACGCCTAAGGACCTACCTGAGTTTTCAGGCGATCAGTTAGAATGGCTTCAGTTCAAACAGGCCTACCAGGAGTCTACAGAAGTCTGTAAATTCAGTGACAAAGAAAATTTATGGAGGCTTCGTAAATGTCTTAAAGGAGCCGCACGAGATGCTGTCGCTGCTTTGTTTATCAGCGCCACGTCGCCCGACCGGGTAATGTCGACATTGGAGCTACGTTTTGGAAACCCCGAGCATCATTTCTCGCATTCTACAAGACATTAAGAAGCTACAGCCGTTACAACTCGAATATCATAAGGATATAGTTATGTTCGCAGTTAAGGTTCAAAATTTTGTGGAAGCCGTGCGAGCAGTAGGACGTCAGGAGTACCTACAAGGCATGAACATAGTCTCCATCATCCTGTCTAAGCTGCCCACTGTGCTCATCTCTGAATGGTCAGACTACAGTTTTAAACTAATTAACGACGCGCAGAAATCAAGATTAGTCATTCTATCGGACTTCCTTAATGACGAAGCAATGAAGATTTCTACTACAGCAAGTTTTTTAACTACTACGCGTAGCGATAACTACAAAAACAAGCCTAGCGATCATTCGTCTTCACGCACACAGACTGTCTTACTACAAACTGAAGAAAGTGATTTAAAATGTTTATTTTGCCGTACAGCTGTGCATAAGTTGACAGAATGCAAACAATTTAGGAAGGCGTTGCGAAGAGTGCGATGGCAACACGTCAAGAGACACGGTTTATGTTACAAGTGTATTATCTCTAAACATGAACGCGATACATGCCAAGCCCCTGCGTGCGACAAGGACGGCTGCGGAGCTCCACATCATCGCCTACTGCACTATCCGGTAAACAATAGGGCGCGTGACGTCACGGCGGCGCCCGCGCCGCTGTCGAGTGCAAGTGTTCCGAATACGAGTAGTAGTTCCGCGATAAATAAACTCGTGCCGCGCGAATCCGAGTTAAAGCCAGTGACTGAAACTTTAACAAACATAAACGCGACCGACAGTCAAGTATTGTTGAAAGTAGTACCCGTGAATGTGCATGGACCGAATGGTGTATTTTCGACTACAGCCTTTCTCGATGATGGTTCCTCGATTAGTTTACTTAGTTCGAGTTTAGCGCGGCGCGCGGGATTACGCGGACGTACTAGCACACTGCGCACGTGTGGTGCATTTATCGGTAGCGAACTAGAATGCAAATCTACTACTGTGAATGTGGACCTTACGGGTATAGACAATAAGGTGTATAATATAAAAGTTCGTTGTGTTGATGAGTTGAAAATACCGTTGCAATGTCTATCTGTTTTGAATTATATTAACACTTCTCACTTTAACGACATTACAGATAAATTATGTACTTCTGATTCAAAGCCTGAGTTACTGATTGGTCAAGATAACTATAATTTGTTGTTGCCTTCACAAATAAGGTTAGGTAAATCTAACGAGGGGTGCGCTGCTCTTACTCCCTTAGGCTGGTGTGTACATGGCAAGGTATTAGTGCCGCAGGGCGTCCGCCCGCCCAGGCAGGTCGAGTCTAACCTCTTTATTTCAGAGATAGAAGAGATGATAGATGCCTCAGAGGGTCTCGATCTGTTACGACAGATCCACGAAGAGGTCCGCCTGTCCTTCAAGCTAGACACGATGGGTGTGACGTGCGCGCCGCGGCAGAACGCGGAGGACGCGCGCGCGGTGGCCCTGCTGGAGCAGTCCGCGGAGCTGCGCGACGGGCGCTGGCACGTCGGCCTGCCGTGGAAGGACGAGCACTGCACCATGCCAGACTCCTACCCTAGCGCCCTCAGCAGATTTAAAGGGATCGAAAGGAGAATGGCCAAGGACTCCGGTTTTGCAGAGAGGTACCGGGAGAGGGTAAGTCATTTGCTTCAAAATGATTACGCAATGGAGCTCTCAGACACTCAGGTGAGGCCTAAGACATGGTATCTTGCTCATTTCGGAGTAGATAACGTGAACAAGAAACGTCTCCGATTGGTCTTCGACTCAGCCAATAAGGTAAACGGGTTATGCCTAAACGATTTTTTAATTACAGGTCCCGATTTGTTGTCATCACTATTTGGTATTATGTTACGCTTTAGGGAAAACAAAGTTGGAGTAACCGATGACATCAAAGACATGTTTTTAAGGATCAAGATTCGAGCTGAGGACCAACATGCCTTAAGATTCCTGTGGAGGGATAGTCCTACTGAGCATCTAAAAACGTATGTAATGACATCACTTCCCTTTGGAGCTAATTGTAGCCCATTTATAAGTCAGTTTGTAAAAAACTTGAACGCGCGACGGTTTGAGTCGTCCTTTCCAGAAGCTGTCGATGCGATTTGTAAGTCGCATTACGTAGACGACTACATAGGCAGCTTTCCTGACGAAGCCTCGGCCATCAAAATGGTAAGAGATATTAGTACAATTCACAGCGCCGGTGGTTTCGAGATGCGAAACTGGACTAGCAATAGTGTTACAGTTTTGAACAGTCTGCCAAATCAAACCTTAGGCACAGCGGCCGTAAGGTTTAAAGTCGAACATCAGCACGAAGGTGAGCGAACTCTCGGGCTAATATGGTTTCCCGCCGACGATATGTTGAAATTCGACTTATCGTTAAAGAGGATCCCCGAGAGTATCGTCAATGGAGATGAACGTCCTACAAAGCGTCTTATGCTTAGGGTAATTATGTCGATTTTCGATGTCCTAGGATTTTTATCTCCTTTCACCATAGAGGGTCGCATTATGCTGCAGGACACCTGGCGGTTAAATGTTGAATGGAATGATTACATTCCAGACGATATTTACAACAAGTGGCGCAAATGGATTGACCTACTTAAGGTAATTAGCAATATACGCATACCTAGGTGCTATCAATCAGCCGCTCGAAATCACGATGGAGATGACGAGTCATCGCCAGTGCGAGTAAGCGAGACGCCAGATTCCACGATCGGCATGACGGGTGGTACCCCGCGCGCGACGTTGCCGCAGTCGGCGCTCGCGGCTGGCAACGGTGCGCCTACGTCATATGCTACGACGGTCTACGAATCCGTAGCGGAAACTACAAGCGCTACGCGGCAGGCAAAGGTAGGTTATAAGTTATAACAATTTACAATTACATTTATTTTGCGATAGCAGTACGCGGGCTATGTGCACTGTTGCATATTGGCGCTGGGAGGTAAATGGTCGTATTAAGGTTTCTTTTATCGCTAGTAAATGTAAGGTTATGCCTGTAAAGCCCTTAACTGTACCTAAAGCCGAGTTGCAAGCGGCAGTATTAGCGGCAAGGCTAGCTAATACTATAGGCAAGGAACACAAGCTGATTCCCGAACGGCGATACTTCTGGAGCGACAGTTCTACCGTGCTACTCCAGGTACGTAACAATACACGCACATATAAAACGTTCGAGGCGAACCGGCTGGGCGAGATTGATGAGTTATCCCGCGTAGATGAATGGAATTACATACCTACTAAATTAAATGTGGCAGATTTGGCTACGCGGGAGAGTTTTGATCACGCTCAGCTAGACAAATGGTTCGCGGGCCCGAACTTTTTATATCAAGACGTATCTTTGTGGCCAAAGGACATTATTTTGTCACAATCAGCTACCGCGATGCCAGAATGTGTTTCTGTCGTACAGGACCCCGCGATTGGACTGTCTGTACCGGACCCACTACGGTTTTCTTCTTGGCTTCGTTTGAAGCGGGCTACGGCTACAGTACTAGCGTTCATCAACAGATGTAAATGTATTTCGGGTCACGTGGACTGCAGTACTATGGAACGCGCCGAAAGATTACTTCTCCAACACGCACAGGGAGAATCCTTCGGCGAAGATATCGCTGCCATAAAAAGTGGTAAGGCATTGCCTCGCACTAGTAGACTACTCTCTTTGTCACCGTTACTTGACGAGCACGGTCTGCTGCGAGTGGGCGGCCGCATCGACGCTGCTACCGAGGTACCTATTGAAGTCAAGAGGCCGGTGATACTCGACGGTCGGCATCCTGTGGCGAAGTTGATCGTCCGAGATTATCACGTGCAGTTGGCGCATGGAAACTAGGAAACCATTGTCAATGAGGTGAAACAACGGTACTGGATCTTACGATTAAGACCTACCGTTAAGTCAATAGCGTCATCCTGTATGTTGAGCAGGATTCGCAAGTGTCAACCACGAGTTCCGCGAATGGGCGACTTACCTCGGGCTCGGATGGCGCATCACCAGCGGCCATTCTCGTACTGTGGCTTGGACCTCTTCGGCCCGATGGAGGTGGTTGTGGGCCGACGTCGGGAAAAAAGGTATGGAGTTTTGTTCACCTGCTTGACCGTGCGCGCGATCCATATTGAGCTGGTCTCGTCCCTGACTTCGGACTCACTCATAATGGCACTGCGTCGAATGGCTGCCAGGTGTGGCTGGCCATCACATCTATATGTATAGTGACAATGGAACAAACCTGCGAGGCGCCTGTACTGAGCTGCAGCGCTCGATGCAGGAGCTGGACGCTGAGGAGCTGAAAAGCTATGGTGTCAACAAAGGTATGAAGTGGACCTTTATCCCTCCCGCCACCCCCCATTGGGGTGGGGCGTGGGAAAGACTCATCCGTAGTGTAAAAACGTCTCTTAAAGTCGTTTTAAATGAGCGTGCACCACGGGACGAAGTGTTAAGCAGCTTAATGGCTGAAGTGGAAAATATTGCAAACAGTCGTCCCCTGATGCACGTCTCTGTAGAAAATGGAGGTGTAGAATCTCTCACACCTAACCATTACCTCCTTGGTACGTCGTCGAATCTGCCTACTATCGGAGTCTTTGACGGCTCTGACCTGTACCTACGGAAACGTTGGCGTACAGCTCAGCGGCTGACTGATATGTACTGGCAGAGGTGGGTGAAAGAGATCCTACCCGACCTCTTACCAAGAAGGAAATGGCATGAAGAACGCAAGCCACTGCAAGTTGGCAACCTCGTCCTTGTTGTGGACCCAAATTCTCCTCGCAATATGTGGCCGAAGGGTTTGGTCACGCAGGTGTTCGCCGGGAAGGACGGACGTGTAAGGCTGGTGGAGGTAAAGACCTGTACCGGGACGTGGCGCCGGTCTGCGGCACGCGTCGCACCTATCACTCTGGTAGATGAGTGCTAAAGCACTAGGGTGGGGAATGTAGGCGACGCGCACCCTGATCGATACATTTTAATTTTGTATTGGCAACTATTTAGTTATTAAGCTATTAAAAATTAAGGTAGTTTTAAGATTTGGCTCTGTTTACCCTTTTTTATTTTTGTTAACGGCGGCCGAACGAGTCCGCTGCTAGACGCGAGCCATTCCGCTCGGCTCTGTACTCGATTTTCAATAAAGTGACAGTTATTTTCGGCATTTTCATTGCTCGCGCCAGTGCCTACATGTTACACTCCTAATCGTATTATTTTTATAAATCTGCATTTTCTTTGTACCATATATGTATTTATGCTTTAGCTTTAAAAAAATATCAGAAATCAATAAGAAAATAATAATCAGAAAGAAAAGAGACGACAGGTTATGTAATTTGAAGTATAATAAACATAAAACGGGATAATACTTCGAACATAAGTAAAACGAGTTGACTATACACTTAACGTACATTGTTATAAAAAAAATATAACTTCAGGTGGAAATACAAAATCATTCCTTTAAAAGAATTTATGCCAATCTATTTTCTTTAGCTAAGTATAAAGATAAAAATGAGATTGAAATCTGAAATCCTAGATCCATGTTTCAACCGTAACTTAATTATATGAAATCAGCAGCACACTCAGCATAATCCAACACATAACTAGTGACTCAAACGTTTGACGCCATTACAGAACAATGCTCATCACAAAGTCTCGTCACTGTCTTAAAAACATCCTAAATCACAACTCTGATATTCGAAAGTCGACTCAAAATCCAAACTACGACAGTACTGTTTACCTCAACATGATTAATGATTGGAAGTCCTTATAGATGAAGGTTCTTCGTCATGGCTGCGTTTTAGAGCCCACTGAGGTCAAATCAAATTGAAGTGTAGCCCGTCGAGTTACAGTTGATTTTGATTTGATAGATGATGAACGAGTTGATTTAGTAGAGACAGAAGAGACAATGAGTGACAATACGGCGTGAAATCTATTAACGAGAGCTTATAACGTCTGATTTCGCCGAGAACGCACGCGATTGCGTAATTACCTAAGGTTGTATACAGGCTTAATCGTATGTGTGTATCTGAAGTACCCGTAGATCGTTAGCAACATTAATTTTATATCTATAAACATCATCATATCATCATGTTCAATGTTTACGGTGATATATCTAAACAGCGAGTCCTTTAACACGTATATTCTGTTTCAAACCTGGAGTTTTAGGATTTGTACTCCTAAAATTAAAGTCTTACTAAATTAATAATTCTTTTTCAATTCGTTATTTTTATGTTGATGCAACGCACATTTGTTATATTATAAGAATAGTTAACTTTTTCTTTCACACTTGCAGCTGCTAAGCTATCATCAATTCAGCAGGATTAACAAGATACATTTACTCCAGAGTTTTGGTCAAGACTGACAAGACTGACTGCAATTAAAACTAATGTTTTCGTCCACAGACACGTCGTTAGCGTAAATACCTGTATCATTCCACTCGCTTGCCGAATCCCTACAAACTGAAGCGATAACAGTTTAAGCTAGTATTTTGGGTAGTACGAGGGCCCCACGGTCGTCTTGACTTGATCTTTAAGTAGTTATTTTTCCGTTGTGTTTTGTCATTGTTCTTGTTTTCAACCGACTTCAAGATAACGAAGGAGGAGGATCTCAGGATTCATCGGGATCTTTGTTTTTGCTTTTTTTTATGTATGTTCACCGATTATTCAAAGTCGTCTGGACCGATTTGGAAAATTCTTTTTTTTTGTTTGAAATAGTATACTTTACAGTTGGTCGCATTATCACTAGGTCGGGATCTGTTAATGGGGTCCTGGAGAAATAGAGGGAACTCTTCAACGATTATAGGCACACCTATAGTGATTTGAGTATTTTTCACAGAAGCTCGATCATTTGCTTTTGGAAAAGTGGAGGCTCAGTAAAGTCGTTTTTTTTTAATATTTTTAAATGTTTTGTCTTCTGGTTCTTGTGTTTTATAAGAAAAAGATAAATTTCTAAAGTAATTTCGCGATAAAGTCTCGCCATCTCAAACATCACGAGTATTGGAGCATCCTTGCATAAAGTACTTAAGCCGGCAGTCAAACTGAGCAATTGGCCACAAACTACTCCAAGTCAAAAAGCCTTATCTCCTTAAACACAATAGTAGGATCCACCCTTTTGAACCATGTGGCGGAGGTAGATTGCACGTCGTGTTGAAATATTGCTCCTTCTCCGCAATGACGTTGATATTTGTACCTGTAAGCTGCGCTGTATTGGGTTTTAATTGAGTTTGTACACGTTGTACGGAGAGATTATTTATTATGACATGGTACATTTTTCTTTTAAGTTGCTTAAGCTATTTACTAAAGCACTCTAAATTGCAATGTTTTAAATTTTAAAAATGAGTATTGTTTTATGTATGGCACGTTTTTAACAAATGACATAGAAATTATATGATATGTATTTATCAATTTATTTATGATTATATGATATAACTATTGCTGTATAACTTCTAAATGTTCATGTTGTATTTTGTTTTGATAAGATGTTTCTTTGTGTTACCTGTCGTGATTTCCTCATCTGATGGTCTCATCGGAAGATCAGCGCTAGCAATCGCTAGCACCATGCTGAGATGAGGCCATTTCGTGGCACTTTCTCTTTTTTTCTACTTCTTTCCCAATGTATTATGATGTCTGTATGTGTGTCTATGAATATACGATATTATATTTCATATCATGGGAAATACAGTCGGTGTAATAAAACAAAACGAAATATATTGTTATTTCATTTTTAAACCAGCACAATACAGTTTAGCACGGTGGTGGTTCGTTAAAGCATTCAGACAAAAATCATAACAAACATTTTTAAAATACGCAAATTGCATACCAATTTCATACTCCCCAAACGTCATACCGAACCCAAATCGCATTACTGCACAAAAGGATTGCATACATTCTCTTTTACCCCTATTCATTTAATAGTAACCGCAAAGAACACCGAGTAATTTGATAATGGCGATTGGGTTATGTTCTCTCTGACGTCACAATCGCAATTAGTTCTTGATTCTGCCGCTTGGCGGGGCTGCCGTAAGTGAATTATGTACGCATTGTGATTTTAGTGTTTTATGACATGGGATTTGGTTTATGATATGATTTGGCAGCGAAATCTACGGGCGATGCTGTGCGGTTAATGTTAATGTGCTTACGAAAATAAATAGGTATTGTATCTTTACAAATAATGTATGTAACACATAATATAGTCGTCCTTAGTCTGAGCCAATATCTAACAGTTATTATTGTGGTAGCTCTGATATTGTAATTTAGTTTTGTATTACGAATGTATTCGTGCTAAAGTAGTATTTTTGATTCAAGGCGGTAGTCTGGCAGCTCTTGCGCTACATTGTAAACCACTTTGTATGGCGAGCTGTCGGATTGCTGTCTTGAATTAAAAATATGACTTTAGTTATTGTTTTATAGTTCAATGTTTTTATAATGTGTTATAATATCATGTTCATGTACCTACCTAATGTTTTTTTTTCTCGTTAAAATACTGATTTGTTACAGTTGGTGTTACTGGTTTTGGTGGGCGAAACAGGTGTTATTAAGAAAATAGCTTATCTTTTTAGGGAAACTGTTAGTAATTAAGTTATATTTTATACATTAAGTTTATTTATTTAAAATTATATTTATATATATTTGCATATGTGCGACGATGGGTCTGATGATTATTTTTATTCTGCATGTGACTTGTCTTATGTCTCAGTCTTCTGCCAATTCGTATGATGGGTTAAACCTAATACCTGATCAGTTAGGATGTGCATTTCCAGATCATCAAAATTTCTTTAACGTGTCTCACATTAACGCGCAAAGCATTTTGTGCCATTATACCGACTTTTATGACACATTTTCCAATTGCAATGTGCATGCTATCTTAGTCAGTGAAAGTTGGCTCAAGCCCAGTATATCTTCTACGTCGGTTAGCCTACCGGGATTTATCCTTATACGAAACGATCGCACCGGAAAGGGTGGTGAAGGAGTCGCCATATACCTCAAATCCGACATACCTTATCAGATTATTGACTGTTCTCCTTCTTTATACTCTGGATCTATGGAGCACCTACTCATAGAGGCCAAGGTACGTGGTGTCATTGTGGCTCTGGGAGTGATCTACTGCCCCTCTATGGTTGATTATTTTTCCACCTTGGAAAATCTTCTCTCTTCCGTTAGCTGTGAGTGCGCACATCATATAGTCATGGGTGATTTCAATACAGACCTGCTGAAGGACAATGTCAGGTCGCGTAGTCTTAGGTCAATAGTTCAAGCCAATGATTTCTCCATCTTACCCTTAAAGGCAACACATCGTAACTTGGATTCTCCTGATACCTGGTTAGATGTTATTCTGACATCGTCTACGGAGCACATCATCAAGACGGGGCAATTATTGGCGCCGGGGTTCTCTCGACACGACTTGATATATGTTACCTACAAAATAAAAGCACCCAAGCCGAAGCCCACGGTGGTAAAAGTCCGTAACTTCGCTCGCATGGACACTGACAGGTTGAAGCTCGATGCCTCCGCGGCTGACTGGGCCCCGATGTATGCTGCGACAACAGTTGATGATAAAGTCCAAGCGTTCAACACAGTGGTTCAGCAATTGTTTGACGCACATTCACCGATGCGTGAAGTCAGGTTGAGGCGGCCTCCAGCTCCGTGGATTACCAGGGGTGTCCGCATGGCGATGAGAAGACGAGATAGAGCCTTTCGAAAATTTAAGCGTGATCGGAGCGACGACAACTGGCGTCTTTTTAAAGTCGCAAGAAATCGTTGCAATCAAATGGTGAGAGCTGCAAAGCGACGGTATATCCATGAAAACGTATTATCTTCCTCCATGGCGGACACTTGGAAATTTCTGAGGTCCCTTGGGATTGGAAAATCCAGCACGTCGTCGTTTGATCCATCTTCTTTTTCTTTAAATGATTTGAACATCCATTTTTCTCTAACTTCATTATTAAATCCGGTTATCAAATTTAAAACCATATGTCTTATAGCTTCCCTTCCCTCTCCTAACATTGCGCCATTTGTCCTCCGTGCTAATTTGCTCTTTTAAGTCAAACGCAGTCGGTCATGACGGAGTAGGAAGGACTATGATCTTGCCTATTGTTGAGAATATTCTGCCCGTAATCACACACATTATAAACTTTTCTATTCTTACTGGCGTTTTCCCTTCTTGCTGGCGTAAGGCATACGTAAGGCATTCCCCTTCCCAAAATCTCGAAACCGAGTTCTGTAATTCACTTTCGACCTATATCTATTTTGCCATTTCTCTCCAAAATCCTGGAGGCAGCAGTTCACAAGCAAATTTCAAAATTTGTGAATTTTAACTGTCTCCTGTCTCCGTATCAATCTGGATTCCGCCCAGGGCATATCACAACGACTGCGTTATTGAAGGTTACTGAGGACATAAGGCAAGGCATAGAGTCGACTAAAGTGACAGTCCTAGTGCTCATTGACTTCTCTAATGCCTGTAATGTAGTCGATCACGATCTTCTCCTTGCTGCCCTTTCTCATTTCAGAATCTCTCCGGAAACGACTGCGTGGTTTGCCTCCTTACCTTTCCTGCCGTTCTCAGACTGTTCGTATAGGTCAAGCCCAGTCTGAATGGACTGATTTGATCACTGGCGTGCCACAAGGCGGCATCCTGTCCCCTTTTCTTTTCTCCGTTTTTATTAATCTGATTACGTCTGGATTAAAAAGCTCTCACCATTTGTATGCAGATGATTTGCAGTTGTACGCCCAGGCGGAGGTAACGGACCTGAGTTCCGCTATATCTACTCTTAATGTTGACCTGGACCACATCGCTGACTGGTCTCGTAGTTTTGGCATTTCTGTTAACCCTTCGAAGTGTCAGGTCATCATTCTGGGTGGCTCGCGGCAACTCATTAAGTTGGAAACTGTTCCGCCGATCATGTTTGATGGCTCGGTGATCCCGGTCTCTAACCAGGTGAAAGATCTCGGCCTTGTCATTGATAGGAACCTTGCCTGGGATGGACAACTGTCGGAAATTACTCGTAAGGCTACTGGGACACTACGGACTCTGTATAGGTTTAAGAACTTCCTGCCTGTGAGTACCAAGAAGCTGCTTGTGCAGGCCTTAATATTTCCTATTATAGACTATGCTGATGTGTGCACTACCAACATTTCCCAGGCTTCCCTAAACAGGCTAGAACGTATATTAAATAATGGCATACGCTTTATTTTCGGCTTGCGTAAATTCGATCACGTCTCATATTATCGTCACCAACTCCAATGGCTGCCTGTACGTCAACGCAGGACTCTTAGAATTCTCTGTACTCTCTTCTCTATTTTGTTTGATCCCTCTGCTCCATACTACCTTAAGTCCAAATTTAGTTTTGTTAACCCCCGTCCGGGGTGTGAACTTCGCTCCTCCCGGTCTCTTAAGCTAATAGTACATCCTCCCCATAGCGGTTATCCCTCTTCTTCCTTTACGGCCCAGGCTATTCGTCTCTGGAATGCACTTCCCCCGACAATAAGACAAGCCCCAAGCAAGTTCGTCTTCAAACGCTTGCTTCACAAGCACCTGCTGGATCATAACCAGCGTGAATAAGTTTTTCCCCTTTGCGCATATGCATTATAATATATATATATATGTATGTAGATTTGATAGTATGTGTATATATTGGTATTTGTGTAGTTTATGTAGTTATTAGTATGTAACGAAGTATATTTAAATACAAATTAGTTTTAGGATAAATCAGCAAGTTTTCTCATACAGCACCCACTTTAGCAAATCTCTGTTTGGCCCTATGGTTGACTGGTAGAGAATGCCTCGAGGCATTAAGTCCGCCATTTGTACTTATTTTTATTGTGCAATAAAGTTTAAATAAATAAAAAATAAATAAAATATGCGTCACATGTGTATGTTTATACCATCAATACAAATTAAAAATATATAAAACAGTTACTTACAATAATTTAATAATTACGATTATGTTTTTCTCATTGTTTAATTAACGTTAACTATTATTTTAATATAAATCCCTTCCAAATTAAGTGTATTAATCAATTTTATATTAAAATTAAATATACGTTTATTTCAGACCCGGGAGCCCATATGAATTGTTAGTTACATGTCTTAGTGTCTACGTTAGCATACAACAGTAATTATATGCCTCGTTCAAAAAATCTCGCTTGTATTACATATAATTGATGAAAGTATATATATATATCTTCTTACTAAATTATTTCTATTTTTCCACTTTGTGTTGGCTTAATAAACCGTGTGGAAAGTAAACATTTACGATGAATAAACCTGTATGTTTTAATGCTAAATATAATCGCAAAATTCTTGAGTAACATTGTGAATTATTGTGCCACAGTATAAGAAAAATAAAAACCCAAAGGCAAATAGGTACCTATTTATCCCAAGCCCAGGCGACAAAAAAAGTTGATCCGCACGAAAAATGGCCGACGCCTGGAGGGTTCTTCTTTTTGCACCATTTTGTCCGGCTGTGATCCGGTTAGGGAGCCGATGCTTACTGTCCGGACGATCCGGGAATTGTAATGTATAGATGAAATAGGACGAGAAAAATAAGGAATGAATGACCATTTAGAAACTGTATGGTACTTTGAAAAAATATCGTATGATTCAAAATTTGAAAGTCATTTATTGACAAACCAATATAAAATAAAATGCAGACGTTACATACACATGCTGTAGTTATTAACTACTTAAAACAACACAAATCTAATTATTAAAAAAAATATTTCATTTAATCTCTTCTTATGTTTAAGTTATATAATGATTATGACGAACATTATGGCAATCTTTAAGTAGTAAGTAAATTATCTAATTTAATGTGATCGACAATCTATAGGCATTAATAATAACACTTGAGTGAACTTAAAGTTTTCGATGTCGCAAAAACTGGTGCCTAAGCCATTTCCTGTGATAAGGTTGCCAACCAAAGCCCAGGCTCAGTTGAACCGTGGCAAAAAGAATTGGCCAAACTCTAGGAGGATGATGAGTGAACTAAAAGGAATTCACATCCCGACTCTTGCAAAATTTCAATCTCATCTTTAAATATTCATCTGAAGCAACCGAAATACCACGAATTCCTTATGTTTAAAGTGGTATTAATATAGTTAAAACTTGTCTGAAAATCTACATTGTTACTTTGTCCGTCCGTTCCCGGATAATTGGACTCTTTGCTTAACTTAACTGGAATTTGAGCGTTAAGTCTTTTGTTGCTTGTTGTAAGTTGGAAATTATTTTGTGCCTGAACCGTTTGTAACACTAAAGAAAAATACTGGCATATTTTAGCGCTCCGTATTCGCTAGTTAGTTAGTTTGTTTTATTTCTACGGGCATTTTTGGCATTTTCTCTTTTCTGTCACACCATAAAACTCTCATGAGACACTAACATATTTAAAAAATATATAACGGGATACTCACGTAATTTAAGTCGCTTTTTGCTCGACGTGTGCATGCGCGCTGCCGTTGCGGAAAACGCTCGTAAAAATGGTCGAGCAAAATTCGACTTTAAACTACGTGAGTAAATAAATAAATAAATAAATAAATAAATACTCTTTATTGCACACCTCATACAGTTACAAGCACAAATTTTACAATTAGATAAATTTAGGTAGAGGTAACAACAGGCGGTCTTATCGCTACTGAGCGATTTCTTCCAGACAACCTTTGGGTAGTGGAGACTAGAGAAAAACAATAAGCAGTAGGTGGTGCATAGAAACAAAAGAGACGAAATAGATAACACAGCACATTCATATGAATATACATACTTAAATAAATACAAAATAAACATACATATACGTACATATATACATATATAATACACACAATAAGAAACAACAGTGTCAACTTAAAAACCTAAGGAAGAGATAAATAGTATTCCTTAAGTTGCGATTTAAAGCTACCAATAGATTGCGCGCGTTTAATGTTGAGAGGGAGAGAATTCCACAAACGAACGGCCTGGAACGTAAATGAGCAATTATAAAATTTGGAAGATGAAGATGGCACTTTTAGGAGCAATTTTTGAGAGGATCTAATAGAATTAAGATAAGAGTAACGCTCTTTGAGGTAGCGGGGAGTTGCAGGGTTAAAAAGTATAGAAAAGAGTAAAGAAAGTATGTGAGAGTTACGGCGGTGACGGATAGGGAGCCATTTGAGTTGAGAACGAAAACTAGAAACATGGTCGAATTTGCGTAATCCGAAAATGAACCGAATGCAGGCATTTTGAATACGCTCAAGCTTATTAAGTTGCTCCTCGGTTAGGTCTAAATAGGAGATATCTGCATAATCAAGAATGGGGAGAAGTAACGACTGAGCAAGCGCAATTTTAGTAGCATTTGGCAGGAAATTCCGGAGCCGTCTGAGAGACCCTATGGCAGCAAACATCTTCCTGCTCACTTCACTCACCTGAGGCACCCATGATAGACAACGATCCATGATTACGCCAAGATTTTTCACTTGGTTGGAAAAAGGAATTTGGATACCATCGAAGACTATCGGAGGGAGCCTGAGAAAGTCAATTTTGGAGATTTGTTTAGCGCTACCCATCACAATTACCTGTGACTTTAGGGGGTTTACTTTTAAACCGTAATTTTGACTCCAATTTGATATGCGGAGCAGATCAAGATTCGTGGCTTCTATAACTGAATTGAGATTGCTATGCATACCCTGCGAATATATTTGAAGGTCGTCGGCATAGAGGTGATACGAAGAGGAGAGATCAAGAGTTATGGAATTAATGAAGATAGAAAATAAAAGAGGAGACAGCACACCACCCTGTGGAACACCAGCTGATGTGCTGCACCAGGAAGAACACGAAGAATCTAGTTTAATTCTTTGCCGACGACCAACCAAATAGCTGCGGAACCAGTCAATCGCTGCAGCCGATATGTTAAGAGACTGTAAGAACGCGAGCAAAATGTCAAAATCGACCGTGTTAAAGGCATTACTGAAATCTAAATATAAATATTTTTAGTATAAATATTTTTGATATTTTATCACTCCCTTCCCTTTACATCGTATGTTATTTCAATTTACATTATTACGTCAAATTTTTTCCGAAATTGCTAAATTTAGAATTTGACCAAAAATACAATTTTTTTAATTAAAGATACGTTCCAAATTCCAAAACCGCGAACGCACATGTGTCATGCACTGTGCGTTAAATATAATCATGTTGAAACCCTAAATTCCCGCCGACACATGACAGCAGCCGCCGTCCGCACAGTGGTCCGCGCGGTTTTTCCCGCGGACAAAACGCCGCACTAAATCATCGCGCCAAACAAAAGGTAATTCCAGCCCAGTGTGCAATATTTCACAGTTTCAACCACATCAGTAATAATTTTTCAATTAAAATATTATTCTCGTTCGCGTGTCGAGTCGGGTTTGAAAAAATAATTTGAATGCGTCTATAAATTCCGCCGTAATGTTTTTATGGTCATACAACGGTGTTGTGAAATGCTTTTTTAACGGTATTTTATTAATGAAAGCACCCTTTCTGTGTTTTTCCTTGTTTAATTATAACTGACTTTGAGCATGTTTATTAATGTGGATAATTTAGAATTATAGTTTTCTTGACAGGTTTCACAATGAAGTCGACGGATATGCTACCTAATAATGGTTATTTAAGTACTTTGTTATTTAATTATAATCAGTAACGAGCCGAATGTGTTAAACACTCGAAAAACATTACTCACTCCTTTTCCGTCAGTTGGGTGAAGTGTATGCGTTATAAATGTTATAATACTATGTTCTGCCTTTATAATGGCATACAAGCTAACCTACACTACGTCCATACAACGTGGTATTGCCCCGAGTCCCAAAGTGCAGCAGTTTCAGCTTACACAAGAATACGATAAACAGTCCATACACAAACAAGACGCAAAAGTTCTTATAAACATAAGTATAAATATAACAAATAAATAGATTGCCCCGTCGGCAATCTAATTAGCCCGACGGAGCAAAGATTAGTTCTGCGATATTACAGGGAATAATTCCACCTCGAATACATCGTCAACCAACTATATGTAAACCTTATTGGAACGGCATAAGGACTACTATTAAGTTGTGGTGTTAGCAATTTTGTCTTAAGAATTACGGGAATAGCACAAATGGCGTAAAATGGAGTAACGTTTAGGCCGTAAACCTTGTCCTTTAGACGTCCCTTAGAGGTTAAACTTAATTGAATTTAAGTATTATCTTAAACTAAAAGGATGAATTTATGGATTCTTGCTATTAAAAAATTTACGTTTTGAATTTAATCAAAATATTCGCAGTGCACCCTTTGAGATAAATTAAATATCACAGAGTTATTTTAGTGTGTGTTGAATATCTTTTTAACTGGAATCGGTGGCGATGACTTACCTGAAAACAAAAAAGACCTCGTTAATAATTAAATAATTAATTAATAATAATTAAATTACAGTTATTACAAACTAATGTTTTAATTACGAATCACATACAGTACATACTCGTTGTTAAAAATATTGATTTTAATTTTGTCTTTTTCCTGCATGTAAAATTTATCGGTTTAAAACAATATTGTCCAATAAACTTTTGAAGTAACTAATTTAGCTTCTAAAAAATTAAGCCCAAAAGTATGAATAACTTTACTAATTGAAGTGGTCAATAAACTTTATTTACAAAATATGAACTCTCTGCATAGAAGTCTGAGTTGAAACGATGCTAGACATTTTGAATATGGTATACTAGCCTTTTCCCGCGGCTACGCCCGCGTACTATAAGTACTCAAAAAGCATACGATACCCATGTTGATTTTCAGACTTTGTGACCACATTTGCCCCTTTTAGGGGTTGAATTTACAAAAAACCTGAAACACGTGTTTACTCATTTATCGTTAGAAATACTCCTGTGAAGTTTCGAATAAAATAGTCTAACAAATCTTGATTCGCCATACAAACTTTAGACCCCCCTTTTACCCCCTTAGGGGGTGAATTTTGAATAATCCTTTCTTAGTGCATCCCTAGACCTTATAAGAAACCTATGTGCCAAATTTGGAATCTCTAGAACCAGCGGTTTGGGCTGTGCTTTGATATGTCAGTCAGTCAGTCAGTCAATCAGTCAGTCAGTCAGTCAGTCAGTTTCTCCTTTTATATATTTAAGATTTACTTAAACTAAATAGCTCATCTAAATTTGAGTAGGCGCCCCTAAGGTTGTATAGTAATTTAGTAATACGTGTACGCTACATACAATGCGTTCCCCTATCTTCCTACACAACACCAAAAAGTTGTAACGTCAAACAAATTTCATAATAGCATAAGTTATTTTGGATTACAGCGGTAGTATTGACGTCTGCTTATTGCATTATTATGACGACATGGTGCCGCCATGTATTGTAATTTTATCAAAACGGTACAGAATTTGCCTTAGGGAGGAATGTACAAAAATATTTCGCTGCCTTTTTAGGGTGACTATGAATTGCTTAGACATAATTCTATTGCATGTTTTTGTTTTGCTAATGCTTGTTGTGCTGGTCAAAATTTCATCAACTAAAATAAAGTATAGATCCATTTACTGTGACTACCTCAAGCACTTGCATTAATTATTACCAAACCCTCAATCTCACCCTCTCACAATTGTTCTATAGCTGTTGGAGAATCTGTTACTCGTAATCGTGTTTCAAGCATTTAGAGCTATCGTACACAAAGCACTGCGCAGTAACTCAACCGTGGGTTTTGCGTATCTATCGTGAGTTAACCGTTCCCGTCACATTTGCAATGTGTGTAGTAGCACTGCGCGGATATGCCGGTGCCGGATTCTAATTTTAAAATACATTAACATTACAATAAGACCACAACCTATTTCAAACATAACTCCAACACACAACAAACAGTCAACCAATATTGAAGTTGTATTGGAGTTGCGTTGGAATATTTCTCAAGCAAATTCTGATATTTCTGATTCAGATGTTTATGCCGTAGCTGTATTGCGTTGTTAATGCATTGGAGTGGTATTGAAGTTGGATCGTGTCTATACGTGTTTTAAAGTTAAAATACGGCCCCAGATTGAGGTGTGCAAAGATTTTTATTTGTCCATCTAAATATGTAAAATTGTCGTGATACCTAGATACCGACAACGCACAGCGTAAGCTGTTAAAGGTAGAACATTGACAAGATGGTTTTTAGGTAAGCTTTTCCTTTAACGGGCCTAAGATAATGGTGTTAGAAATTACGGGAAATCGAACTCTAGCACTTGGAAATAATGTTCAATGCCGCCAAATATTATCTCTGCCTTAAAAGCTTTAACTCGTTAGATGGCGCTGTTATAAATAGTCGCGGTTTTTCAATTTATGATTAATTGATAAAAATGCGCTCGGAACGCGACTGCACTGAGGCTGTGGCTCACACAGTCTGACGAAAATAAAAAAAAACTGGCCAAGTGCGAGTTGGACTCGTGCACGAAGGGTTCCGTACCATTATCTGTAAAACCGGCAAAAAAATCATGTCTGTTGTATGGGAGCCCCCTTAAATATTTATTCTCTTCTGTTTTTTTTTGTATTTTTGTTGTTACAGGGGCAACAGAAATACATCATCTGTGAAAATTTCAACTGTGTAACTATCACGGTTCATGAGATACAGCCCGTTGACAGACGGACAGCAGAGTCTTAGTAATAGAGCCCCGTTTTTACCCTTTGGGTACGGAACCCTAAAAATTGTCTGTCCTGTGGATTATTGTATGTGCATGTAAACTATGTTCCTAATGCACATCTTTGTATAAGAAGAGACGTCCTTAATGGTGACAACGAGTCTGACGTGAATCTAAATCGTGATTAGACCCCTGTAAGACTACTGCATGACCACATATCACAAAAGACGAAGGCTGCCGTTGTTACAAAGATCAAAGCACAAGAAAAGCTTGTTAACGGAGCGGAATAGGCCGATAATACGAAATGTCTACAAATTTATCGGTTCAGCGCATTAAGTATTTGTGTCAAAGACCGACTTAACCATACATATAATATGTTCTAGATTTTTGTTGTGGGCCACGGCGGTGGCAAATAATTACGATTTACGACCCGTTTGATGGTATGCGGACAAAATCTATATATATAAACGTAAAAGTCCTGACTGACTGACTCACTTAAATCAACGCCCAGTCCGAACCGTTGGACCTACAGAGCTGAATTTTTCACAATAGGTAGTTTTTATAACGATAGTATCCACTAAGAAAGGGTTTTTCAATATTCATCCCCTAAGGGGGTAAAAAAAGGTTGAAATTTTGTATGGATGGGGTTAAAAATTTTGAGTTAGAGATTTGAAATTTCGTAATTTTACAAACAATTAAAAAAAAATAAAAGTGATTTCAGCGTTTTTTAAAATTCAACCTCTAACAGGGTAAAAAAGGGGTTGAAAGTTTGTATAGAGATTTTTTTTTTTTTGTGAAAGACTTGAAAGTTCTTTTATAAGCTACTTACTTCAAGGCAAAAAAAATAATTTCAGCGTCTTACAAAATTCTACCTCAGAGGGGTTGAAACGCGGTCGAAAATTTTGTATTAAAGGGAGGCTGTCACTACTGAAGCTAGAAAGTTATAATTTGCAGGACGAGTTAAATTTACAATTTGTACATCTAATAAGAAGCGATTTTGAAAAATTCAACCCCTAAGGGGGTAAAAGTTTTTTATCGGTGGGGTTTAAAATTTGGAGTTAGAGATTTGAAACTTCGTACGTTTACTAATAATAAGACAATAATGAACGAAATTTCAGCGTTTTTCAAAAATCAACCTAGAACGGGGCTAAAAAGGGGTTGAAAGTTAGTATAGAGATTTACTATTTTTTTGGTTTGAGATTTACTAGGAATTATTGTTCTTATTTCCTTTCCATTTCCATGTTCCAAAGTGAGCTCTTACAATAGTTTGGTCATCGTATCGCCAAATAAAACCACCACAATATAGTACACAAAGAAGTAACGTAAATAATAGGGTACATATACGTTATTATTCTTATTTGCATATTAACACTTATTTGTAACAATTTTTTCGCCAATATAGCTATAAGTATAAGTAGATTAAGAAGATGGTTCGGGGATTAACAAAAGTTAGTTAAGAAGATAAAATTGGATATGAAACTCTGTATGAGGAACCGCATTATACGCGGACGAAGTCGCGGGCGGAAAGCTAGTAATTTATAATTTTGTATAGTTATGTAACTTAATCAGAGTTCCGAGAGCAATGCAAGCTATTTTTAATATTATACATAACTAGCCTTTTCCCGCGGCTTCGCCCGCGTACTATAAGTACTCAAAAAGGATACGATACCCATGTTGATTTTCAGACTTTGTGACCACATTTGCCCCTTTTGGGGGTTGAATTTTCAAAAAACCTGAAACACGTGTTTACTCATTTATCGTTAGGAATACTCCTGTAAAGTTTCGAATAAAATAATCTAACAAATCTTGATTCGCCATACAAACTTTGGACCCCCATTTTACCCCCTTAGGGGGTGAATTTTGAAAAATCCTTTCTCAGTGCACCCCTAGACCTTATAAGGAATCTCTAGACCCAGCGGTTTGGGCTGTGCGTTGATATGTCAGTCAGTCAATCAGTCAGTCAGTCAGTCAGTTTCTTCTTTTATATGTTTAGCTTATTTGGTTAAGAGCTTAATAAACAAACGCACCACTGTGCATCTCTGCTCATATGTAGCACTGAGAAACTTTTAACTTTGAATGTTTTTTAAAGTTCTTTTTTATCAGACTCTACATGTATCAGTGTCCTTTGTTCGAATCTAACTACTCACAATTTGTCAAGCTGGTTACCTGCTCAGATGAATGCAGCCCAGCTCACTCTACGAGATTACCCGGCTTGCGAGATTGCGGCCAGCTTTGCTCGCTTTTAGTAATTTGGCATTTCGTCCAAAAGACCTAATGCAGTTTAGACGTTATGCAATTAAGCGGAAAATAGTGTGGTTGGATTTGGAGTTGGATTGTGAAACTAAATGATTGTTTAGTTAATTATAACATTCAAACAAATAAGTATTGATTGAAGTATTTATCCAAATAAAATAAAATTCGTAGTAATTAACTGATCTGAATTCTGAATACTAAAACAGTATGAGTATAATTTGTATAGATTGAAAATAGGCCAATATCGCTAAAGTATAATTAAAATTTGACTACTTATTTACATGAGAATTCGCATACCGCATATATATCTTTAGCAGGTCCTGTATTCCACTAATTTATGGGCGCAGCAACACCATTTCATCTGCATAGCTTATGTTATTCAGTTATGATTTTCATATAATCGACTGAGGCTATATGTATATAAAAATGATCACAAATAGAAAGATAGTTCACTACCAGTTTATAGTAGGTTCATGGGAAATTGTACAAACATACAGTTGAAGTATTTGTAAGCAGAAGTACTTATGTTCTATAGGTAGTACTATAAAACTTAACAATACCTTTAAATAAATAAATATTATATATAGGACATAAGGACAATCTTACACAAACTGACCTAGTCCCACAGTAAGCTCAATAAGGCTTGTGTTGTGGGTGCTAGACGACGATATATATAATAGATAGATATAGATAAATACTTAAATATATAGAAAACATCCATGACTCAGGTACAAATATCTGTGATAAACATACAAATAAATGCCCTGACAAGGATTCGAACCCGAGACCTCCTGCTTCGTAGGCAGGGTCACTACCGACTGGGCTAGGAGGCCGTTAAAACCGTGCTTTTATGAACTTAATTAGTTTTAATGCAGTCTGTGAGATATAAAACCCAGTTTTATCTCATTGTTAAATGAACTTGCTGCTAAAGCTACTATTTAATCTAATACAACAAACTGAACTTCAAAATCAAAACCGCCACCGCAACAATGTTCAAATGAGTCCATTTTATATTTTAAATGTGTTGCACCGTACGGGCGAGCATATTAAAGTTTTATCCGGAGTCGGAATCGAGTTAGAAGTTGCCGCGTTGTGTCCGCGGGCAGGACCACTGTGTCGCACTCTAACAGTTTACGCACTCATTTTTTACATTTTAAAAGGGTTTGGATTCTCCTTTTAAATTGGATACTGTTACGAGTATAATAGATCCCATCAAAAACATTACATGCACAAAAGTGACAGTCTCGCAACGCAGTTTTCCTACTGCAAAAAGTATTGAAATCTAATATAAGATGTCTATATTTTTATAATAAATATAATGTCCTGGCCTCATTCCTTTTTATAAGTACCTAACCTATACTATCTAATTATTTGCTATTTTTTTGTAGTGTAAAAAATATAACATTTTAGTAACAGAAATAATATCTTTGTTATCGCATATATTTATATGGGATTACAATGTTAACTGTGCGGTTTGTAAAACTAGACAACCCGACTGATATTGCGGTATGTTTAAATTTTCGGTGGTTCTATCGCCTAAACCCTACAAGTGTTCAAAATTTGGATCTTATGGGACTGCTAGAAGTACATTAGATATACGATGATCGTGATCAGTGAGTCAGTAGGTCAGTGAGTCAGTGAGTCCGTGACAAAATTAAAGAATTTTGACTTGAAATCATTCTTAAAGTATATGTTGAAATTCAATTATATTGGGAATATATCTCCCTTGTGTTATGGCCTCTTGGTTACAGAAATTTCAGCCTTCTAGCTTTATTGATAACAGAATAAAAGGGGGGACGAAAATGGCCTGAATGGCTTCGGGAAAAGGATGGTACGGCCGTGCCTTTGTTGTTGGTTACTGTTTAATATTTAAATTATTTTCTAACTGGTCCTAGTGCCGTAACCAGAGTTGCAGTTAAGATAGGGCAGTGCTAATTTAAGGTCATAACGATCATTATAAGGCTGCGTTTCCACAAAAGATGTTTGAGGATGCGTTGCGAGGAATGTGTTTTTTTAGAACCGATCCTAGAGCTGCGCTGTGCTAGGATAAACAAATGAAGTGATTCTATTGGTGCTTAACAAATTCCTCGTAACGCATCCTCGCTCATCTCTGGTGGAAACGAGCTTAATAATCCTCAAATAAGAAGGCTTGTTAAATAGTATTTTGTGCAACAGTTACATAATAAGGGTTCTTAAGATTCGAGGGTCGAAGTTACAAAATGAGGCGAAGCCGAATTTTGTAATAACAGACCCGAGAATTTTAAGACCTAATTATGTACCGTTGCACACGATACTTTTTCTACGACAGTAGCAAAAACGTAATTAATAAATAATTTTAAAGTTCTTAAGTATCACGAGTACATAAATCAATTTTGTTTTAAGATTTTTCTATCAACTAATATCTCTTACTTTTGTGCCGAAGTCTTCGGATATTCACTGTGAAGTTTTCTTGTCACTTATTTTATGAAAATTAACATAAACTTCTTGATATTAACATAATATACGAGTTTAAATACAAAAATTAAGCCGTACATTGTGTTGAAACTTTTTAAATATTAACTTTTTGACTAAATGTCATAGACAGACCACGAGTTGGTTTTCAATTGCAAAAAAATATGGCTTCGTTCAAGTAACTCTCAATGCAAAAGTTTACATTAAAGTACTATTATGCTTTTCATAAATATGGAAACTAAATTATTTAAGATATTAATACTTTAAAAAAGACATGATAATGTTTTTATCATAGTTTGTGCAAAAATAATTTCAAGTATATATCAATTTGAAAATATAATTTATATTGTAAACAAGAACGAACCCTTTTTAGACATGGCACCTGGAAGTCGGTGTATTAAAAAAACAAAAACAGTTGCACAATATGTTTTGTGTGACTGCTAGCAGTTATAGAAAGTACCTATAGACAAATAGACTTTAGCGCCTTCACTTAAATGATGTAGTTTTAGATACCACTATCAGTCATTTAATTGGCATATAGAAGTGCTGGAGTAGAAAAAAGATATTGATGGCAGATCATACAAAGTTTATGTTGATATATATCATGCATTTCTCGCTTTTAAACTACCTTCAATCTAAATTAAGATGTTATTTTTAAAACATCTGCCGTTAAAAAAAAGGGTTGATTTAAATCTGAAATACTTAAACCAGCTTCACAATACTTATACTGCTATTTTCTGAGTACTACGAACCGTGATTCAATTTAATACTGTTACAAAGAATATTCTTTCATTGCTTCTTAAATGTACTTGACGAACCTTGTAAAGTTCCAAAGTTCCAAATTGGTTTTTGAGGTTCATATTTTTTCCTTCCCGGCTCTAGTTATTTAAATTCAAGTTGGATTGTTGGAGGGTTTAAAATTGGTTTAGTTTCCGATTATCTTTGTACTGTGTGTTGTTTGTTTTTTAAAGTTTTGTGGGTACATTTGGAAGTAATACAATGGAGCAGAGTTTGCGAATGTGAAAGAGCTTAGAACGATGTTGCTAGGTTGTAACAGATTGTACTTTTAATGGAAAATTGTAATGTTTTATTCAAACAGTTTGTAGTTGGTTTGAAAACACATTTTCTTTTAATATAAGACGCATTTGCGAACATGAACTTTTGTTAGTTTCTCCAAGTGTAACAGGTTGAGAAAAAGCTGTGATAATTACATCGTTTGCAACTTAGTATTGCTTTGTTATTTCTTTCTCTCGAATATCCTTTAGTGATAAAAAAATAATAAGCAAACACCAATTTCTACTCTATTTCAAGTACATTTTATTTATTTCTTTTCCTCCTTTACAACTACGACTGCAATCGAAGACCCATCAAATTTATAAAGTAATTAAAAATCTTAGCTAGTCAGCGTTTGAATATCAATCGTTCTCCATTAATCATAATTTCTCAATCCCTTCCCAATCTTTAAACCCCGATCATTAAGCAACTCATCAAAAATATGGCTTCATTTCTGGGTAAATACCCGGGATGATTCAATTTCTATTTCTGCGGTATTTGGGTAATTTCCAATTAAGTGGAAAGTTTGCTGCAGCCCCTCGGGGCTGAGGGTAGGGGGTAGGGGGGGTGGTTGCACGTTAGACAATAGACCTAAGGATATAAGTGGATTTAACAAAAACTCGCAGCCAGACTGTTTGTCTCGAGTCAGTTTGGATAACGACGGAGAGAGACGTCCGTCCGGATTCTTTTCGAAATACAGGTAACAGAGAAGATTAAATAAGGAAAATAACTATTTAGGTTTCCGTATTTTACAAATAACTTAATACCTCATTCAGGAATGTGTTAGAAATTAATTACTTTCGGATAAAAGCAACGTAGGTTTCAGTGACGGCGCGCGCCTATTTTTCAGGCACCTTAGCAGTTTTCCTACTACTCATAAAGAAATTTTAAGCCAAATTAAGCTCGGGCTTGCCAAAATAAAATTGACCGACCGCCGCTGGTAGTTTTAGTACATTTTGATGTAACAAAAAAATTAAAAATATCTTTATTAACTTTTATTAACAAATATTTAATACACTTTTGCTGGGCCCTCTCTTTAGGCTTACAGTGCCCGTGTTGTTGTAGTACTGAAAGTATGTAATTACTTATCATGAATGAAAAACCAAACGACGTTTTTAGTTAGGTTACATATCATCCTGTCCAGGCCGATTTCGATGGCAACTGGTTTGCGCTGGCTAGTGAGAGCAACGTTCGTGGGCTCTCAGTTGACTGACGTATTCTATTTAACATATGTACATCATCTAGAGACCTAGAGTTACGATTTTAGCCGTGAACTTACACCAAATTGCAAATATTGCATATTAATTACTTTGTTATTTATTTATTTATTACATATAAAGTAGTGCTCGTTTGTCTATCTTGTGTATCTCTCTCAACTGCTCAAAGGTTAGCTGGAAGAGATCCCTTACAGGGATAAGTTCGCCTTTATACGTTGTATTTTCTTTTGTTATGACTGTATTTTGTCCTGTTTTATGTACAACTAGCCTTTTCCCGCGGCTTCGCCCGCGTACTATAAGTACTCAAAAAGGCTACGATACCCATGCTGATTTTCAGACCACATGTGACCACATTTGCCCCTTTTAGGGGTTGAATTTTCAAAAACCCTGAAACACGTGTTTACTCATTTATCGTTAGGAATACTCATGTGAAGTTTCGTATAAAATAGTGTAATAAATCTTGATTCCCCATACAAAGTTTGGACCCCAATTTTACCCTCTTAGGGGGATAATTTTGAAAAATCCTTTCTTAGTGCATCCCTAGACCTTATAAGGAACCTACGTGCTAAATTTGGAATCTCTAGAACCAGAGGTTTGGGCTGTGCGTTGATATGTCAGTCAGTCAGTCAGTCAGTCAGTCAATCAGTCAGTCAGTCAGTCAGTCAGTTTCTTCTTTTATATATATTTAGATAAAGTGTTTACATACATACATACATATATAATTACAATAAGTTTTGTTAAAGGTACGTTACATACGATAATAATATTAGCTCATTTTATGCAAAATCACTGACACAAATAGCTAGAAAGGCTAAGAATAAATAATTTCTCGACCTGCGTATGAAAAATCTCTCTTCTGTATGACTTAACTTTTCTTTTTTTTTTATTAATTTACAAAGGGGTTTTATTACACAGTGATTATGCCACCCCCGTTAACAACCCAAAATATTAATAAACCTTAGACTAAATTATTCATAATTACAATATTTGTAATAGCATATGGCATGTTAGTGAGTTCCACGTTAACACCGCAATAAGTAAGTTGTTAAATTAGAAAACATACCCCAACTTCATATGACTGAAACTTAGTTGAAAACTTATGCCAGTAGCGTTAAGGAATTTAACGCAAAGATAAAACAAAAGAATTGGTAAAAGTCGCTAAATCGAAAATACGAGTAGGTCTCTAATTTTAATTCTCTATCATCTATATAAAAATTTATGTCATGGTTTATATTATTTTACATTACTACACGTTTTAATTTTAAATGTTTTTAAGTAGTTAGGGATCTCCTATGATTCTTGGACACAATTGAATTACTACCATATTATTTTAATTCTCTGATAAACACTTGAAGTGTTTAAGCGTATCTTCCAATGATGAACCAATTTGCACGCAAACTGTTCTTTTTATGGCTTCTTTTCATCAATTAAAAGAGATATTTTTGTACCATTAACATAAGTTTATTTTAAAATTAAACTCCATCTATTTGATCTGTATATTGCGTTACTAACCTGATAGACGATGGACGTCCCATATCCTCAGGGAAGTAAAACGTGGGGTAAACAATGCATAACAGGTACGGCATATCCATGAAGAAAAATCTGGCGTGCTATAACAATATTATACGTAGAATTAGCGTCTTAAAATTTTACAATTAACGTCTTGTCAAACTAAAAACAAAAGCTTGGAATTTTCTTTCTCCGAAAACCTCATAAAGTATAAAACAAGCATCTAAACCTCAATCTCTAAAAAGCACCTTTTTCTCTCTAAATAAAGGAAATTCCAACTAATCTGTAATTTCTATTTGCGCTAAGGGAAAGCGGATTTTGTCCCCAGTGACGGCCCACTGGGCAATCCAAAGGAATCTTTACCCAAAAACAAAACGTCACAAGGATCTAGATTTTCATAGAAACTTACAGTATTTTACCTGACAGGAGGAGCCCTGGCTTATGCAATAGTAATCCTTCGCCCATTTTGCTAAATTATTTTCTTCTAAACTGTTAAAATAACGGTTTTTCTTTGTCGATTTCAATAATCTCGGGATTGCAAATATATTAATTGCTATTGTGAATGTATCTTGAGACCTGAAGATATATTAAGTCCTTTAAATTAAATGCAGCAACTTTAGGTTTTCATTATAACTTTTTTGTATCATTATTTATTTGATTTATTTACAAATGACCGTTTTATAAATTTTATAATAAAGATACTTAACTTTAGTGGAATTAGTAAATAAGAAGAATGCTTGTTTTATAAATAAAACGATATTTTATTCTGGTTAAGTAGCTTTACAATTTTTGTAATTTATACATACAAAGTGTATGTATCTGCAATAAGCGAACAAAATAATAAGTACCCAAGGTATCCAATTCAAGAAAGTCCAAGTTCAAATCTTCCATGTTCAACTTAAACAGGGGATATTGCATTTTCATTCCCTTACAACATCCTCATCTAAAACTGCAACCCTAATGCATATAATATTAATCGAATTATCAAACCGCGTCTTAAAAGAAGCATGTCTGCTCATCTATTATTCCGGCGACAACGAAATGCTTTCACACAATCAATTGTCTATTAATGCAGGTACACGGATTCCGTTCTCAGTGTTCCATTGTTTTGTAGTTATATGTAAAGGGATGTATGAAACCCGTTTTGAGGTGATTTCCTTGCAATATTATCTTGCATGAAGAAGGCCGCAAAAACATCTGATAGACTCTTACGGCTCTACTGCTGCGGCTGATGCGTCTTTTCAACCGATTTCAATATTTCGAAGGAGGAGGTTATCAATTCGTCGGGATCTTTGTTTTTTTGCAATTTATTTTATGTATGATTATTCGAAGACTACTAGAACGATTTGGAAAATTATTTTTTTGGTTGAAAGAGTTTCACAGTTCGTCCCATTGTAACCAGGTCAGGATCTGATGATGGGATCCTAGAGAAATCGAGGGAGCTCTTCAACTATTATGGGCATAGTGATTTGAGTATTTTTTACAGTAGCTCGAGCATTTGCTGTTGCAAAGGTGGATGCTAAGTGAAGTCGGTTCTTTTTTGTTTAAAATTATTGCAGTATATTATTTTTCCGCTATTCGTTGAGTTAGAAATTATTGCAGATGACTGTACAAGTTGTACAACTACATATTTTAGGGCTTGAAAATAAAATTGAGATCCTCGTTTTCGATGTGTTGTAAAACAGCCTGGAAATAAATTTAGATGCATACTTATCACTTTTTTGTACGAAACTCAACCAAGACAGTCATTTTAGTAATTGCATGAGAAACCAAACTATTATTATTTTGACTAATCGATTACTGTTTGGTTTGGCTACTTAAATGCTTCTCTGAGGCATAGTCGGTTGGTATTCATCTGTTACACCCCTGCGATTTTTTTCCAAACATCTTTCCAACAACTTTTCTCTCAACGTATCTAAGGTCTCCCTTAACTAACAATAATGATGAACGAGGAATATTTGTAATGATTTAAGCATAATACGACTAGCAATCACTGACATTAAATAAATCAATCTTTCAATCACAACCATGTACTAAAACCTTTTAAACGTACAAAAATCGAAGCGTCCAATCAAACTGCAAATACAAAAGCTCAAAGAAATAACGAGCAGGAAGGCCAGTCTGGCTGTCTGTAGCGAACTGTTAAACACTTTGAAAGTATTAAATTAGGCGCTCCAAGTTCGTTTGAGTGCGTGGAGGGTGAAGGCTGTATTTTGTGAGGTGCCTTAGTGTTTCCGCCCTTATTGGCACGGGAGGCTAAAGTTTTGAAAGGGCTGCCGAAATAATGACATTAAAAAGGTGGACTTTAGGGTGGCACAACATTTACCTACTCTAAAAAGTGATACGATTTTCACATGTAAGTATTGGCAATTGGGGGTATTTTCGGAAAATAAAATATTGAACAGGATTGGAGCTGTCAAAAGTTACGTTAGGGTTATAGTTGTTATAATTATCATGTTCAGTCAACGCCAGAAACATACTTACACTTTTGCACCTTACTCCTTTGTAATAAGGTTCAAATACATATTTTTGGCGTTGACTCTTGATGTCAAATTGATATCACATAGATGTTGCACATCAATACGATTTATAAAATATTTTAGTGTTGTCAAAATCACATTTATTGGTGACAAAAAACTCTGATTAAAAATCCCTGACAAATCATTAAGTATTTTATAGTTACACTTCCGTTCTAGGCCTGCTAAACTTAGCTTAATTCAATTTGGGTAAGACTTGGAAGATCGCCAACATTTTTCGATAATGTCAGGAAATCGTGGATAAGACATAACTAAGTTTTGCAGAGCGCTGCACCGGATCTAAATAACGATTCATCCACTTATCTTACCGCCAAATATCATTCGTACTTTTTCGAATTTGAGCTGTCGTGAGATGATATTATAATATACTTTAAGTTGAGTACTATAATTCGCTTTTTAAGAGCCTGGCCGCGATTCGAAAAATAAACACACACACTGGACAGACACAGGTTCAACCCAACTCAACCCAACTCAACTCAACGCTATAACGACATTGACATTTGCTATTCGAACAGATTTTCATTCAACATTGGTCTCATATTGGTCTGACATGGGTCACACACTGGTCACACATTGTACCAATGTTGTACCAATGTGAGACCAATGTGTGACCAATGTGAGTACAGGTACTCGGGTTGAATACGCATGAAATTATAAATGTAAGATCTTATGTCACCGTATTCTTCCAATAAATTATTTCATTTCATTTCATTTCATTTCATAAAAATGGAGTCCTAGGTTTTCCAAAAGAAGTGGCGCGTACTGTCGAAATTTTTTTTCATATCATTCTCTATCTCTAATTAATGTTTTTCAATAAAAATCGGACAGTAAAATACTGGCATAGTCTTAAAAACATATAACTTTTAAGGTCTAAATATAAAAGCTAATATTAATTTGGTAAATGCTTACGATAATCAAAAAAACCTTATTTAAAATGTCTAATAAAATCCTTATTAAAACAGAGACGACATTAAAAAAGCGAGCACGCGCGTGTTATAAATCTCCACGTGGCATTACGGGCTCGATTACTGGGCGTTTGTCAGGTTGAACATCAGGAATTTAAGAATCTACGGTAATAAGTGCCTATTGAACGCCTAATTTATATTTTATTGGAGTTTTATATTCGCTAAAATCGTTACATTAGATATTTAGGTTATTATAAGGCGAGAAGTATAGACATTTAATTATTAAAACAGTAATTTTGTTTTTTTGTTTTGTTATTGATGCTCATATTTTAACTACCGAAGAACTCTTTTTAAAATGCTATAGAATTGGTAGTCAAGTGAAAATCGTTACAGCAGAGTCAATCGAAAAATTAAAATGTATTTTATTGACAGATTGGAACGAAAAGACACACATAATAATTTCCATACATTAGTGAGGCTACCTCTCAGATTATAAAGCCTATACCATTGCTTGTTGGAATATTTATCTTTCTTTCGAGGATGCACGTCGTATTTAACTTATATTTTCTACTCGTCGACTATAATACTTGAATTGAGATTTTGTGGGCCGAACTACAAGCGCATACTTTTCGATGGAGCTTTTATGGTCTCGTATTTTAGCTTCGTCGACAATGCTGAAATGGATTTTCATACAATATTATAGTCCCCGACCGCCGGCACAATCAACCGGAGATTAAAGTTACAAAATTGTATAGAGGGTTGCAAGGCATTCGTCGAACTTAATTCTTACCGGCTTGTCTATTTTGAGCACTCGTAGAAAAAGGATTGTATACAATAGTGACATACTTAAGCTTTTAAATCTGTCACGATTTGCATCAAAATACAATTTTCCGAGATTTAAAAAAAATCTTCCCGTGGATTTGTCAACTTTTGTGAATAAATAATTTATATCACCGTAAAGTACCCAAAGATAAAGCTATGTTTGGTTTCGAGACCTTTGTAAGACTGTCATAAGTGCATTGTAATGTGTCTAAATTGAAGAATAAATATCTTTTATATTTTTGTCCCCATACTTATTTTAGCGTTTAATTAAACGGGCACAAAATATTTTCCCCAAAACCGATAAAACCCCAACACCCAAACAATTCAATCACGCTAGTTCCAAAGGGCTTACGACTAAGCTGGAATCCACTTACTGTAAGTAGGTATTAGTGTACGTAGATAATGCGCGTTATTAAAATTAGGGCCGCGGCCGGGACGCCATATGGCGAGCCGTCTGCCAAATGTGGTGTGTGGCGTATGTACAAGCGGTGAGAGATGCAGTTTGTGGACAAATTTAGTAAAAAGGGCCACTCTGTCGATTTACATGGACACCTCATTATTTTACTAATATTTAGATAGCATAGATTATTCGTATATTGTGTAGTTTTAGGAAGTACATACTAAATAAATAAGTAATTATTATGGGACAATCTTACACAAATCAACCTAATCCCACAGTAAGCTCAATAAGGCTTGTGTTGTGGGTACTAGGCGATGATATATCTAATAGAAAGATACTTAAATACATAGAAAACATCCATAACTCAGGAAAAAATACCCGTGATGAACACAAATAAATGCCCTGACCAGGATTAGAACACGGGACCTCCTGTTTCATATAGGCAGGGTCACTACCGACTAGGCTAGGAGACCGTTAAACTAAAACCTTTTAAACGTACAACGTTACGTTATACTAATAACTTCAAATCGATAGTGAGCCTTCCTGGACAGCCTGGACTGACACAATTATATATACTGATTATGATTCGCATGGCACTTGTAGCCAGGCGGTAAGATGACCAACAATGGTCTCAGGTTCAAAACGCGACTCGGACCATTAAGTTACGGAACGTATGTACGAAATATGATTAGATATTTACCAGTCGCTTTTCGGCGAATGAAAACAGCGCGAGGAAAACTGATTTAATCCAGTAAGGCCTGGTTTCCCCTCTGGTATGGAAGAGCAGGGTAGCCTGATGATAGTCAGTTTATACAAAAACTTGCAAACTACGGCAATTCTTGGGATTACGTTGTCGAGCGGACATTGAACCGTGGCCAAAAGTCGCCCCAAACGTTAGGAGGATAGGGAAGAACTGAGCTTCTAAAGATTTCTAGATCTAATTTTAGGTTGGACATGAATCACACCAAATAAGCCGGCTTTCACACTGCTGCGGTTCCCGCATGCGGCACCGGTGCGCGAGCGAGATAGCGCTCTGCATATGTCGCTGTTACGCTTGCACACCGTCGCGGCATCCGGTTGCGGTGCCAGTGTGATAATCGCCTTAAAGTGATTCAAACACTTACAATGTAACCTCTGTCGTTTCATGCCTTACGCCCAGCGGAATGGATTATTCAATTGCTAGTGCACTTTTTACGCGGCACGCTCTCTATGAGTTCAAATGCAGCTATTGCAGTCTACATCACTACCACTTTATACTCTACAGAGTCCATATAGCGCTCACCCGGTGGCCTCCTGAATAGGACTCCATTTTATTTCACGTTTACTGCTAAAATACGAAGTTTAAAGGGGAGTGGAATTGACTGAATTCTCGTTGATTTTAAAATATACACAAGCGTAGGTTTTAGCTGTAGGGCTGTTTGTATAGTGATAGCATTAATGAACAGATGGGAAGCGGTATGTCAACTTAAATATTCATTTTAGTTACAGATTTGATTAAAATATCGCATTTTTTATGTGAACATTGAAGAAACAAAGTGTGACATACATAACAATTTCATCTTGATAATTAGAATGATCTGAATAAAAATAAACGTTACTTCTGACAGATCCAATACTGATAAATATTAAATTAAAAACAAAATATATTGTTCGAATAGGCCTCAATGACTTTACTGGTTGTAAGCGCTTTACAGCTAGAACCATCGTCGACATATACTCGATGACATAATTAAAGGGGCAACTTACCATAGAACAAGTTGACTGGATCGTTTCCGACCCTCGTAAGATACGACCAAAACTCTAATAGAATGTACTTGCTATTGTTTCTAATTGATTTGACTTACTTTAATACATCAGTATTCAGCTTGTAAAAACATACCTGAAACAAAAAAAAACATGATTTATTTATTTATTTTATTTGATAGTAGCTTTTACCCGCCACTTCGTACGCGCTTGAATAAATTCAGTATGAAACGTTCAATAACATGAAATACAATTTCTCCCCCTTTTCGACGCCATTAGGGATGATTTTCGTTATAAAAACTATCCTATGGTATGTACCAGTTAAGATCGCATTAATACGTGCAGCAGGATTGATCGACCCGATACCGCACCGAACATGCTAAATCGGTTTAGCGGTTGAAGGGTAAAGAGGAAACAGACAGACAGAGTCATTATCGCTATGTTAGTAGGGTTATCATAGCGGAAAAGCGAAAAAATATAACTAATTTACATATAATTAAACCCATAACTTTTCACCCTTTCCGCCCTCTTTTTGGTATGTAAATAAGCACTTATACTTCCGTAAGTTAAAGGCTTGTTAGTTCTTGCTGAAGTTTCCAGACTCAGGAAAAATATACTACAGAAAACACAAACTAGGTACGTTAAGAGCACTGTTTTTATTATTGAAAATGGTAGATTTTACATTACCTTCCTTCTTATATTCTACTGTGACAAAGACTTTTTAAAAACTTCTGCAAACTGCAAAAATGACAAGCGATTTAAGTATTGAATGGATTTAAAAAAAAATGAATATTTTTAAAAAGTAAGAAACTTTCTTGACAGCGTCTATCTTGCCAACAAAACTAAGTTATGCGCTCGAAATAAACAAAAACTAACAATGTAACATCTGCAAAACTAAATCGGATTACGTCTGTCTGCGGGGGACTTAATGAACGGTGCAGTCGTAATTGATCGAGTTTTGTCAAACAATGGTAAGGAGCTATCGTGGTTATGCAGGCGATGTTATGGTGTAGTTTTAGAAGGGGGAGGTTCGAGAACAGCTTCATTTTAATAGTATGTTGCCATCGTTTCCTAACGGTCCCCAAGTTCAGAGCATCGAGGACCATTCTTGTCAAAAGCCGAGTGAAAATTCACTTCACCATTTGATCGAGCTTCCGTATGTCGTCCGATCACCTTCTTTTCCTAGGTTAGTCATGTTTATTTTTTTCACCTCAGCAGCAGGAACGAGGGTTCTTTGATACCTAAAAACAGTGAGCAAAACTCAATTTTGCTGCGAGCGTGAGACAAAATGACCTTGTTGACCTTGGAATTACAATGTCAATCCGCGCGCGAGGTCTAATACAAATTCGAAATACTCGGAAGCTATTCGTGTTGTCTTTTTCACGTCATTAGTAAATAGAGAGAGACAGAAATATTTTAAACGTCATTCAATCAAATATTATTTAATTTTAATTCGTATTCTGAACTTTCGATTCGACCCCTGAAACAGAGTCTGAACGAAACGTTCCGAAATGCGCAGAAGTACTAATTTGTAAATATAATTTAAACAAATTTTAATTTTGAAATGTTTAACCATACAACACCTAAAATAATTTATGTTCTTTATTTCATGATCAAATAAGTATAAACGGAAAAATTACAATATTGTCATGTGAAAAATATTATTACTTACAACATCTCTCGTATTGTGATCAAACAGTAGTTACCGAACGCAGATAAAAAAAAGTTGACAAAAGTCAAAATGGCGGTATAGATATTTTAAAAATATTTAATTTATTTTGATTATTTTTTGTGTTATTAACTTATAATTGAGGTTTTGAACTCAAATGTAAGAATATTATAATAAATACAATTGAAAAAAGTGACAAAGAAGGATTAAGCATCACCCAGGTTGTATTTTTTCATGTCTTCTCACTGCTGAGGTGAAAAATAGTGTGTTCAACATGAGAATAAAGTTATTTACATCTTGTGCTTTTGAGTCCCTCTCTACGTTCAAGATTCTAAATTAGCACTCGAAGTAAATATGAACTTTCTTCTCTTGTTGTACAAATATCTATTTCCGGCTTCGGGGGTTTAAGGTAGTGCATGTTTTAGTCTTTTCTAGCTGACCAAAATATTCCAACACTTCTATGAAGTACATAGATTCGCCACAAATTTTATTTAAGTAGTTCATTTAAAAAACGGTACTTTGGCGCTCAAAATGAACCTCAAAATTTACTCTTAAGCTGAGCTTAAACATAAAGATGCTTAAACTTATAAATCTCGACAAATGAAATCAATTATCACCAAAACGTTATAAAATCGCCTTATAACTATCTCTTCAGGGCGTGACTCGAAAATGCCGAATTTCCTCTGAGCTCGTTAAATCGGTAAAAACCGATGGCTCCATAATTTGATGAAACAATCCCTCTTAAGTGAGGGGTGCAGTGAGAGGGAACACGTTTTGTGATGTTTAACGTTGGTGAATACATTTACCGTTTTGAATAGCGATTGTGATAATTTGAAAAAACTGGGGGCAGCAAGATGTAATACGATAGAATATAAACTTCTGAATTTCCAATTTCCTTGGCATCATGACAAAGCGGGACATTTTTCTAATACATTTTTAGTTATATTAGTTTCATTTACTTTTTCTTATTGAATGTATATTTTTCCGCTTTAGTTGTAAACATTTATTTATCTTCAAGTTTGGATTCACATTCTTTTTCGATATTAATTCTTTTACCTTAAATTTTTTAAATGCTGTTGCACTTATTTACTTAAAGAACTAAAAAAAATTTTGTTTACGCAGGTAAACAAAATTTTTTTCACTTCTCATGCTCAAAAAGTGTGTCGTATTATGCTTACCAAGGCGGACTAAAGTAGTACATTTAGCCTCTAGGGCTAGTATGTATACATATTTATGATTTACAAAACATTTTAAATTGACCAATCGGAACACTTCACCATATTAAATCCACCAATCACAACACACATATCGAAGTTAATCGGAACGCTAGATACTTTTTTGGTGCGTATACTGTGTAAATAATTAAAGTCCTTAAAAAAACATTGTATTTAATATCAACCAATCAGAATACAGCAATGTTAAAATCGACCAATGAGGAAACGCAATTTATTTCAAAAACGTGAGGTGTTTTTTAGTTCCTACTTCACAATCATTAAAAAGGATTGTAATTTTTTGGAAGCGCTTTAAAGCGTGTTTAAACTGTTTAAACGGCTATTAGACATGGCAATTTGTAGGGCCCAATCGGTTGTGTCCAACTCCTGTCGGCCCCAAAGCACGTTATTACACTTTCCCTACAAATCGCCCCTACCGACCCTACCTCACCAACAAATCGTCCCTACCGACCCTAGCTCAACGTTTACAGAGATGCCTTCAAAACATCAAAAAAAAGTATTTGGTGAAGCACGGTGATAGTACTCATAACAGTACACATTAAATAAAATCTGAAACTTTTTTTATTATAGATATTTAAATGACCGCTCGAGCTGCCTGAATCTAAATTCATCTGCCCAACCCTTCTATGATTTAAATACAAAACTAGATAAATATATTAATTACCAGCGAATCTACACAATTTAACTTTTATATTGAATAAAAACCAGACGGAATGTGTAGAAAATGGCTAACATTATAAATAAAAAAGGTAAAATAACTCTAACGACCTCCATAAACAGCTGCGGGTATCGGGGCACTGCTGATCGCCCTAGATCGGGACTCCTACTCCCTAAGTACCATTACACCTACCAACCCGACAGGTTGGACCCTACAAATTGCAATGTCTAATAGCTACTTTAAAGAGCTAATTATACCGTCGTCTGTGGCATTTATTCGAGGTGCTTATATTTTGTATCTATGTCAAAGAAGTTAAAAAAATTAAAAGACCGTCAAGTTAAACCATAATTTAGTTCTTGTGCGTAAATAATAAGTATTTTTATCTTATTTTCTCGCAATCGAAGTGAAAAATAGTATGCATTACTCTGGTCTAAAAGCCATATTACCACTCGAACAATTTTCCCTCACTTCGTTCGGGAAAATAACCACCTCGTGGTAATATGGCTTACTTTAGACCCTTGTCAAACAATCTACTATTTACAACAAGCAGTTGTTGTTTATCTAGACACAATTAAAAGTCGCGGTATATCGCTTTTAGTCTACATCGCGAACGGTCTAGAACGCAACATGACCACTCATAGGTAGGTTAGGTTCATTAGGTATCTTCTTATGGCCGAAGGCCAAAGCGCACAGAAATAGGAGCTCCGCGGTAACGGGGCTCCGTCGACACCGCTAACGTAAAGCTAAAACGACGAAAATGATGTAGTCAGTTTGCGTTTTAGACCGTTCGCGATGTAGACCTAAAGCGATATTGGCAAAAGATTACACTAGTCATATTGCATTCTAGACCATCCTCTAATAACTCTTTAAAAATGGCCTTGAAATCCCTCCCAGTGCACAGCCAACGCAACATTTCTCATCATTGGTCGGAATCTTCTTACTGTGGCAAAAACTCAGGGCCTCGTCTCGGCCCTCAATTCCGAGGGTCATTCAGATTCGTTATTAAATTTAAGGACAATCATAGGAATGTCTACCAACTGCGCCTGGGCACAATTTCAATCGTATTTAGTTTTTTCTTTTCCGTTTTGGCATTTTTAACGTAGCTATTGGAGAATTTCAGTGTCTAACGAGAACCGATTGTAAGATCATTATCATATTTTGTCCCTATGAAACATTCAGGTATATTCCTAGATGGCAAAAAAATGTATCACCTTTACATTACATCCTAGGTATATGAAATCGTAGCATAACTGCCGGCACGGCTAGCACGTCTTGCAAGAGCGACTTAAGCCGAGAGTAAGGAAAACCTTCCCGCGCCTGTCAAAAATCTCGCTTTCCGGTAGCATAACATGCACCCGCGGTTGCAACTGACGCGAAGAGAACTCAAAGTTATGCAAAGGATTTTAGTTGAAAGTCGCGAGTCACTGTCATTTTATGACAGTGGCATTTGATCGCGAGTCTGTCGCTCCTTTCACGCGCAAGTTGTGCTGCTAACTAGCGACAACGCATGAAGTCGCGCAGATCTGTCTCTTGCTCTTGTCGCGCCAGTCGCGCGTAAGACGTGCTAGCTGTATTGATGTATAACTAATATATTTTTTGACACAAAGAACAATACAAAAATGTCGATGGTAACAGAGTCATTAAAGATACATAAGAAATGATGTTTTTATTTTGAAATATAAAATCACAAATAATTAGGTAAAAGAGAATAATCTACTTAATATTGCCTTCGCTTCATACATTTCAGGATTTTAAGAAATAGTAAAGCTTTTTCTACTCATTTTATGATTTTACTTTATTCTACTGGGAACACCCATGCACCAGTATTAAATAACAAACAAAACTTTATTCTAGTTCTTAGTTTTATACAATCAATTTGTACCCCTGAGAAAAGAAATAGTATTTCAAACACTAGAGTTATTATGCTCATTTGAATCGTATTTGAACGTCGCTGGAGTTGATATTCCTTTGCAATTGGGTTTAGGTCACATCTAGAAGTATTTGTTTTCCACCATCCATCTCAAGTTTCCAATTGCTTAGGTAACGCAGGCGAGGTAACTCAGGTAACCAGAATACCGCAATCCTAGCGTGATCGAGGTTGTAGTTACACTACGTTGTATTTGACATTTACGGTCACTTTACATTGGATATTTCCTGGAGTACTCACTCTTTATTTATATAAAAGAAAATAGCCGGAGACGTAAATGGCTAAAACAAAGTATACACAACTATACGTAAGTATACGTAACTGTCCTTCTACACTGCCATTAAAATTTATGTTATCCTATCTTACAAGTATATCTGGAGAGAGGCATAGCCTGGCCAAGACTATCCGCCGACAGAAACTTGTGGTGTAAATGGAGGAGGCCTACGTCCAAAAATGGATGAACCTACTTAAATAATACTTAGGCTATGTTAGTTTTAATTTATTTTTAACATATTCAGGGCCGAGAACCCGACTGTCGGGTTCTCTCTTCGTAGCTACTACACGCTACATACGACGAATACGTGGCTACGGGCTACGAACGTAGCACGTAGCACTAGGTGGCACTGAATGCGTTAATGAAGCTCTATAAGTCAAATTATTTTATTTTATTTTTTATTAACAGATTTATGTACCTAATTAGTAATTTTTGTAACTTTTCCAAATAAGGGAATAATAATTACTTAATACACGTCCTCTGTCTACCTGAATATAATTTTGTTCTATGTCGTAATTTATGAAGTAACTCTTGATACTTCAAATTACGGTAAGCCACTTTGATATGATCATAATGATACTTTTCAAAATGTTGATGTTATATAATGTTGTGTATGTTTGTTATTATTCTACCTATCAATGATCTCATCAACTACTCGCTAGGCTGCTGTAACACGGTCAGGTAAGTCAAAATGATGGATCGGGGCCAAGATGGATCGAGTGCATGTAATGCACTTGACGCCGGCACGGGGGTGGGGGGGTGTAAGGTGATAGTGCATGTTTTATTTCATTAGGCGATCGTGTCCGATAACGATGCCAAAAATCTGAAATCCCCGTGTTATGGTTAACTGGAAGTTGTCGAAACAAGCATGTTCAAATCGCTGTTAAAATACTTAAAAATAATAAAGAACGGTTTGGGCCGCGGGCATTTGTGCGATGATGTGCATAAAAGAGCGAGCTAAAGGCTTCTTTATTACCGCTCGTGGTACGTACACAATTTTACGTCTTCTGGTGTGAAGTGAGATATACCACTGCGCGCAGGCGGTAAATGTTACCTACCGACCGGAGTGAAGTAAAAAATATTATCCACCTCTTTATTTTTAAGATTTTTGAAATTAAAAAATAACAGATTTTAAGTATACTCGGCAGCAAAGTTTGTCCTCGCAATTTTCAAGAAATTACGACGATGATACTACATTTGGAATAACTTTTCAAAAGTATAATAGACCATATACTTTATCTAAATACTAGAGTTGAACCAATAACTATCGTAATCATACATTATTGCACCTTGTTGAAGTTACACACGATTATGACACGTCTGGCCCAGCCCCTGTAAGCCGACATATGATCGGCCTAATAAGTATGAATAACGCCCGCACCGTTCCATATTCATAGCATTTAAACCAACAATCGGACTGACCTAACTTCACTGACCATTAATAGTCTGTATCAAGGAGCGATATGGTTGAAAATTAGTCCATAGATAGTACAGAGGGTTTGTATGAGTATGACACCACAATTTGCGATGCCCGGTGGCCGGTAGTGCCGGTACAAGGTATTTACAACCGTTTGCAAGATAAATCAGGATGTGTGCATGTTTGTTTAGATTGTTTGTGGTATTAATCTTGATTCACGCCTTGTACGTATTCAGAGTCGTAAAGCATGATGCCAATTACAAACATTGCAAGGAATTTGCAAGTTAAATCTGTCGAACAGATCTCGAATACATGATTCATCCAACAATTATTTCATTCAGTTTTACTAAAATTCTCACATGAAAAACAAAAATACCGATGGTTTGCTCATAGTGTAAAGGTGATGATTGAATTATTGTAACATTGTATAAGGGTAATTATAATATTTTAAAAAATCTGATAACATAACCGTCATGTCATAACCGACTACTAGTTAATATTGAAGTTTTTCTTTCACAGCGTTTCTTCTTAAGATACATACCTACTCGTACCTAACTAATAATTATAATATAAACAATAAAGAACCGACTTCACTTAGCCTCCACCTTTCCAAAGGCAAATGCCCGAGCTACTGTAAAAATACTCAAATCACTATTACTGCCTATAATATTTAAAGAGTTCCCTCGAAATCTCCAGGATCCCATCATAAGATTCTGACATGGTGACAATGGGACCAACTGTGAAGTTTTTTTTTTTATATATACCACGACGGTGGCAAACAAGCATACGGCCCGTCTGATGGTAAGCAGCTACCGTAACCTATGGACGCCTGCAACTCCAAAGGAGTCACATGCGCGTTGCCGACCCTTTACAAAAAGGAGGATTCTCTGTTTTGATGGCTAAAGGAACAAGAAGGTCCTTCATCGTCAACACACTGGGTCCTCTTTGAGCTCTTTGAAGTATACTCTTTCAACCAAAAAAAATATTTTTGAAATCGGTTAAGCCGTCTTCGAAGATCTTCGATATAAAGGAGGTACAGACTCAAACAAGATTTACTAAAAATATGGCTCGTGAAAATTGGTAACCGGCCAGTCTTATACCGTAATAAGACTGTCAAACGCGCTGTCCGCGCGGTGGCTGGAAAGGCAGTGGATGCCCCAGCTTATGACCTCTTCCGCGACCTCAAGATACTGCCCCTGCCCTGCTTGCTTGTAAGTCAAGTAGCAGTATTCATGCGGAAGAATGTAGACATCTTTAAGCGCAGATGCGTTAACAATAATTATAACCTCTGCAGCAACAAACATCACGATAGGTTGGTCACCGATGCACACAGACTTGCTAAATCCGAACGGTCCGTGTACTATTTGGGACCTCCCATCTACAACCGCCTGCCTGACAATATAAGATGTGCAGTTTCCTATGAAGCGTTCAAGGTCAGACTGAAAGAGTGGTTGTTGCAGAAATTATTTTATACATACAACGAGTTTTTCAATCTCCCTTTAGTTCTTTAAAGGTGAAAGTAACATCATATACGTGTAATTACGTAAATGTAAAATAAATCTTGTAATATAATTTATATAATATAAATATTTTAATTATTATTTATTAATAATTTACAAATAAAAACTGTACATTGTAATATAAAATTGTACATATTGTTGTATATTGTATTTTCTTGACTTGTAACGTTGTTATAATAAAACATTTCATTTCATTTCATTTCATTTCAAAGAAAGTACCGCTCGAGTCGTTCTTGCGGTACTATTGTGGGGGCATTTTATTGGGCTGATTGTGTATCCCTAGTATTATTTAATCGGCGTTGAACTCACTTAAAACAATATCATAAACAAAGATCCCGACGAATTGAGAAACTTCTCCTTCGAAATCTGGAAGTCAGAACTACACACTGTACGTACATTTTTCTTTTATGTACAAATCGCAATTTAGCGATCGACGCATCATTACGTAATGTATAAATTCAAATTGGACACGACACGTTAATACGAACAAGTTGATAATTTGTGTGGTTTTCAGCCTCATTATCCAATTCCTGGTCCATTATTCATCCAAAAACAAAGAGTGGCTGCACTTTGGCTGGAAAAGCTAAAACAGCTTGAAACTCAATCACTAGCTTTATCAGCGTATTCGCCAATTAGCGCGGTTTTCTCAGCTAGGTCAGTGCTTTGGTAAAAAGTCAAAGGGCAGCATTTGTAATACCAAATTACTAGCGGTAGCGGTTTTAAATCAGCGATCTAAATGTCGCAACTTTCTGTTAAGTTTCATGTCTGCAAATTGTATAATAATATTCTGTACCATTCAATTACATCTACATGTCTTGCATAGCTATAATACTCTAAAAACTTATTTTCTTAATGTTCGATAATATCCTTTATAAAATTCTTAGCTGTGATTTTGTCTTCTTTCATGACGAACTCTGTTTAGCTCAAAATGTCTTACAGGTTAGTTCTCGATAAAATGAGGTCGTGCATTATCTAGTATTTTTTCTGCTAATTTTTAAGCAGCATTTTTATAATCTGTGGAGACAATGCTATAAAAGCAAAATAATAAGTTTTCACGTTATAATCTCAACGTGCGGTCTTTAATATTATTTCTACAACATAAGTTGACAATCTTCCCTCAATATATTCATCACAGAAGCATGTCTTATTATCTCTGAATGTCAGATTATTCACCGCTATTAAACGCACTGGCTTCAGCTTAGAACTTGGGACGCGTCGACCCTTTAATTTTTCTTGATTTTCTTCCACGCCGGCTGAAAGCGAGTCCTTTGGCAATCCTCTTCAACGTACATAACCATAACTAGGTATATAATGTAATTGAGGCGAAAATTCCCGGCCGCCGCTTTATAATTGTGTGTAATTACTTACCGCACGTGGGTACTATATTCATGAGGTTTAATATTTACAAATTGGAACCTACAAATTTTGAATAAACTTCTGTACTGACTTATCCTAAAAATACTTAGTAGCCTTAAATTGCTAATTTTTGCCCGCGACCTCGTCTCCATGGAATCAGAAATCTACCCCGTTTTTTACCCCCATAGGTTGAGCGTGAAGAGTTAACAGACAGATATACCTAATAGACATATGGATTTTTAACTTCCACAGGTTTTTGACACAAATTTAACAACGATTCTAGAACACACAAGCAAAATTGATGTGTAGCCAACTATGTACCTAAGTAGAAATAATTAAAATGTACAACATGACATCTTGTTGACTAAAAGCACTTTGACGGCAAGTTGAGCTAAATCGGTGCCAACGATCCAAAAACAAACAAGTTAATATTTAAACAACAAACAAACCAAATTAATTGCCACGTACGATTAAACAATATCAAACTTCCCGCCCAAGGGACAGAACCATTGAACTCATATAGTACAGAGAATCACAATCAATCAGCACACAAGTGACACAGTAAAAGTCGAAGAGAGCCGATCATTCTGAGAACAGCTTTAGGATTATAAACTTATATAGATGTGATATACAAAGAAAAAAGTGACCTAGGCCTCCGGTGCCCAGGGCTGGGAAAAATAATTAAAATAATTTGATTTGTTCTTCAGTTGAGCTTTAGGATTAGTGAAGTCAACCAAACTGTTGACCTTATTAAGATCTTTTTCACGCTTGCTGCGGCCGTGAAAGTATAAAAGAGAAGTTTTACCACCCCCGTCGTCAGTTTGCTTGATAGCCACAAGGGACCGACGAAGCGATTCGTTAGAAGGAGACCAAGCAAGACTACCGAATAAGCGTGAACGCTACTACATATTTGGATCAATATAACCGGATTGACTGAACCATATTTGCGGGTAAATTTGTTTAAGTCTGTTTATCTTTTATCTACTATGTCTATGGATCGAATCAATAACCAAAGTAAACCAAATGGATCTCACCTCGAAACTTCGCGTCTGATGTTGGAATGGTTAAGTTGCAAATTAAAATTAATAACTTGTTCGACGGCGGCTTTGAAGAAATTAAGTAAACAGGGTTTAGGTGCGGGTTGTATTGGGAGCTGTAAATAAATTATTTATAGAATAGGCATGATGTTTTTTTGTCTATCGTATCAATGGATTCGTTTTGTTGTGAGGATCAAATTTATCTATAGGACCTATAGCTTAAGAGCAACACAAAAGTCAGAAATGAGACTTAAAATCCGAAATTCGCACTTGTCTCAAAACAGTCCTAAAATTGCACAGTCATCATCACCTTTAAAGTATGGGGATATTCATTAAATTGAGATTTTGACTGTGAAATGTTGCGTTTATTACATAATTGCATTATAATATATTTTTCAGCAAAATGTGAGAAATCGAATGGTATTATTGTTTTTTATTTATTTCGTACTTTAAAAAACCATAAAATGTTGAAATTTTCAAGCCTTCTTTGATATCTTTGAACCATTTCCATATATTTTTTTTTATTTTCACTTTATTAAGATCTCTCAGCTTATTTTGCATCCATTTAACCAGTTTTATTACCAAATTCAACATGTGTCATCATCTCTATTAAAAGGTTTCGGAGTATTCTAATTTCTAATATGATAAGATGAAAATGAGCTATGAAGCTAACGGCTGTTTTCCATGGCACAAATGAGCCTGATGTCCACTCGGCAACTTAATCCCGTGAATTGACATAGGCACTAGTTTTTACGAAAAGAACTGCCATCTGACCTTGCAACCCGAAGAGAAAACTTCGGATTAGGTCCCGTTTCTCGCGATGTTTTCCTATATCGAAAAGAGACTGGTCAATATAAAATGTCATTTTATACATAAGCTCCGAAATGCTCAGTGGTACGAACCGGGCATTGAACCTAAGACCTCTGGATTAATATTCAGGCTAGCAGCGCTTCATATCCTATCCTTTTTATCACTACATAGTATAAAACAAAGTCACTTTTCGCTGTCTGTTCCTATGTATGCTTAGATCTTTAAAACTACGCAACGGATTTTGATGTGGTTTTTTTTTAAATAGATAGAGTGATTCAAGAGGAAGTTTTATATGAATAATACGTGCATAATGAGTATGTGTTTCATACTGATAATTTTTGAGGTTTCTAATGTGATGTAAATAAACACATTTTTTGCGCTTACATTGCAAACGCTGGCTGAACCCTACGAGATAGATCAAAATAATATACTACTGTATTGTACACCTTAAAAGGTCTACAAAATAGTCCCATGCGAAGCCGGGGCGGGTCGCTAGTTAAAACTAAAACAACTAGCATCCAAATCGTCCTACAACACATCCAAACAATTCAGAACTGGAATTTTCAACTAGCACCGCATCGCAACTAACTGTCTCTAACAAGAATTCAGATGTTTCGCATCAAAATGCTGCACGTATATGTAAATTTTCTTACGCATATGCCTTTTTGGAAGTAGCGTTGCTGTCAATATTTGTAGTCGACGGTTTTATTCCAATTCGTCTAGATTGACGCAGAGAATTGGTTGGTTACTGCTCCGATGTTCCAAATGCTTGCAAACCATGCTTATATCAACCAGTACTAGTATGACCTCTGATTATGCGCAGGTATTATGTAGCTTGAGACTCGTAATATGGTTTACCTGAGATACCTAGTACGCAGTGGAGAGAACGTTTTACTTTAGGGATTTTGTACAGGTTTTGACGCATAATGGGACAGACTCTTATTTGAGAAGAAATATCTTAAGAATTAAGTTTCACAGTTTTCACAGTTTCATAGCACACTTCACACTTCTGCGCCTATTGTAAATGTAAGATTTAATTAATTAATCTACTTTCCCCCACCTGAGACTTTGTTTGCGAAAAGTAGTTATAAGCTTTATACCCCTCTTTTACCTAAATACATTAGATTACTTACAATGCCCCGCCCACTGCCACGTTGCTACGGGCACATTGCTCGTAGAACCGATGGCCGTTGGGGCGGAAAGGTTCTCTAGTGGCGACCACGAACCGGAAGGCGCAGCGTGGGTAGACCCCCCGCAAGGTGGACTGATGTCCTGGTGAAGGTCGCGGGAGTCCGCTGGATGCGGGTGGCGCAGGACCGGTCATTGTGGCACTCTTTGTGGGAGGCCTATGTCCAGCAGTGGACGTCTTTCGGCTGATATGATGATGATGATGACTTACAATGAAGATACGATAACTCCAATGCTGAGTACCATCGCCAACACTGTTAAATGCCCATCGGTGGAAGTCCACCTTGATTTATTATTATTATCATTAGTTTTTCGTAATTAGAATATGATAGCAATTATACCCTTAAACGGATCACCGGCATTTTTATTACACCCTGTAGAACAATTAGGGTACCTACATATTAATAACTAGCCTTTTCCCGCGGCTTCACCCGCGTACTATAAGTACTCAAAATCTTTATTCGCCATACAAACTTTGGACCCCCATTTTACCCCCTTAGAGGGTTAATTTTGAAAAATCCTTTCTTAGTGCATCCCTAGACCTTATAAGGAACCTACGTGCCAATTTGGAATATCTAGAACCAGCGGTTTGGGCTGTGCGTTGATATGTCAGTCAGTCAGTCAGTCAGTCAGTCAATCAGTCAGTCAGTTTCTTCTTTTATATATTTAAAAATTACCCCTTGTGTGTCTCCAGCCCGTTGTGCTAAAATTTCATCTTTAATTGTATCCCGCGTAAACAGAGCGCGGATTAATAAAAAGAAACCGCTGGCGCAGATGCGGTTCGTTTCATTTGCTGCTTTAAAAAATTCGTGGCGTAAATTATAATTTGAAATCCTTTTTAGGGCTTCAAAGATCTTGAAGTGGGTCTTGCTTTTGCCAAGCTAAAGACTTTATTAATTGCATTTATGTTAAAAACACTATGGTTTTTTTTTCGATTACTGCAATTGCGTTGCAGGCTGCTGTTTCCCATGTCAAATCATGTGTAATCCCCAAGGAAGTGGGGTTGAAATTTTTAACGATCTCTACACTAAAGTCGCGCGCACCGGCTAGGCTAGTTTGTATTGTGTAAAACTATCCAGCACCCCTCAAAATATTGCTTTAAGCTAATATTCAAAAGCAAACAAAAGTTAAACAAAAGTGATAAAACTCATAAAGTGCTAAAAGTAGTAAACCTTCCTCTATCAGCACGGAGCATTCGAGAAACTCAACAAGCGCTGGATTAACGCAAATCTGCGATTGCTTGTACTCCTTGTAACTTTGTTCACTTGTCAGTTTTGTATACCAAAAATTGCTTTATCTGAATAAAAAAGACACTTCATCGCCTAGAAATGTACATTTAACGTAATGTGACATAACTAGCAGTTTCAAACCATCGAATGTCGTGATAGTTGTGTGTTCACTTAAGTGACAACCTTAGCATAAAAGTGCATCAAGACAGAAAGATCCGCACAGTAAGAGGATTGTTATACAATTCATGACAAAATGTCACTTTCAAAACGTCAGCCGATGTAATAAATTAAGTAGGTGCTGTAAAAATTGTGTAAAACAATAATAGCTTTAATCTAACCAGAAATATATTTTACTAAAACAAATAGTGCTTTAACTCAAACAGAAATTTAACTGAGGTGTTGGAATAGAAATGTAGGTCTATATTAGGGCTATAAAATGACAGAAGCAGGCCCTCGAGTTGATGGAGGGACGGTCTGCATCCTATAGCCTGTTTTGCAAAGTCTGGCCCCTTCTTTTTTTACCTAAACTTATGAATTATGTAATTTTTTTTTACCAAATATCAACAATGTTGCATATCAATCGATAGGTCTTTAAAAATAACATCGAGGTTTATTTTAAAATTTTGTGATTAAGTGAATATTTTCTGACATAATTGCTTCAAAAGTCAGTAAAATTGTGCCCTCCCCCCCCCCCCCCTGTAACTTTTGAACCGTAAATCCAAAAAATATTAAGAAAAAATGTAGAAGATGCGCCTTATCACATACTTTCTACGAAAATTATTATCGCCAAAAAAACTCCTTCCATAGGCATCAGATACGACCTTTTGTTATTAATTTGGTTCTTATTCCATTGAAGGTACGGAACCCTCCATTATGCAAGGTCCGACACGCACTTGGACGGTTTTTATTTAAATTTTGTACCTTTAATTGTCTGTCCGTTGTTCTTCCAAATTTCACGTCTGCAGTTAAGAGTATTTGTATTGTATTCCATTCTTATTTGCCCTGTCAGTCCGATACCATACTGCTAACTAACCAAACGTATCTGTCCCGGGATCAATGAACCGTCAATCGCGCATGTAACATTACCCGCGTCTCCCTAATGCTGTCGTTACGGGGAACAGAATGGAAGCTGAAAAGGTAAAAATCGGATCATATTCTGATATGTAAATACTGTATGATTTGGTGTTATCTATAAACTTGTGCTGTTCTTAAGAACGTTCTCGTTTAACAATATTCATGGCATAGCTTTAATTATAGTGGAGTACGGGAACGGTAAAATTGCCCTGAAAAAAACATAACTCACAAGTCCGATTTTTTTTGGTATCAGCAAGAGTACACTGAGCACTAATGGCGAAAACTTTTTTCTAACTGTTTTTGAGGTCGCTGAAGGTATTAAAAATAAATTTGTTAGCGACATTTATAAGTTTAACAAAAGATAATTCGAGTGGTATTTCTTTTCATTAGATTACCGTCAAACTGGTTGAGTAACACATTGCTGGCTTAGGTATAAAATGTAAAAAACTGGTATTTTTGAAGTTGCGATATATATTTACATTTATAATGATTTGGTGAAACCAAATCAGAATGGGAAGGAAAAAAACAGTCAATACACCAATAGCAGAATAAAACATTCCCACCTGCTCCCATATGGCTTTTTATGTGCGAGGAGATGGAAAGTTTTTTTGCCCCTTCCTATATTCATATGGAGGGAAATATTCCTATCGGTTCCCAGCGGGCACAGATGGAAATAGGTGTATTTTCATCCATTCCTGGCGGGTACAGACGTCGAACGAGAGGAGTCATTCGCATGTGCGCTGGCCTTGATGAAGGTCATGCGCGGTGGAGACAGATAATAAATCTAATACGGGAATAAAAAAATCCCACCTGCTCCCACATGACTATCCATGTGGGAGTAGATGGAAAGTTTATATTGCCTCCTATTATTTTTACATGAAGGGAACTATTCCCATCGGTCCCTAGCGGGCACATGTGGGAATAGCTACCTATGTTCCCGGCGCGTACTGACGTCGAACGAGAGGAGTTGTTCCCATCTCATCATCCCATCCCATTTAATTACCGCGTAGTTATGGTGTCCGAGAGGCAACCAGATGGCTTGCAGTATTTGACCTCCCGAAGTGTTGTGGAACCGCCCTGTGCAACCCGAACTGACCCAACTTGTACTTTGTTTGCCCCCCCCCCCCCCCCTCTTATTTTTTCCCGGTTTCCAACACTGACAGATTGATCGACTGACCAGGCCAGGGTGAATGGCAATTTGCATGCTTGGTCTTCATCACACGAATACACTGGACATTAAAAAAGTCAAAGTGGGGTTAGTTCGGGTTGCACAGTCCCACAACACGTCGGGAGCTCAAATACCGCAAGCCACCCAGTTACCTCGCGAACACTGCAACTACGCGTCATTGCTCTGAATATATCAGTAAACAAATAACAGCCATCTATGTTCATTAGTATGATTTAATCAACTTACTGCTTTAACGGCTTCCTAGCCTAGTCGGTAGTGACACTTCCTATGAAGCAGGAGGTCCCGGATTCGAATCCTGAATAAGGTATTTATTTGCGTGTTTAACTATCACGTTCCTGAGTTATGGATGCTTTCTATGTATTTAAGTATCTATATGTATTTATCTATTATACAATGTGTTATACCCAAGATTAGAAACCTAAAAACTATTTGTTCAGAATCTAGAGTGGAATCGATTGCAGTATATCTCAACATGGGAATACTTTTTCTTTAATTTTCCAATTTTACACGCGTCGAGTCTTAAAGTTTCTAATACTACAGTTTACTATGTTATCGAGAGGTTAGGAGATTGACAAAGTAGGTTGATAGTTTGACATGACATGACACATGTAGAGATGTGACAACAACGCAACAAATGTATAGTTAACAATTGAATAGAATTGCAAGGAAAACGAAACATACGAATATCTTTCAAAATAAGTAACTGGTTGAAAAATAAATACTCGAGATTAATTAGCAATAATAAAAATAATTTGGGGGGTCTGGGGTTTTTAGTGGCTCAAGTAACACGTTGTATATACTCGTATCGTCGCCTAGTAACTACAACTACAACATAAGTCTTATTGAGTAAGCTGTGGGACTAGGTTGATTTGTGTAAGCTTGTCCCATAATATTTATTATTTACTACTAGAACAAGTTTTGTGACATCTAAACTAAGAGTGTATTTCCATTTTTCCACATCACATGTGACGAACCGATAGGAATACAGCGTATAAGGGTATCAATAAACGATAAGTCTTTCATATTGATTTATTTTACTAGTCAATACACTACTGGAATACATTATGTAACATCTAAACAAAGACATTAGTTAATAAACGATAACAACTTTTCATATTTATTTGTTTGATTTAGTCAATTTACAACTGGTACAAGTTATGTAATAAAGTAGTGTCAAGATCATTTTGAATCCCGTTTCCGTTTACCTATTTCTGCTGCGGACTGTACAAATTATGTAACATCTTAAGTAACGGCATCATTAAACGATAACAGTCATCATATTTATTTATTTTAATTTACTCTTACACCCAATTATTTCGTACATTAGTCCCTGGACTACTAGTTAAAGCAATGACACGTAGTTTCAGTGACCGCGAGGCAACCGGATGGCTCGCGGTATTTAAGCTCCTGAAGTGATGTGGAACCGCCCTGTGCAACCCGAACTGACCCAACTTGGACTGGAGCGGAAATAGAGGGGGAGTGCAATTTTTTTTTTTTATCGCGAGGCAACCGATTGAAACAGCGGTTTCCTAAAAGAATGTACGCTGGTTATACAACAAAATTTGATTGCCATCCCTCCTGGTTAAAAGTTATTTAATTTAAACATCTAACCAAAGACATTCATTAATAAACGATAACAGCCTTTCAATGTAACTTTTCCCATCTGTGCCCACCGTGGACCGAAGGGAACAGTTTGTTTTCCATCTGTGCCTAACCCTCGTGACCACAGGCGGAGACAGGTGAGAATATACTTAACAAAAACATCAATGAACGATAAGACTTACAATTTACTTTTTTAAACTTGTCGATCCACTACTGGGATAAGTAATGTAATATTCATATCGTATATGAAAGCTATTTGAATCCACAACACCACAGACAACTATTTGAATTCGGCACAATTCAATAATTGACCACAAAATGCACTTATCTTCGACATTTTGTTTTGTTTGAGAGGATCATCGCCATCGCGGTTGAGCGGTGAGACACACACAAAGACAGTGACACGGCGCGTCGTGATTGGTGGACCCGCTCGCGCTGCCCGCGCACAAGACTCCCGCGCTAATCTCCATGCGTTCAAATTACGAATTGAACTGATAAGTTCATAAAACTTACAGCGATTGATAAATTCGTTATTTCTTTTTAATAAACATTACTATAATAATTATAAACTAAACACGCTGACTTTAAAATTTCGGAGATTTCTTTTATGGTCAAGACAACGCTTTTAAAATTCAAATGCTGTAATAAAATCAATCTATTGATGAATCTATTATAATTTAAACATGATAGTTACTTTACATAGCTTTCAATACAATGCAGTCATCATAAAACACTTGAAAAATGTTTTTGTGGAAATATGTTTTTTTTTTACGTTTTACATAATACTGAATTAAGCTGTTGAAAAATACGTTATTAAATGACAGCCGATGTTCAAACAGTCAAATACTATTATGTCATGAAGAAAAATGCCATTTGTATAATCTTACCTTGAATCAAGAAGACCTGTTAACAAATACCTACTTTATACCTAAATCTACACCAAAACCCGATATTTTTTTTTTATAAGGAGTACTTCTCAGAGTATTCTAACCGACTACAAAAAATTGGCCACTTGTGAGTTATCGAAGCTGATTTTGTTCGTGTACCCGACTATTACAGATGATGCTAAATTCACGTCCATCAGATACATCCGAGCGACCGACGTGATCACAAATATCTGAACAACGCCTCTATTCTCAAGGCGATAAAGTGTATGTTCAGATATTTTTGAGCACCTTGGCCGCTCCGATATATTTGATGGCGACTGTAACACACATTTCAACTAAAATTTTAGAGTTAGCGTTTATGCCAGTAACCGAAATGACAGCGTGGTCGTGTCACGTATATCTTAGTTACATTACAGGTCCATTTGCTGTTGCTATCAGGCGGGCAGTTGTTTGTCACCATCATGGTATAAGTTTTTTAAAGCTATCTTGTCTACAATTTCGTATATCTTTGAGACATCGTAAAGTGGTAACGGTGATAAATAAAGTCCAACTCAAAGCATCTTGAAGATCGTGTCGGTCTAGCTGCCAAGTTTTTCAGGCAAACAGATAAGGAAAACCAAAGAATATTAATGAATACGCGAGCCCATTTTCCAACCGAGCGGCCAAACAGTTCACAAACTACGTATACGCCGAAATACGAATATATTCGTAACTTCTAATATAGAAACTCCACAAAAACCTCCATTACGGCAGGCGCGGCACGCGAGCATCTCCCGGCCTGATTAAGATCGATCACCGACCGTCGTGAATAAATCGCTTTCGGCAATAATCGGGGCTACAAATATGTTTTCCGGATTGTGCGTTTTTAATGGCAAAGTGTATCTCGCGTTTGTTATCTAAAATTGAGAATGCTGTACTGGAAGAAATTCTCTTGACTTAAGATCGGCGATAGCAAAACCTAAACGTGCCAGTTTGTTTGATATTTCTGGTAATCTTGAACCCAAGAAAATAGGCTACAGTTTAAGTCGCTGCAAAGCTTAGATCGTGTTTTCTACTCTTCGTATAACACTTCTTTTTCCTCCTAGCGTTTGTCCCAGCTTTTTGCTCTATTGAGCCTGGGGTCCGCTATGCAACCTAATCCCAGGAATTAGCGTAGGCATTAGTTTTTACGAAAGCGACTGCCATCTGACCTTTCAACCCAGAGGGGAAACTAGGCCTTGTTGGGATTAGATTCGGTTACCTCACGATGTTTTCGTTCACCGAAAAGCAACTGGTAAATATCAAATGATATTTCGTACATATGTTTCGAAAAACTCAGTGGTACGAGCCGGGGTTTGAACCCGCGACCTTCGGATTGAAAGTCTGACGTCTTACCGCCAGGCCACCAGCGCTTCTACTTTACTTTACAATTTTCATGCATAATACCTATTATATAATTTGGTATACTTATATAAAGGGCGCTCCACAGATTAAAATGAAGAAATCTTTGCATTATTTGCATATCATCGTAGCAGAGCTTGAAATTGAAAAAATTGTGCGCATCGAGAAAAAGTTGTGAATTTTTGACCATGGATAGAGTGCCCCACGATGAATATTTTTTTATATGAGTATAGGAGGTCCGTAAAATTTTTGGATCAAAATTCAAAATTCATCTTCAAAATCAGGGGTCCCGTGCAATATGTTTTTACTCTCTGTTTAAGGCTGCTAGGGGTTGTGTGGTAAGGTATAAAAATTTTACGGACCTCCTATACTAAAAAATATTCATCGTGGGGCACTCTATCCATGGTCAAAAATTCACAGCTTTTTCTCGATGCGCACTTTTTTTTTCACTTTTGTACTGATAGAAAACACTACTATCGGTCCTTTTATTCAAAGTAAAATATTGAGTAAAACGGTACTAAAGTATAAATAGTCAACAGTGAAAGAGATAAACAAGTAGCATCTAAAGAAATACCGATTAATTGACACAAAATAAATAGTGTCAGCTTGAAACCAAGAAGTTGCAGCAATCAAACTGGAACGAACTAGATCACCAGCTCAGACTTACGGGAGTCAAACAAAAAGCATTTCAAGACGGGACTTCATAAAGCCGGACTATCCGGCTAATCGCCCGAGGCTCGTTAGTCCGGAATCCGAGAATTCCAGTAATGGTGTCTTGACGAACATCGACTCTAGTTGATTAATAGTGAGCCTTATTAACAACGACGTAAGGTTCAACAATGCTTAGTTGTAAGTGTTGGTAGAACTATTACTAGTACCTAAACCTCTGAGGTATTCAATAGTGGCAATATGCGCCACAAAAATACATAGTTACAAAAATTGATAAAAATATGCTTTAACAATTTTTGAAAAATATTTTCGTACAAAATAAAATAAACTTGGCCTTGTAAGATTATTAATTCATAAAAGATTTGAGTCAACTGTGATCTGTTTCCAATATAATCAGACCTCATCATCTAAGTATAATTGGAGATCAAGCTTTATCTGGTTTTACTAGGATAACAATTATTTTCGGTGAACGGTTATGTAGCTAGCTGTTAGCTTCATATGACTAAGTACTAGTTACATTGGGAGAAGGATGAAGTTTCTCAATGTTTTTAACAGGGATCTTGAATATTTAGAAGTTACCATAGAGATCGAGTGGCATTAGTAAATGGCATCCCACCAAAAACATAAATGTAAAAAAGGAGAGCCAAGTTCAATACAAAAATTATGCTTGGCTGTGGGCTTCGCCGCAAAAAGAATGGAGATCTAAATGAGTGCCAAGTTCTATGCAAAATCTAAATATGTATTTATAGGAACAAAATAACATTATGAACAAGTATTAAACTCAATTTCTTTGCTTTATTGGATACCTATAACAATTGCTGTTATTTAAAAATGTGAGATCTTAAAGTAGGTTAGATTTGACTTGGCCAGTTTTCATTACATCAGTAATTTTATAAAGTTATTCAACATATATATATATTTTAATTTTGATAAAAACTGGCCAAGTCAAATCTAACCTAGTTTAAGATATCACATTTTTTTATCCATTTAGGTATCCAATAAAGCAAAGAAATTGAGTTTCATACTTGTTCATAATGTTATTTGTTGCTATAAATACATATTTAGACTTTGCATAGAACTTGGCACTCATTTAGATCTCCATTCTTTTTGCGGCGAACCCCACAGCCAAGCATAATTTTTGTATTGAACTTGGCTCTCCTTTTTTACATTTAAGTTTTTGGTGGGATATCATTACTTTTTGTAAAGAAAACTAGGCAGGAATTGAGATTTAATGTTTTTTCTTGCGTTTCCGTTGCATGGTTTTCTTTTTTATGCTATTGTCTACATTCTCCCGCGAGCCGCCGATGACACGCCGTTGGCCGGTCGTTTAGCGCGTATTACAAGTTTTTTGTATGGGAACACCACTTATTATTTGACTTAACTTTATTTTTATATTTATAGCAAATATAATAATACATACATTGGGATAGTTTCAAATATCTGCTTGTAACGGTTCCAATTATACAATATAAAAAAAAATTGTTTGGGGACCCCCCTATTTTTTTACTTTTTTTTATTTTTAGATTTTTTCCTATGCTTACACACAATTACCGAGCTGGATTCCAAATTTCATCCTTCTAGGTCATCTGGAAGTAGGTTAGGTTTAGGTACTATATATCAGTCAGTCAGTCAGTGCTAAAATTTACGACTTTTTGACCTTCATATCTTTATAACCGTATGAGCTAGCTTCATGAACTTTGGGCTTCTAGATGTCCTTATGGATATAATTAAACACACGTAGTTTTATGTGTTTACGTTAAAGAGGTTTTGAGTTATAGAAGGGTCAAAAGTGGCACCAAGTGGTTCGTGTAATATACACTTGGCGCTGGCTAGCCAGTTCCTTTGCTTGAACTTGGCTTGACACGCTGCCGCGTGTCTAGATGTCATTTGTTATTTTTAATGGCTGCAAAATTGTTAATATAGGATTCAAGAATCATAACGAAATACCCAAACGTAACAAAACCAAAGCTTAAGGACACGAAACAGTACTCATATATACTCACTACTCTCACGAGCAATGATAACGGGACACCTTGTATGGAAACCAAATAGCGTCTAAATGATTAAATACTTACGTTTTTGCGTATTTTTGTTTGTGTTATTTTTGTTCCTTCATTTCCGTATTTACGTATATTTTTTTAATATTTACATGTGTAGCTCTAACTCTCTACTATATTTGTGTTAAATACAATTTTTATTATTTTCTTCGGTTTTTGTGTTTTTTTGTTGTGGCATAACCAAATGGATCCTACGGAGGACCAGCGCTAGCATCCATACTAACATTATGCTGAGGAGGGTCCGTTTCATGGTGTTACACTCTAGTTCGTCTTTATTTCACACATTTTGTATCACATTATGTGTCTGTGAATTTGTAGGGTATGTGTCTTGAATCTTTTATACGAAGTTACAAGTTTTCACTTCCTATCTTTGAACAAATGTTTGTAGAAATCCACAAAGTCCTAACCAAACACGGTCATTTTTCCCAGATAGAGTTTTCCATTAAGAATAGCCCCAATGTAATTTTCCAGTCATACCCAAAACCGCTGTACCTTAAAAAGCATTCTTCAATTAATTTGGGGTTCTTTTAACCGAGACCCATATATCACGGGGTGTAATTTACCCACGTCAGGCAGGTAATCGGGATAAATAAATAAATAAATATTAGGGTTGTGTTTTCTAGTCTCTAGATTTAGATTCAATTGCGTCTGACAAGTCTGGCGTCTGTGAGTTAGGATCAAGGGAAAGAAAAAAAAGGCGAGGAATTCTTATAAAATATCCGTCCGGCCGCCTGTATCTGTCAAGGTTTTTTCAGCTAGGTACTGAAATAATGTAGGTAATGTTAGTTTCTGTGTAGTTTTTTGGCTGCTGAAGTGAGGGTAGTTTATGACTGTACTTTTTAAATTTGCCTAAGCAGCTATATTATTGTATACAAATCATTAGCAGCGGAATTAAATACTTAAGCAGGCTAAGACTTTAATGATCTTGACATGCTTTTGTTTTCTTAACCCCCGGCATAAAAAGAGTGGTGTTATAATTTATAATATAAGTTTAGTCGCTATGTGTGTCTGTGTATCTGTCTGTGCCTCCGTAGCGCTAAAACGGTTGATCCGATTTAAATTGTTTTTAGCGAGTGGTCATAGACTTTTTTCAAAATCATTTCAGCCGTTTCGGGGTTTTTTCTAAATATTTAATTTAATAATAGTTACAAATTACGTTGTTTCAAGTTCGTTTGAAACACATAATACTGCTCAACAGAAATAAATGAGAATGATCGTGTGTGATAATACATTTTATGGTAATTATTTGTAGGGTTTTAAAAGTTTTACTGTGACTTGTTTTGGTTTAGATTATTTTCCCATAAAATATAATTATTAACATTCGCTCTCTGAAAGTCTATCAAATAACTATAACGAATATTTACTGCGTCCGTAACAAAAACGTTATTATTTTCCTTTAGCATCTAATAACCATCAAATCCCCAAAATGGCCACTAAAATAAGCTATTTTTAATAAAGGCAAGTCGTAATAAGGAGTTTACCACCTCCTAACGACTGCGTTTGGGAATTAGCTGCATAAAGTGGTAATGGCGGCACAGATCACATACTAGACGGTAAATGACTTGTGTTCTGGCACATCTATATTGATTCAGTTATTTTCATACCTAGGTACAGTCACCGGCAACAGTATCTTCCTACACGAAGGCCGCAAAAAGATGTGACACGCTCTTATTTGTAGAGCCATATGAGCGTGTCATATATTTTTGTGGCCTTCGTGTAGGAAGATACTGTTGCCGGTGACTGTACGTCTACATTTATACAAGTACAAAACTTAATGATATAAACAAAATTTAAGCTTACCGCTAATACATGGGCATTGATCTATACTCAAGAAAGAAATCGGATCCCATTGTATGGAAATTTCTATACAATGTTATTTGTTTACTACCTTTAGTATAAGTATTCTAATGGGGATCAATGTTACTCTGCGTCCGTATTAGGAAACACCTTAGACAACCCTACACGTGATCCCTGGGTGGTGCTAAAAGAGTAACAAACTTGGCAGCTGCACTGTCCCATCTGGACCTCGCAGCACTCACTGGATTTTATTTATCATCTGCTTTCCCACTACTACTACCCCAGGAAATAAATGCCTATCTATATCCAGTGACATGTAGCCATACGATAAATAAAAGTATTCTAATACTGTTGGATACAACGTAGCGTAATGTTTTCAAGTAAAATACTATACGCCTGCACTTTGCATACAATCTACTCTGTTTTTTCTTTATATATTCGTGGTATACCACGACGGTGGCAAACAAGAATACGGCCCGCCTGATGGTAAGCAGTTACCGTAGCCCATGGATGCCTGTAGAGGATTCACATGCGCATTGCCAACCCTTTAAGAGCCTGTAAACTTCTTTTTTGAAGAACTCCGTACTGCAGCCCCTTGGGATAACCTCGGCAAGGAGTTCATTCCACAGCTGGAGCGTTCGCGGGAGGAAATTCCTCTTAAACAGTTGCACAGTGCATTTTTGAGCTAAACATAATAAAACTGACTGAAGAACAAATTAAATTATTTTAATAAATATTTTGATGTTTATTTTAAGTAGACACACTATTATATAAATTATAAACTTATATAGATGTCATATACACCTTAATAATGCGCCTTAGCATTTACAAAGATTGCATATACACGGGAAAATTCGACCGGTGCTGCTGTGACCCGGGTGGCCAAGTGGTTAAGGCGTCTGCCGCGAATGCAGAAGACACTGGTTCGATCCCAGCCCTGGGCACCGGAGGCCTAGGTCACTTTTTCCTTTGTATATGACATCTATATAAGTCTAAACATAATACATGGAGGAGAGACTACCTTACTTGATACGAAGTCTATCGGAGGAAGTCTCTGAATGGCGGTCAAAATCGCTGTTTAATAAGAAACTGTACGTCGCGTGCCCACGCACCATTAGTGTGGCGGGCATCTAAGGAGCGTGTGGCGGGCCTCTTACAGTGCATATCAAAATTGACTTGATTGCACTACAATACGGTATGTATTTGAATGCGTTTTCTAACGGCTGATACGTCTTTTATGCGTGGTGGGAGTCCGCTAAGAGTGCATAGCAATTTCGTATTGATTGTGTAGATTATGTAATTTTAAATGGCGGAATTATCGAAATTTCCATATAGAGGTTTTGGCCAATTATTGTGATCGGTTGGTATGATTAAGATAACTTCTTCTACGTGATAATTTTACAAAATATAATAGTTTTAGTTACAAATAATTACTAAATTCTAAAAAAGGAATGAGAAAAAACACGCCACAGAAATTACCTGCAAAATACTTTAGTTTTTTATGAAAAAGTATAAAAGTTTTGGTCAATGTACGAAACATAAATTTAAGAATGTAAATATAGAAAAATAATTCAAAATACTCATATCTAAAATGAGTAAAATACCCCCAGATATTATCACTCGTTGGTAATTTATTTATTATGAAATATAAATAAACTTAAATTTATACTGATTATATGAATCATTGCTTAACTGGAAGAGATCCCTTAAAGTGATACTTTTCGCCTTTATACAAATGTTATGTATTTTTTCCTGTTGTATTCTTAATTTTTTGCACAATACAATACAAATACTCTTTATTGAACACCTCAAAAAGAAAAACACTACAGAAAATACAGCAAATTTAATGTAGAGGTAAACAACAGGCAGCAATAAAGAGTCTTACTACTACTACTTTTATTGATTCTGATACTATCTTAAATAAGCTAATTTAAAAATAAATCAAATATCAACAATCTACACTAGGTTCATATTGTTTGATATGATGCCCACGGCAGCATTTTATCACCACACAGCTCGCCGCCGGCAGGGTGTTCATCCTCACACCCTGGAGCCCAAAGGGTCGCGCACGGTTAGGTTTAAGAGGAATGAACTCCCTGCCGAGGTTTTCCCAGCGGGCTACAGTATGAGGTTTTTCAAAAAAGGAGTGTATAGGTTCTTAAAGGGTTGGCAACGTGCATGTGAATCTTCTGGGGTTGCAGGCGTCCATAGGCTTCGATAACTGCTTACCATCAGACGGGCCGTATGCTTGTTTACCACCGTCGTGATAAAAAAACATATATTCGCATAGCATTTAACGATTTTCAAAAATTCAGCCATGATTTTTTTGAATTTATCTCAAAATAACCTGTAGTGCAACAGTTCCTTAAACTATGTAGTATCTACATATACTAAAGTTATCCTTCATCACAAACTTTGTTCTGTAGCCCAAGCGCTTAGCGCACTAAAAAAGTAAAAACTCGTACCCAATGTAACATCATATTTCCACACCGTACCACCGTTAACACAGACTGACCATTCTTGATCCTTATTTCAATCACATAAGGTCTACTTCTGCAATATATTACCAGCCTCTATTGTCCGCAACAATTGCGTATTTTTCCCGTATCTGTTCACGCGCCGCTACACCAGGTGGAGATAAAACTAACGCGCGCTTCTAATTTTGGTAAACATTGTCTGTTTGACAAAAGAATTGTTTTCGTTTATTTTTATTCGAACTTCGCACTGAGAGTGAGCTCTTTGTTAGGTTTCCGTAGTCAACTAGGAACCCTTATAGTTTCGCCATGTCTGCCCGTCCGTCCGTCCGTCCGCGGATAATCTCAGTGACCGTTAGCACTTGAAAGCTGAAATTTGGTACTAATATGTATATCAATCACGCCGACAAAGTGGTAAAATAAAAAGTGGAAAAAAATGTTTTATTAGGGTACCTCCCGTATACGCAAAGTGGGGAGTGATTTTTTTTTTTTCGTTTTAACCCTAACGTGTGATATATTGTTGGATAGGTATTTAAAAATCAATAGGGGTTTACTAAAATCATTTTTTGATAATGTAAATATTTTCGAAAATAATCGCTCCAGAAGTTAAAAAAAATGTGTGTCCCCCCCTCTAACTTTTGAACCATAAGTTTTAAAAATATGAAAAAAATCTCAAAAGTAGAACTTTATAAAAACTTTCTAGGAAAATTATTTTGAACTTGATAGGTTGAATAGTTTTTGAAAAAAAATACAAAATAAATTCTGAACTAAGTATGTAATTTAACCGTATAAGCAGGTATTTATTGTACCTGTAATTTCTACAAAATCACAATGAAATGACGTGCTTTCAAATAAAGCAAAAACGGTGAAAATCGGTTAACGCAATAAAGAATTATCCCATAAAAATCATCTTCCATACTTTAAGCTCGCGCGCAATAGTTTACTTAATTTGCCGATAGATGTCGCTGTACGTAGAACGCTCATATCATATCCTACATGGCGGTGTTATTTTAACTCTTAAGTGGGGACACTTACTGTGACGGACGGAAAACTACGGAACCCTACACTGAGCGTGGCCCGACACGCTCTTGGCCGGTTTTTTAAGGCTGTTGTGGGTACTAGACGACAATACATAAAATAGATAAATAAATAAATATTATGAGACAATCTTACACACATCATCAACCTATTCCACAGTAAGCTTAATACTCATACTCATTCAATAAATTTTATTCATAATATTTTAAATATTACATGTCAAAAGATTTCATGGCATACATTTTAATTACAATTATATAATATTAAATATTATGATCGGTGAACATACATAGAAAAATATAAAAAAATAGCAAAAACAAAGATCCTGACAAATTGAGAACCTCCTCTTGAAATCTTGAAGTCAGCTGAAAATATAATTATTAATCAATTTGTTATGTCAGCTTGCAATTAGCAGGTACTGAAATTGATTTTGTTTCTGTTAGGAAATTCAGTGACAGATTAGAAAGTTTTTTCAATTAGCCATTTCTTTAGTCTGTTTTGGAACATGTTGGTGCTATTTATCTAATAATTTGAATTCAGCCGAGCGGGTATCGCGTTATATATATTTGGAACCATGACTAGCATGGTTTAGGAAAACTTGGTCAGTCGGTGGAACGGGAATAACAGCCTCTCCTTGCTTCCTAAGCGGGTACGGGAGGGTTTGCTAACTTCAAATGTGTGTTTGTACATATGTACATGCTTCGCTATTATGTAAATTAATTGTGACGGCAGTGTAAATACCTTCATGTGAGCCAACAGATGTTGGGCCGGTGAACCCGGTGGAGCCTTTGCTATAATCCGTAATGCACGTTTAATAATTAAATTAAAAGACAAGATAGAAATAGATAAATACTTTAATAGATAGACAACTCCATCCAGGAATCCATAACTCAGGAATAAATATCCCTGATAAACACACAAATGCCCTGACCAGGCTTCGAACCCAAGACCTCCTGCTTCGTAGATAGGTTCGCTAGTGATTAAATAAAATTTAAACAAAATGTGCTGTCCCGAAGAGGTATTGGGAGGTGTTTGAACATTGATTGATTTTTGTGGCATTTGAGAATACAAAATGCGTAAGATGGTATAATAACTATCTTCTGATTCAAAAAAATATTTATAATTTAACCAAATGTAATAAATAAGAAAACATCAACAACAGTTTTCAACTACATTGCCTAAAACATTAATTACTTTTACTTAATGACAAACATCTCAATCAATAGCATTCGTCAACTAACAAAACTAATGCGTTCCCTAAGATATATGAAGTGCCTGATTCGTCTCCGTTAGCTCAGATTAATGGTCGACGTAATTAATTGAGTTATACTGGGGGCGATCGATTGTCTGGTTGGAAGTAATGTCTGCTTCACTGGGTTGAGTTAGGCGACTGAAAGTTGTTAAAAGATTGAGTTGTTCTGAATTAAGACCTAGGAAGACTTTTGTTGAATCCACTAACTTAGGATGTGCAGAAGGAGCTCGTGGTTCTGACTCGAAAGCATCTAAAACTGTCTAAATTAAAAAAAACTGAAAGAAAATGTAGTAACATTAAATTAAAGGCAACTTTATTTTGTGCCACCAAAATTTAGATTTGCCACCTAATTTACGGTGTTCTGAGAATTAAGATTACCTACAAAATCTTTATGAGATTATAAGTTTTCTTTATTTCTTTGTTGCATCAATAAATAATCCGTTTAGTGTTAATTAATTGGTATTAATAAGTAAACAGTGAATTAATAAGTGGTCATGTCTATTTCAAAGCTTAATATGCTACAGATACCACACACAGGTTGCCTACAAAAGAATAATTAACTCTGTCTTGGTTTCCACTGTAAGTTTATATGTGCAAATAAACGGTATTTAATATTAAAATTGAATATGAATGGGGATGTTTATCACTAACGGGGCTGCAGACGTCTCGACCAATGGACCAACGGAAATAACCATAAAATCCAATTTCCCACGTGCTGCAAGCAAGCTTTTACACTCGAGCACAGTGAAAACGTAACGCCTTGTATGGTTTATATGCAGTGACATTTTTTTATTGTCCTTGTATACTCGTATTACTGGTAGTACAAGAATCTCATATATTTTTGGGGCGAGGATCTATTACTTTATATTTTGTAAAAAATAATTATTAAACTAATCTCAAACAAATTAAAAAATATTTTAAATGGTCGTTTTTATTGATATTAAGCATTATGTATGGAAATGGTATGGGACCCAGGTTCAATTGAGCCGAGACTAAACGATGATAAAGAGGATGATTATTAATAATTATATAAATATGTAATTCGGTACTAATATTTTAAAGAATATTTTATGATATACTAACTCTTGGATAAACCAAAAGAATCACCAGACACTTTTAAACACAAGGGCTCCTGTAAAATCTTCTAAATATTTCTAAAGAAGAAACTGACTGACTGACTGACTGACTGACATATCAACGCACAGCCCAAACAGCTGGTTCTAGAGATTCCAAATTTGGCACGGAGGTTCCTTATAAGGTCTAGAGGTGCACTAAGAAAGGATTTTTCAAAATTCACCCCCTAAGGGGGTAAAATGGGGGTCCAAAGTTTGTATGGCGAAACAAGATTTGTTAGACTATTTTATTCGAAACTTCACAGGAGTATTCCTAACGATAAATGAATAAACACGTGTTTCAGGTATTTTGAAAATACAACCCCTAGAACCTCCTTTTTGAGTACTTATAGTACGCGGGCGAAGCCGCAGGAAAAAGCTAGTAACTGTATAAATAGGAAGTGTTAAATGATGCAGGTATTCAGAAAAATATATGGGATAAATTCTAATATATCTTAGAATCTTCTTTTTCCTCCTAGCGTTTGTCCCAGCTTTTTGCTTTATTGAGCCTAGGGGTCCGCTCGGCAACCTAATCCCAAGAATTGGCGTAGGCACTAGTTTTTACGAAAGCGACTGCCATCTGACCTTTCAACCCAGAGGGGAAACTAGGCCTTGTTGGGATTAGATCCGGTTTCCTCACGATGTTTTCCTTCACCGGAAAGCGACTGGTAAATATCAAATGATATTTCGTACAGTTCCGAAAAACTCGGTTATTACCAAAAACTATAATATATCTTAGAATATTGGGATATTATTACACGCGTTAAAATTTAATCAGGTTTACTTTACGCTTCGAGTAAGTAAGCATTAAAATTGGCAATATTTTTGTGGTCTCTATACAAACTACCCTTTTGGCTCTTGACTCTAAGCGCTTCTAAACCTAAAGTCCCTAAAAAACCCTCCGAAGTAAGTCAACAGTCATAAAACAAGGCTCTCACCCAATTTACGCCTACCATTTCCCTACCAAATGGCCTTGTGTTTATTGTGAAAATATTGCCGATTCGGTCGGGCGAGCCTAGTGATGTGCTGCGGGAATATTTTTCAAGGTAAGATACGTAAAATGGTTATGTCAATGGTTTAGTCATTAACTATGCTTCCTTTTTTATCTGATTACAGCCTTACTGACAAGGACAGATAAAGAAGTTCTGTAATTTGAAAATGTTATCAATTTAATAATGTATATTGATATTTTTTTCAAAATCAACATTCTTAAGATCAGTTGGAGCATTATTACTCACAACAAAGCAAAGCCTTTTTGTTGTTAATAAGTAGGTACTGTGACTGTAAAGTTTTATCAATTCTTAGCATTTTTCTCCAAGCAGGGAAAATATTATACATGTACAAATACAAATGTTCAAAATCACGTCGATAACAGTTACTGTCTTACACTTGTTGCTATCAAATTACGCCGAGTCGTTGGCAGAAATATTTGATATGTTCCTACTTTAGTAACTAACAACTTTAAAAAATTACTTTTAGAGTAATTAATATCAAACACAGTCTTGGAAAATTCCCGTACCTAAACATTCCCAGTACTAGCTCATCTCTAGATGGGCAAAGCCGTCGGCGGGCCAATTCTGTCGAGTGTAGAGTCAATATTGGCGCTCCTTGCGAGTGAGATAAGGATTTGAGTAGAGATGACGTGAACTTAGAGGTTAGTTTAGACGATTGTGTTTTAAATTACTTGATCTACGAGTTAGTTTCATTCAATTGACTGATTTGGACATTTTTACGGCTAATATTTAAGTTACTCATGGTGCCGTATTGTAATTTTAAAATACATAAAGGATACGTTAAAAACACAATCTATCCCTAACATAACTCCACACAACAAATAATCAACCAATATTTTAATTTTTGTTTGATTTTTTGAAGTTATATTGGAGTTGCATCGGAATAATTTTCCAGCAAATTTTGTTATTTCTTATTCAGACGGTAACGCGCTAGCTGTACGTATTGGAGTTGTGTTGAAGTTGGTTTTAAAGTTAGGATACGGCCCCTGGACTTTAAGAACTAACGCGGTTATATTATAACACTGCAGCAACCTGCACCGCAGCCTGAGCCGTGCAGTCCACATGGCCTATGACTGCACTTTATGAAAACAAGCTACATGTGGTCACGATCCTCAGCATTGAGGAAACGAGAAAGAAGAAGATTATTAATACTGGCACCGCAACCGGATGGGTGAACGAAACAGTCTACATGCACAGCGCTATCTCGCTTGCACACCGTCGCCGCATGCGGGAACCGCAGCAGTATGATATCCGCTTTAAAGCAACGATCGAGTGTTCGCATTTCGGCAACGCTAGCATAATCGCAAGCATCTCCTAATCTACACTGAACAGCACGCAATTGAAAACGGTCGCTTTGTAACCAAATTTTCATTTGGTGTTTTCTATTTACGCTCTTATTTTCTTGATAATAAGGTCGTGTATAGTTCGTTTTGAACACCTCACCCGTTCAGCTACTCTTGCTGTTGACTATACACCATTTTAAGGACAAATAGATGCGCTTTTACAAATTTATTTAAAATTCACTTGAATTCAAATAGTCGTGAGGGTAGTGTGAAAACTAATGATCTGCTGGTAAATGAACCGTTAAGAGATTCAAACGCATTTAAGCGAATATCCATTGTAGCTGCTAAGCAACACCCACAAAACGCATTGTTTAAAGGACACTCCTCAATAATCTCTTAAAGGATAGAATCCAACACACAATACGTAACTTTCCACAATTAATAATATATCTTTTAAGTTCATTCAGATCCTCAATTACTCACAAAACGAACCAACCATTATGTCAGAACGGGTCGAACCATTAAACTGACATCTCCAATAACTAGTTGTTACTGTAACATATTCATGTCTCCGTAATGTGATGCATAAGATGTTTACTAATTTTACACTTTAGGAAATCAATAGTTTAGTTTAGTTAATATATAACGAAGGTCGCGGGTCACTTCTGAATGAAATTAGCACAAGACCGGGACAAGTGGCGTACACGAAGAGAGGCCTATGCTCAGCAGTGGGCAATAAAGGGCTGATGATGATGATGATGAAGATATAAGAGTAGGAGGCTATCTTGTTAGTCGCGACAAAATGTTTAGTGAATAGCTAAACTCTGTCAATAGACTCAAAGGGCTTGATACCAATGTTTACTGAACGCCCCTTCAAGATTACGTCCCTGATATATCCATCAGGGACGTAATCTAATACCTATTTATTTGTTTGTGTTTCGAGTTTAAGTTTATTGTCTAATGACTTGTGTATATTGAATTTGAATTTAAATTGTGTAAGGGGTGAGCGACAGAACGTTTAGCGAAGTGTTTAAAAATAAAAACAGTATCTACCAAACCTTCGTATTTACTCTATAGTCTAATTCTCTCTTTTCCACTCTGTAGTCTATAGGGATAAAATTGAAATTGAAATTTTCTATCATATTGATTAAAATATACATAGGACCGTAACAAATAAGTCGCCATGCAATTTTAACAAGGTTAACCGTGCATGTAAATAAATAGAACGCAAACTAAACTAGGACTAACTTTGAACACTAAACAGAACTCCGATCAATACTACACAAAGGATAGTGTTCAGCTATAAATATGTTAGAGTGTACGCTTCCAATTTATCTAGGAACGTAGATAAACAGAGTTTGCTGACACTACCTACTCAAACAGTACCTACCTATGCACTTTGTATTCCTAGTATATTGTATGCATGTCGTTGTGTAAGAAATAAAAATATATAAATATGAATAAGGTCATCGCATTGAGGTTCGGTTGTAGAACTGGAAATGCTTTCCAATTCTGGATGGACAGTCATGTCTGCAAATATGGTTACATTTAATGTGTCATAAATTTGTAGCCACTCTATTACCAAGGCGTAAACTTTTGAATACATGTTTTTGTCACATTAAATGTATCCATATTTTTGGGCGTAACCGTACTTATTTTACAAAAACTTTTTGAAACGCACGCAGCAACGCACAATGTGACATCAGCATTAGCCACGGGTGACTGTTAAAACAGTGATACTTGTAATGTATGAAGGTTGTTGGTATGAAACAAACATATTTCATCTCTCCTGTTCGGAAAGTTTTATTTTCCTGGGTAGATAGCCGGGTGGAAAATTGCTTTTCCATCCCTAGGGTGGAAAGTAATTAGCTGTGTTAATTGTGGATTGAGCCGGTGCCCACCCGGATGCCCTGCTCCCCGACCACCGGCAAAACATTGAATTAGTCTTTTTCAAAGTGTTCAAATTTTACTTAACATTTTTATAGATTATTCTTTATATACCTGTTTTATAAAATGTGCGTGTGGTATTGTACTTTCCTCACAGTCGAAATGAAAAGCAGAGTGTTTAACTCGGGTGAAATGACCCATTTCACCCTCGAACTATTGGCGCTCTCACTTCGTTCGAGCGCCAGAAATATCTCAGGTGAAATGGGTCACTTTCAACCCTTGGTTAACAATCTACTATTGCACATTCTTTAAAATTGGTAGCTCATAGATGGATAAGTAATCTAAAACAAACAAACAAATAAATAAATATTATGGGACAATCTTACACAAACCGACCTAGTCCCCACAGTAAGCTCAATAAAGCTTATGATGTGGGTACTAGATGACGATATAATAGATAGATATATGTAAATACTAAAATACATCCATAAGTCAGGTACAAATATCTGTGATAAACACACAAATAAATGCCCTTACCGGGTTTCGAACCCGGGACCTCTTGCTTCATAGGAAGTGTCACTACCGACTGGGCTAGGACGCCGTTAAAGTCAAGTAACTTTACTCAACGAGAAATAAAACGAGTCAATTTGTATAGATTTTAAATGTCCACACAAATAGTCCCATTTTCATATTCCTAGAATGTATATTTCCTTAGGTATAATAACTATTTGAAACCAAATTCAAGCCCTTATATTCAAAGCAGTCGCTGCTAAAATGTAAGAAACCATTAATTCCAAAGTGCTATTAACATGACAATACGTTAAGCAGATCTTAACTGGATTAGAACCCTCAGAAATACCTCCAGTTCACTCCCATTGTCCGTAATGCACACCAGTCATAAATAAAACTTAACCCGCGCAGTTTTAGCGTAGTTTAAATAAACAGTATTTCAACTCTTGGAAGAGCAATGTAAAGAGAGGAGCTGTTTGACACCGTTGTATGATTAGGCATCTTCGTCCAGTGGATATTGTTAAAAACTTTTAACCCCTTTGGCATGGAGTTTTTAAAAACCTTTACGTAGTGGAGTTCTTTGTACGTCTCAAATTTCGTGTTTCTAACTTCAACGGTTTTGGTTGTGCGTTGTCTATTATTATTTAGATAAAGTCATGTCATAAAAGCGCAAAAAATGTAATGATAAGTGTAAAAAATTAAATAAAAAAACAACAACAACAAGTTTTATGTTACAATCTTGTAAAATCGTATGTTTAGACTTCAAGCATTATGATTCCTATTAAACTTAAGTACTTACGATTATAGAGAAAGATGGGCCAGAATTGGCCTATGGCGTGACCCCACAGGGACAAGGAATAGGGCATGGGAAAGGCCAAAGAAAAATGTGTAGACAAAATCGTGGCTACAGCTGGCAAAATATTGGTCTGAGAAGACCAAGGACAGGAAAACTGGCTAAAACTGGAGCAGGCCTTCACCCGAAGTGGAGTCTCTACAGATAAGTTTAATTTTATCTTTACTATTGTTTTATTTTTAATCTGTAATTGTAATTTCTTAGGGAATCAATAAAGTTTTTTTTAATTTATAAGCAACGCAAGCCTCGAAGTTGGACTAAAGATGAACATGTCAAAGACTAAGCTTATGACAAATAGCACCCCACGTAGGATAGAGATAAACGGAAAATCGATTGCATATGTCCATGAGTATCTGTACTTGGGCCAATTAGTTTCCTTCCAGGCGCGCCAGGAGAAGGAAGTCGAAAGACGGACTGAAAACGCCTGGAGGAGCTATTGGTCCATGAAACATCTAATGAAAGGTGACCTCCCTCTATCACTTAAGCGGAGACTCATGGATATGTGCATACTTCCAATTCTCACCTACGGTGCTCAGACTTGGTCTTTGACATTATCTCAAAAGTCCAAACTCGGGGTTTGCCAACGAGCTATGGAGCGCAGCATATTAGGTGTAAAACTAATGGATCGCATCCGGAACACTACGCTGCGCTCCAAAACTCAAATAGTTGACGTAACTCGGAAGGCGGCTAAGTTAAAGTGGGACTGGGCTGGACATGTCTGCCGCATGCCGACTGACTTGTGGGCTAAGATCGCCACTGAGTGGCAACCCGACAGCTCAAATCGAGGATCCGGCAGACCCCGCCGGCGGTGGCGAGACGAGCTTGACTCATTTTTGAAAAAATGGCCAGAGACTGCACAAGACCGGGATAATTGGAAAGAGTGGGGGGAGGCCTTTGCCCAGCAGTGGGACACTATAGGCTCACAATAATAAATCCCTTTGATTAAAAACAGGATAGCTACTCTCCTTCTAAATGTGTGTTTAAACGTTGCTAATAGTTATTTCTGCAAAATAAACAAAATAGGTACTTATGGTTAACACCCCTTATTTTGTTATTAAATCAAATACAAACATTGAAATTATCAACCCAGTCATGATTAGTTTTTTCAATATTTGTATTTAAATGCATTTGATTTAAAAACAAACGATAGTATGAGTGGAATGCACCACTACAAAAACATAAAAACTATTATGACCCCTTAATTATTTGTAGGCAATAATTAAAATTATTATTGTTAGAAATTAGCCTGCTCAATTAAAAACTTCAAGTTACGTTACCAGTGCTAACAGAATAGGATAGTTGATGACTCCAGTACTAACTGCTTTGGACTGCGATAATCAAGTTAAGAGTTCCTGTTCATTCCTTAACTATTTTCGAAACTCGATTCGGAGCCAAACGTATACGAATCGTGTACCGCTTTACATACTTCTTCTTAGAATTATCCGTGTTTCTTGCTTAAAATTTATCATACTTTTTTTTTAGGGGCATAAAAGCATACAGCGACCTTATGGTAAACGGTTACTGTAGCCTGTGGACTCCTGAAACTCCAGGGTTTTTATATTTTATGATAATGACTATGATTGAATTTAATACTCAGGGATATTTGAGATTATATTTTTCGGTTTGTATTTCACATGCATGGACGACGTAATGCATTTTTTTAAATATTTTAATAATAATTTCACTCAAATATTATTTATATCATGATCATATTGATATAAAGAACATTAAAAGCTGGATAGTATTTAATCTGCACTTGTCCAGAGACGACGTTACGTTAACTAAGAGTTAAAAACTAGTAGTTTATGTAACTGTTACGTAATAAGGGTCCTTAAAATACGAGTGTGATACGAGTTTCAAAATAAGATCACACGAGTGTTTTAAGGCCTAATTACGTACAGTCGCATACACTGCTTTACCTACACACATATTATAAATCCTAAATGACGTGTTCGGATACCATTAAGCCCGCTCTACACATTGGGCCAACATTGGCCAATCTAAGGGACGCAGCTATACGGCAGAATGAGATCGCGATATCTCTTGCTCCTGCATAACTGCTTATTTAGATTGGCCGATGTTGGCGCAATGTGTAGAGCCCGCTTTAGAATGACCGCCATTGCACCGCCATGGCCAACTCGATTGTGCGAACGGTCAGGGAGGAGGTTAACTGCGGTCGGGGAGGAGGACTGGATTTTCATTACGTTACTAAAATCGATGTGGTTATACATTTTCGAACATTATTACGACACTGGCACAGATAATACACTAATGTCACATTACTGGTTGCCATAATGGTGGTAATTACATACGGTTTCCGAACGCAGAATAGAGGATTTATGATTTGGTTATAGATAAAAGTATTAACACCTTGATTAATAAAGTAAAGTTAGTAAACAGCTACTATTATAAAGTCACATAACTGTGTACAATATCAAAACCGCGCCCCCAAGTCCGTCCACAATCCACCCGACACTCGCCATGAATATTAAACTTAATAACCTTGATTATTGTCAGGCCGTTTAAAACAAGGGAAATTGAGCTCGTGCTACCAATACTAATGTGTTCTTGTTACTTATTCTTATTATCAACTTGAATGAGATTTTTCCTTTGCGCACTTGCTGGAATACTGATTAATGGAAGTTTTTTTTAGGAATTAGGAAGTTTGAGGAGTTTTGTTAGTGACAATCCGAGTAAGTCTGTCACGATGTGTTCAGTAGACAGTACTAGCATCTTATTTATCCTAGCTTTGAAAGGTATTTTTTTTATACCACGACGGTGGCAAACAAGCATACGACCCGCCTGATGGTAAGCAGCTACCTATGGACGCCTGCAACTCCAAAGGAGTCACATGCGCGTTGCCGCCCTTTACAAAAAGGAGGATTCAGTGTGTTGATGGCTAAAGGAACAAGAAGGTCCCTCATCGTCAACACACTGGGTCCTCTTTGAGCTCTTTGGCAACCTTACTTACTAGCAGGAACACAACACTATGAGTAGGGTCTAGTGCTATTTGGCTGTGGTTTTCTGTAAGATCGAGGTACTTCCCCAGTCAGGCTGTGCTCCAGATTTGAGCGAGATGACATTCGCTGAACGTGCCCTACCACACTGAGCGAGATGCCATTCGCAGAGCCCATACCTCTCTTTTTGGCGTACTTTAAGGACATACCCAAGTCCGGACGTAGTTTAAGGACATACCCCGGGTCCAAAACATACAATATTTTGTCTTGGATAGTAATGAATCAAATTAATATTTTATTTACAAAATACTATTAATAGTTGACTACGGAACCCTAATTAAAAAAAAACGGGGTAATCACTATGGTTTTTTTTTATGGGGGGTAGATTGCTATGGTGTGTGGGTACACCATAACTAACACTCGTAACCACTTCAGATACTCCGTGATTATGGCGCATGTAACCGAAATGTCGGAAACTCATAATATACATTGTGAGGTATTTACCCCGTTCTTAATAGTATTTGTAATGTTAATTACCATGTTAGCTTGAAAGCGTGAATTATTTTATTCCAATAATTCATTTGGTTTCCATTGAGCTAAAAAATATTAATAATTAATTCTTCCACAAATTCAACTATAAACTAATATATCTAACGAAACCCTACGAGACCCAGAGAAACAATATCCGCATCCTTAGTATGTCAGAAAAGTGGTAAATACTCAGCAAATATAATGTAGGTAAATAAGGAATCGGAAAGTAAAAGTGCAAAACTTTTATACGAGTAGATTAAACTTTGTGAATTTATAGCAAAGAGATTGCGATCAAATCTAACTTTTTCTAGATTTATTCATGGTTTTTCAACTTATAAGTTCTATTTGAAGTATTTTCCTATTTTCATCAAGTCGCTGAAAGTTAAGTATAATTATTGAAACAAAAACTTAATATCTAAGGGATGTTGGATTTCTTTCCAGAAATACACACGACGAAAATATAAAATGTGATATTGTTAGCAGATTATGACCTTGTTGATGATGTAGGTTGTTTAGCGACATAAACGCTTTTTGTTTAATGTATTTGTAAATGTTTGTGTGTTTTGTTTTTCCTGTATTTTTATATGCGTGGTTTTTTATTATTTAAAAATACTGTTTTATTTTCAATGTTTGTTTAAAAAAACTTAAAGCTCGAAGAGACCCAGTGTGTTGACGATGAGGGACCCTTTTGTCCCTTAAGCCGTCAGTACAGTAAATCCTCCTTTTTGTAAAGGGTCGGCAACGCACATGTGACACCTCTGGAGTTGCAGGCGTCCATAGGCTACGGTAGCTGCTTACCATCAGGCGGGCCGTATGCTTATTTGCCACCGTCGTGGTATAAAAAAATAATTTAAAAAAACTTTTTGGGTGTTCAGATTTTTGTTCATCTTTTGTGGCATCACCAAATACGGCCCTACGGACGCTATCATCCTAACTAGCATTTTGCTGAGCAGGGTCCGTTGTTACACCAACATGTATTTAATTTGTTTGTCTATATATTTGTATGTTAACATTGTGTACCTAAATTTGTGTACCACTGTGTAATCTAAACCAATAATTACCTAACTGTCACGTTACAGAAAACTGCTTCAACTTGTCTAAGACAAAAATTGACACGAAGTCACGCATATTTTTTTTACAAATTGTTGAAATTACGCTTTAACTTATTTGATCAACACCCTATATCGAAATCGTTAAGTCCTTACCCTCAATCCCCCTGTATATTCGTCACAACTTTTATTAAAAAAGTCCAATTTCACAAAACCAATCATCGCCGCTGATTTAATTATAGAAACAAAAAGTCCGTTGCTCATTTCCTTTTTCCTCGCATTCAGATGGAAACCAACTCTCTGTCACTCACAATAAAGTTCGTTTTGACTTGTAGATTGTAAAGAGTATGATGTGAGAGTAATGTGGAATTTCGGGACCGTCAAAAAGTGCAACAGTCAGCCCCTCTAATGCCGTTAACGAAGGGGCAGGGGGTCGGAGGGACCCGCGGGTCCCTGCAGCCTGCCCAGCGAGCTGCAATAAGAGGATTCTGCACCCTTCGTAGTCTTTGGCGCAAGGCAAAGGATTTAGAAAAAGATTGGCAATAGATAGCAATATTGTGATAGGAGTAAACTTAAGGCTAAAATAGTAAGTTGTACTATACCTGTTATTCAATAGTTTTTATATTTAACATAATCAAAGTGTGACATCACCAATATTTAACGGTCATTAAGGCCAAATTTTTAGGTGCTACACCAATTCTCTATTTTGTCATTTTCTCCTACTTTTTGATGATATGTTCATTCATGTTCAAATTAAGAAACATAAATAAATTCAACTATAAAAAATATAATATAAAAACGTCTTTAATTACCCTATCTCTAAAACTGTTTAATAACTTACAACTGCTCAACAAATGCGTTTTATAACATTATATGCAGGTACTCTTCGAGTTACAAAATATAAATTAAATAGAGTAAGTAAGTCATATCAGTATAAATTGTTCATTTTACCCAAACCAATAAGTTTTTCCACATTTCTTTAGAACATCATGACATTGCTGTCACATAGCATACGTCCAATACGTATGTAACATTTCTATTGTCGCTACCGTTCCTCCCTCGGCCCAGCAATAAAAGAGGAAATTGCATTAAATTATAAGTCGTCGAGCAATCACGTTTTGTTTCCGAGAGGATTTAATGGTTCCTGCAAATCCCGCTCTTAAGTAGACAAATTTAAAAGCTTACTTCGATGTCAGCTGTCCTTAAGTCGCTATGCACTTCATTTAGACGTTTATTGCTTCGTTTGATATACTTTAACTAACCGGGAACTTGTCGCAGAAAATTATAATTTATTTATCTCAAGGACTTTGTCAAACCAAACTCTACCGTAACTTCGTTATTGAAATCGTTTTGTTATTGAAGAGAGTTAGTAAAATTTTGTTACTGTGTTTAGAACCAAGATGACAATCGCCTATTGAAAAGTAAATAAAGTTTCGGAAGTGCAGATAGATGTCGACGAATACAGATGATAATTTACACACAATGAAAGCAAAATATTACTGCGCATTGATAATTAAAATAATAAGAGACCCTCATAAACTGAGTCAGTTTTTTGTAAAAAAAACTTGAAAATGAAACAAAAACAGAGCAACTGACGAACAAATCAAATTATTGTAATTAATATTTTGTTTTTTTCAAGTAGACACATTAATATATAAATTACAAACTTTTATAGATCTCATATACAAAGGAAAAGTAACCTAGGCCTCCGGTGCCCAGGGCTGGGATCGGAAAAACAGAGCAATTTACTAGAAACACAATTTTTAAGTTAGAAATAAGCAAAGAGTATGAATTAAACATATTATAAAACATTAACAAAGTTGGACTGCATTCAAAACACAACATCAACCTTTCTCCACGAACACCTCTAAAGAGAAACGTGGTGGCGAAGTCAATTAAAACCGTAAATTGGTGCCAAAACATGTTTTTATCTGGCCGAGTTCCAGAGACCTAATTTGCGGCGCTGACAGCATTACAACTGAGACACCGAGAGGAATGGTTGCAACTATCGATAAATTCTTAGGGCAATTAGTTCAATAGGTGTTACGGTAATACCTGTAACGTTCGTTACCTACGACATATTGAATAATTTAGGTAAGCTACAAATAAATCCTCTTTATATACATTTTCACATTCTCTCATTCTTTTTAGCAATGTTCATATTTATTTGTTAAATTGTAGTAGGCGTGGTCGGTAGGATATATAGGGTTTTGTTTTTTTTTTATCCGTATTTAAGTGTTTCAATGGTAACTTTCAGTATATTTATTTCTAGAATATACGTTTCAGAAAATAAAAGCCAAAATACAAAAAAATTGGGAAGTCAACGTCATTCAATAATACTTATATCTCATTGTATTTCTCTTGATAAGTCGTTTGTCCTTATTCGTATTTTTTTTAAATTGTGTTACACGGAGAGAAATAAAATTCAACATAAATGTGCCAAGTTATATAAATAAAGAGGTTAATATCGCACTTTAACTTAACTATCTACATCATAACATCATGTACAGTCGATATTATGGGAGCATACCAATTACTCAAAAATATCGGAATATGCACTTTATCGCCTTGACGATAGAGGCATTTGTGGCATTTGTGGCCAACTTGGCCACTTCGATACCCAATATCCGATGGCGGTTTTACTAAGGCTACACAAAAGTAAACTAACTAAGAACTATTCCCTTACACAAAGTTCACAAACATTGTTTACCATAGTTCACCCATTAATCCTGCATGGTAGAAAATTTTAATGATATTTCCCAGACGTTTATTACGTGCAAAGCCGAAAAGATACGGGAACTTTGTAAAACTTGGCAATATTGTAGCATTAAATTTATAGGAAAACTTGGCCTAGGCTGACTGAGACGGAGGTGCGTGGCGTCTATATTAAGGAGCTGAATACAGAATCGAACAATGTAGGATAATTTAGAACAAACTTTATGCCAAAACGTGATTCAACAATGTAGTCAGAAAATGGCGAAAAATTGATGATAGTTTTTATAAATTTGTCTTTTCTCGTTGTTTATTTTACTGATATTTGCTACTGTTTTAGTGAGAATGCATTAATATTTATTATATGAAAAAACCTAAAAAAAAACCAGATGTTTATATGAAATATTCGAAACGCTTCCCACAAAATGAAATAGATGCTTAATAAGTTATACAACCTCTTTAGCTAAATGTAAAAGAAGTTTTATTAAATACATACCCAATTAGTTTTTTTTTTACTTCGACTAAACACGGTTCAAAACAATTACAAAGAAAACTATTAGAAACATGAAGCACCTTAACTGCACATGCACAACATATTTATACCATCGAACCATTGCGCGTTTCGAAACCAGTACACCTAAGTTACAAATTAAAGCAGCAATGTACGCTAAACACCCCAAACTGCCGTAAACTGTAGTACTGGCAACCAATCACGGCAGAACGGTAACTTTAAGGGCAACTTTGATGAAAAACTTGAACATGATAGTGCTTCTGTGTAGACCGAACTACTCTTACCACGAGTATTCGCTCTTTACATGTATATTATTATATTATTTTTAGATTCACCACTGCGTAACCGGGCGAAAGAGAGGCATCTTATAAACCAACTAATTTATTGGACAGCGATACTAAACTGGCTTCTATTGTAGATTTATACTACGCAATTTGACCGGTTTAGTTGTTTAGATATCTTGAAATCGCTTACTCCAAATGAGCCTGACCATGAAAAAATGCTTAATCGGTCATAGGTCAATCGGTTTTGATTTTTTTATGTGTTTCTGTAATTTTAATGTCAACAATATTTTTTATTTATTTATTCGGAGTGTTTGAATTTTGTTGTAAAATCATGTATTATATTGTTATTACTGTTGTATGTAACGTAGACACTAAGACATGTAACTAACAATTCCTATGGGCTCCCGGGCCTGAAATAATTGTATATTGAATTTTTTTTTTTTGTTTTTTTTTTTACAATATAAGTCATTTATTTACCATTAATAATTATTTTATCTACAATTTTAAAATCCACGCCGCAGGCTTCGTCAGGTAGATACAAAAAACAGGTCAACAGGCTTCGTCACACAACAATCAAAATGTACAAGTTCAAATCCGCCTCAGGCTTTGTCAATAATAACTACTTACACGTTAAACATTAATTAAACAGACCCCCCCGGACCTTAGCCGGCTCAAAAGTCCCCATGACACTAGCAGCGTTGCCACGCTGAATTGCCAAGGAAATCTGTTGAACCAGGTACGATCCGGAGCGAGGATCGCAACCCCTCTCTCTGAGTCGACGACCCAAGTCCCTGACAAACTCCTTGGCCTCCGCACCCCAAGACCCTGCAGTCTCTACCGCAACCGGTATGAAGTCATACGTTGGTTCCAAGGCAGAGTACTTAGTATGTTTCTGCCTAGCTGCATACTCAGCAGCCGACCGAGCAGCTCTTATGGTGTGGCCCAGGTGGGATGGGGCAAAAGTACTGACGCATGTAGCGTCCCCTAAGAGGCACCTGCCCTTCTGCCAAGGAACCAACGTAAGACCATCAGGTCTTTTGCCATCCGAGCGGCACAACCCCGGAGGCTCCAGAGCACAGGGTACGTTGGCTGAAACCAAAGCCCGGCGAACTATTTCATTGATTGCATGGTGACGCGAAAAACGACCATGGTGACCATCCTCTTGTACCATGACCCCGGAAACGCACCGATGCACCTCGCACACCTTGCAGCCCAATCTCAATGCAACCGCTATCCTCAACGTGTCATTATCCAGAAATGTACCTAACTGGGGTGACGGCAATGCGTGCAGCCACGCGCCTGACTCGCCGCCGCCTTTAGGCGCGCCAAATCCGAGCCTCCTGCATCCCTCAACATGTCTGTTAGCAATTTCATGCACAAAATGTCACCCCAGCCTCTTTCAGTGGCAGGATATTTTGGCCGCTCCCTGTCCTGACAAAAAGTAGACCACTTGACCAATGCCTCCTCAACAAATGGTATCTGAGAGATGCCGCCATTGTCTGATAATATCCGAGCGACAAGTCCCAAAGTCCCATGAGCAGAGGCAAGAAAAGCCACTACGCCTACCTCACGACACCGACGTATCCCAAGCCCACCATAACGCACCGGAGGAGCAGCCTGGCACCACTGCGCCTCATTTAGATGCACGTTCAATAAAGCTTCCAGTGCTAATTTGAGGGTGTCGTCTAAATTAGCAACATCATCCTCAAACATCCAAGTAGGGGAGGTTCTTAGAACGTACATCATTCGAGGCATTGCAAAGCAATTCCGAAGCAGAACCAGCGAGACGTGCGATGATAAATTAGCCAAGTGTGCTTGGGCTTTAACTAAAGCCAACCCTTTCTCTTCCAATGCAGAACTGACTCCTTCCGGGAAAATAGGAGCACCCAAAAGAGAAAAGGTTGACTTCTGCAAAAGCCGCACCCCTGGCAGTACCAATTCGAATTCAGACAGCGTACTCACGTCCGCGGCGTCGCAAGAGAATAGCTCGCACTTACCTGGGTTCACCTCTAGACCGATTCCCTTCAACGCCGGCACAAGCTTATTGAGGTCACCCAGCACTGTCCGAGGGCTACCGCCGATCGTGCCGTCATCCAGGTACCATACGTTCAGCGGTGAATCCAAGGATGCGATAACTTTTTGTATGGCCAAACAAAATATTAAGGGCCCTAAAGAGTCTCCCTGCTGAGCACCTACTCGCGAAGTTATCAAATTGCCATTATACAATAAATTGCTACCAGCATGGTAACATTGATAAAGGGACGGATAAAGCGAGGATACCTTCTCCAAAACATCGCCAAGAATTGTATCCCTCTCCACACAATTGAACGCATTTTTCACGTCTCTCTTTAAAATTACAGTACCCGTATCTTCCCTTGCCAGTGCAAATGCTCGAGTGGCGTGTATAGCTGCCTCACACCCCTGGGCGGTAGCGAAACCTATTTGAACTGGCTGGAGATAATCAGCCATCGGCTCTTTAACTGCTCGACAGCACAGCTTAGCAGTTAGACGACGAATCGTGCATCCTATGGCTATCGGTCTTATACCGCCATCCTTTTTTGTGAGGGCGCTAAGGGAAGCTCCATACAAATAAAGTCCTTATTTGTATGGAGCTTCCCTTAGCGCCCTCACAACTCACAAGGGGATTGAGTGATCCCTTTAAAAGAAAATTACAGAGGTTTGCCAAAGAATCTAGCAGCCGGGCACCGTTGCTACCCGCCGCCGAAGATGTCAACTTCTTGAGATGCTGCGGACGCAAACCATCTAACCCCGACGCAGACCCGTTGTAGAAAGAACCAATAGCTTCCCCCACTTCAGCTGGCGTCACTGACAAACAGGGGCTCGCAAAATCCGGTTCCGGCGGAAACACCAGAGGCCTGGACGGTGACGGATGTTTCTCTCGAAGCGACGCCACAGTTTCATTATTCGAAGGAGCCAGCGATGAGTCAGACAGAAGGAGCCGGACCGCGCCTCTCAAGTCACCGTCGTGGACCTTGCCCTCTATGCTCTTATACAAAGACCCAGACTTCCGCGATGAATTATCTGGGAAATATAAAGTGGCACTATCCACATTTTCCTTCACCTTGGAAGTCAAGGACTTCTTTGTACCTCTTTCCGGGACTCTCAGAGCAGAGAAAGAAAACGACAGCAAAGAAAACCAATCCTCAACGCTGTTAGACTGCACGCATTTATCCATAATGGAGCTCAATTTCTCTGCCGCCAAACATCTTGCGCCCTTAGGAATGTGTTTTAGGACATTAACTTTACTTTTTAGTTCTCCCAATTTATCAAAGCAGTTTTGGCAAGTTGTAGCTGTCTGATCTGAATCGCCATTATTTAGCGCTCTATGTGCTGTGCTTGGCGGGACCCCTAGGGTGCCCGAACCAGGAGATAAAATATCCCGGTGAACACGAGCGATGTGCACGTTAAGGCCTCTCGGTACCACGTAGAGCTTTGGAGAACCAGGGCAATAAGGACTGACAGACTTAGAGGGGCTGCTCATTATTATTAGATATTTTATACAACGATAACAATAAATAAATTAAAAACAATAAAAATAATTAACGAAATATAACAAATACAAATTAAAAATCAAGCCAGTACACACAGTTAAACTAAACCGCCACTAGTTCTAAATACCGATCAAAATAATAAAATTTACATGTACATTCACAGTAAAAATATCAAGTCATAAAAAAAAACAACAATAATTAATTCTTCACAAATAAAACTGCATTAAAAATACATAAGCCGATTACATACATGTCAAAATTTAAAAAATATAAAACAAGTTTCTAGATTTATTATAGTTTTAATTAATACTACAAAATAACTAGTAAAAAAAAAGTAACAAACGAAATAATAATAATAATACAAAAAGACAGGAAAAATAAAAACACAAATCAGTTAGAGACGGAAAAATTAAAGTCCAAAAAGCAAAAAGTTCCGCACTGTCATGCCTGGGACTCGAAACTATCGCCCACGCAGCGTACATTCCTCACTTAGGACGACCGAACACGCAGTAACGAAGTTGACGAAAAGCTGTGTCTTGTGCAAGTTGTGCATCAACACTACACGTTTAAGACTAATTCTGAGCGTACCCTCTTTTCAAAGATCGACTCATCACAAAAACAAAACAAACTTATTTTTTATCACTTTCACTTATATTACAGTTCACTCGTTATAAGGAAAATAACTAAAACAAGGATCACTGCTTTAATAATACCCAAAACGGAGTTGACTGTTTTTTTGGGTTCGAGTTTGTTGTGCGGACGGCCAGTGTCGCCTCGCCTTATTAAAACACAGCTTTGGCCACTGTTACCGGAAACTGGAGCGAGTTAACATTTTCACTTGTATTTTGCGCCGGTAAGATTGTAAATAACTTGAAGATAACGTGTTTGTTTCACTTGATATATTAATAGCGATAAAATTATACGGAGCTGCTGTTGATAGTGCGGGTGATCTACCCTCTCTCCATTCCATCCAATTTAATTTATCTAATTTAATTTATAGTGAGCATGGCACTCTTTTATATTTACTCTTATAGGAATCGTAATAAGGTTATCTTTCTGTATCAAAGCGTGTCAGGGCTAGTATATCTTACGTTGTCGCCTGTCACTTCATACTTCGAGTCGCGCTTGAAGTATAACTCGCGCGTCACACGTATGATATGCTAGACACCGGCCCTTGTATTTGCTAGAACCCATTGGGCGCATCTCGCTTGCAGGAGCCTTTCAGTAAATGCGTACAAGTGATGCCTGCTATTTATTTATTGCGTTTAAGCAGTCGCTTGCGCCTTCGGCCGTGTGAAGTCATGGTAAGGGGAGTGTTACTTATGCCGTAATTGTGCAAGAAATACTGTTGTTTGTAGTGTTTAACATTTCGGATTGGAACAACTTTGTTCTTTGACCCGAGTTTAATACAGGGTGACGAGTCAAAAACTCAAAGGTGAATGAAAACATCGAACTTAACATCTTAACCTATAAATAAATACTATTTAAATCTTATCTAATAATGAACTAAAGTGTCAAGCTGCAAAATAAATCACAAAAAATATAAATTGAAAAGTGATTCATTTAATTGATGATTCAGTGGCATCACCAAGTGGGCCCTACAGAAGACCAGCGCTAGCTTACATACTAGCTAACATTTTGCTGAGCAGGGTCCATTTCGTGGTGCTATACCAAAAGGTCTTTGATTTTTTTGGCTATAAATATGTATGTAGAGTTGTGTACGTCATGAATAAATATCTTGAATCTTGATTGAATAGCCATGAAGCATGTTTTTTATAATTGTAATCGTCATATTAAATAATAATTTAAAATGAAGTTCACTTGCAAATTTTTATGTAATATTATCTAGCATATTGTAATATTATGTATTTGTTAGAATAATATGGCAATGCAAATACATAGAGGTTCTATGTGTTCATAGTATGTAAACCTCGTTTAGGTTTTAGCTGTTTGAAGAGTTGACAGTACTATTCTTTTGTTACTTCTTGTCATGTCTACGTTATGAGGATGTCGTATGGTGTTCTCTAATAAATAATATACATGTTATTCAATCAAATACAAACACTGAAAACATTGAAAAAATAATCAACAAATAATATACATCTTAAACGCAGTGTTGGTTATTCAAATCACTACAGTATTTTTATTAGTTTTTGAACGGAGGTACGAACCACGAACCACGAACGCTGTAAAGTGTTTGAGACGTCGGGATGTAATTTAAGCTCAATACACGCGATATCATCCGTTTTTAGTTGTTTTATTTCATGAATAACTATCGCGGCAACCGAAGATAATATTATCTAATCTTTTCTTAATTTTCTCAATTATCTTAAAATAAAAAAAATTAAGGTTTTAGTATATATGGCTCACTTTCGTTTCGCAAATTAGTCATATAAATGTAAGGTTAATTTTAATAATGACCGAGAATAAAGAAAAGAATAGATATAGGTAGAAAACATTCGTAATTTGACCCATATATTATATAAACGCTACAATTTAAATGCGCACCAAAATGGCTTTTATATCCTAAAACTAAATTCCACGTAAAATTTATTACCTCCATATAAAATAAACCCATTCCATACCAGATCCCTAAAGTAAAACATTTTTAATTCCAAAATAAAAATACACACATCAGAATAATTATATGTTGAGTCCATATATCTTTTTGCTTCCAGAATTGATGTTTTGCTCACCAAATATTGTTTTCATAAAACATCAAAACTAATACCAAAAACTGCAGACTAATTTGCTTTAGTGTAATCAAATTATCTAAACTTTAGTTAAAATATATTATTCTCGATCTAAAATTACAATCGCTTCCCTTTCTTTCTTTACCCCGCAACCCGCACCCCGGCCACTGCCACGCGGCGCACAGGCCGTGACATTGTTTGTTTTAAAGTCCCAGCCAGAAGTGGGTTAGGTTAGTTTAGAACTGCGACCCCCAAGAAAACGAACTGTTGCCAGAAGTGGGTTAGGTTAGGTTAGAACTGCGACCCCCAAGAAAACGAACTTAAAGTTAAAATCGGTCGGCGTCGGCGGTGTGATTTTATGTGATGCAGTAATTGAGAATTCAATATTTATTTAAGTACTATATCATATGTTAATTGAATGCATAAAGCAATAACTAAGTAACTTGTATTTGGGGGTAAGTAGTAATATGTTGGGTATAAAAAAAAACACGGTCAGCAAAAATGACTAAAATGGAAGTAATAATATAAAATATTGGTGATATCTATTTAACAATAATATAGATTATTTGGTCTGAAACTAACTTTAACGATAATTATATATTTTTATAGCATGTAACAAAAAGAAATATTAGCTTTATTTATATAATAGTTTGTGATATACTATTTGGTGACCATTCGTCCGGTTTGGTAAGCATTAAGAATTTATTGGAAGTAATTTATGAACATATTTGGTTAGCGTTTAAACACAAGCCGTATATAAATATTAAACACATAAAATGTGTCACAATAGTGGGAACAATGTAGTTGTGGCAAGGATACTATGCCTGAAAAGGGTGTCTTATGGCAACACAAAGACATTTAAACCCCACTTGAAAACCTCTATATAAACCTTTCCAAGGCTTTCGAGCAAGTGAGAATTATTCCAGCTCACTTTCCCCATTATAAGTTGGGTTTGGTACGTCCGATGCCCACGGATGGGCAATACTGATAACTGATAATTTAGTTTAGACTCAGTTATTACTATTAACATGATTTCAGTAGACTACGACGGTGATATACAAGCGTACAGTACCTACTTCCACCAGTAAGTTCTTTTTACTGCAACCTATTATATGGACGCACCGGTGTCACAAGTGCGTTATTTACCATTTATAAGTACCTACGAGTACATAAGAGTTACGTAGATTAACAGTATTTGTATTCTTCAACGCGACTTGTAGTTTCCAATCATGTCTCTTGTCTTGAATTACCCTGTATATGGAAAGAGTTTTGCAGGGCACTGTATAAATTAATGTATACTTTTCGAATAATAAAGCAATCTATCTATCTATAAGTAGTATAATTTGCTGTATGTTGGTTGCGGGGTTCCAATGAATTGATATACAAAAGTGAACATAAATTTTGTATTATAGAGACTATCAATACCTATTTAATTGTGTATTTTTATATTATTTATCAAACGGTAATTACACAATATATTTAGTAACAAATTTTCGCCAAACTGCACAACAGTTTGTTGGCGAACAGCAGCACTCAGCACACTTCCTTATCTACTGTGTAACAATTACAAAAGTATCTTATCAAACTTAATATTATAAGTATTATTACCTAATTCTATAATTACAAGAACTAGTTTTCCTAGTTTTTGTTTACTTTTTATTTTATCATATTTTTGGACATGGTGTGTTTTTTTAGGTAATTATGATGGGGATCTATGTTACTCTGCGTCCGTAGGAAACACCTTAGACAACCCTACACGTGAACCCTGGGTGGTGCTAAAAGAGTAACAAACTTGGCAGCTGCACTGTCCCATCTGGACCTCGCAGCACTCACTAGATTTTCTTTATCATCTGCTTTCCCACTACTATAACACCAGGTAAGAAATGCCTATCTATATCCTGTGACATGTAGCCATACAATAAAATAAAAATATTGTATGGACGAAACCTGTGTTGCGGATTTAAAAATAATATATTTGTTTTTATTTTTCTCGTATGTCAATAAATATTTTTTATGTTCTGCAGTAAAACACTTCTATAATTGCATTAACACGTTTAATTTTGAAGACAAAGTAAAATTATTTAAAATCAGCAACAATAGTCAGATTATTTAAAATTTAGCATTTCACGTAAAAATTACAATAATGGTATCTATATAAATATATTTGACATTCAATAACTTCCTTAGTGGTCAGAATGTAATTAAATTACAATAATAAAAATATTTAAAATTAGCACTTCACTTAAAAATGAAGATAACTGTACCTATATAAGGATATTTCACATTCAATAGTTAACTTAGTGGTTAGAATGTAATTAAATTACAATAATAAAAATATTTAAAATTAGCACTTCACTTAAAAATGAAGATAACTGTACCTATATAAGGATATTTCACATTCAATAGTTAGCAAAACTGGTAAGTAAAAATAAAGACTCGGCTGGTAATAATTTGGCTGCAGGAAAATAATGGGTTAATGAGGCGGGTGATATGGATGGTGACAGATGATTCGCTGGCTGAACGTAGCCTAAATTAAAGAGCCAGGTCTTTGTACGCCCGTCAAACGAGGCAATTCGAATTTCGGGGAATTTAGCAAAACAACAAAAAAAGACTATTATGGCACAAAAATACTGGATACAAAGAAAAGGAATCGGATTTATAACGTTTTTAAAAAAATATAAATAATATGATATTCTCGAAAGCAGGATGGCTAAAGCCGTAGTTTTTGAAATTGAAAAGAGTTCGTGGGCAAGTGTCCGCTTTGATTTAGGCGGACCCAATAGCTCGCTGAACTCCTTTTCTCACTTGGAGAGCCCGCTGGATGCGGACTCTAATTGTCCGACGATGGTGGAGAAACCCGCGGAAAACGCGGCAGTTGCAGACCGTCTCGCCGGTCCGGCACCCACAAGTGCCTTCCGGAATCCTTCCGGCTCAGGCGGTCCGGGGACGTGGTTTTGTTTTTGCTCCAATAATGTACTAATAGCACTTGCTATATAATGTTTGAATGCAAAGATCTAGAGAAATAAATCGCGCTTCACCACGATGCAACTAAGCAAATTATAGCAAAAAACCCCAGACAAAACCAGAATATCTGTTTTTCTTTAAAAATCTCCCGTAGCTCTGACACACTCAATCAAAAATCAACTTTTTTCTTTTTGACAATCTGGAATACCTTAAAAATTCACATTCAAAATTAGCGCGAGTATTATCTCAATTTTATAACTGGCAGTCGTATTACAAAATGCGGACTGATATAAGCGTCATCTACCTGTAATGCCGTGAATCACAATGTACGCTTTTTTATATATCAACCGTGACCTAGCCTTAGACCTTCCTTAGACACAGAAGTTCAGAAGTTCTAAAGAAAGTCGACAGATGTCGTACGATACGTAGCGTCATGCTACAGCATCTCCCTACCAAACAAAGAAACAAACAAACAACAACACAAGAAAACTAACCCCAAGCAACAAAAAAAACAACTTAATGCCAAGGCCAAAAAAGGTACAACAAGAGAACCCTAAACGAATTCCAAAAAAACAAAACTAACCAGTTATTAACATTACCCCTAAATACTAACCTAATAGATTAACAAGATGACAAAACGCCAACCAACGCGTCACGCGGTCCAAGACGTGACTGCCGGGATAGGACAGAAACTGCACCTGGCCACAGATCTTAATCCATCACATCGAGTCATTAAATTATACAACCAGGCTATCATAGACCGGGAAAGATAAACGAAGCCTTAAGCACCAACGGTAAAAAAAGTCAAATCTGGAAAAAGGAGCGAGGAAACACTCAAACGAAAACAAAAAAACGATAAGAAACGAATCAAGCAAGGATTACCGACAAGGGAATGGCGGACTAAAGCGCATTTTAGAATTTTGAGAAAACTGAACGGGCCGAAAGAAGAAACTATTTCAAGATATCTTTAATATGATAGGTACCGACGTGCTCGGAATCGGTATCAGCCAGTACATACACCTGTGGAGACACCCGTCTAACCACACGGCACCGAACGAAACGTGGAGCGAATTTACCGCCTCGAAAAGGATCAGCGGATCCACGCTGGAAATTCCGGCGCCAAACGATTTGGTCACCAACGATTCTTGGCGAAGAACGGTTCGTGTTGAACTTGGCGGCGTTACGATGAAAGGCTAAAGCCATCGAATCAGAAACTTTATCGTACACCTCACGAAGCGTCTGAAGATTCGAAGCGCGTTCCATCCGGCTGAGTCCCACATCTTGGTCCACAACCTGATTCTCAACACGTTCACGAATCATTGACAACTCGCGGCCGTACATCAAAAAATTCGGTGTATAAGCAGTAGCCAAATTTATACAAGAGTTTAAATAAAGAGCGACCCGATGTAAATGACCCGACCAACTGCGTTGGTCATTTTCAACTAAAATGCTCAAAGTAGTAATCACGACCTGGTTATATCTCTCCACAACATTCGCTTGTGGCGAATAATATGGGGTATAACACGGACCTGGAATATTATAGCTCGCCAGGAAATCCAGAAATTGACGAATATGAAAAACTGTAGCGTTGTCACAGAGAATGTTAGTAGGAACACCGTACCGCAAAATAACCTCCGACTCTAATGCCATCGATATTGACCTTGCATTCACCAACTTCAAAGGGACCAACCAAACAAATTTGGTAAAAACGTCAACCAAAGTCAAAATATAATGACAACCATTACGGCTAACCGGTAAAGGACCAATTAAGTCAATGGAAAGAAGATCCATTGGAGCCGCAACACGACGAGGAAATAAGCGAAGTCCACGAGGTTGTGAATTTGCAATTTTATAAGACTTGCAAATCTGACATTCGGAAAGGAACCTTGTAACATCACGGTACATATTCGGCCAATAGTATAAGTCACGAGCTTTTAAATACGTTTTCATAACACCAGGATGAACGTTGGGAAATCCGTTATGAATTTCAGCAACCGCCTCTCTAGTCCTTGAAGCAGGAAGAACTATACGCCATGGATTAGGTGCTAAAGGGTTTTCGATAGATACCCTGCGCATTAAGACACCATCCCGAAGAGCAAATGCAGTAAACATTTGAGGATTGTCCAAAGAAGGATCCATGCCACGCGCGAATGAGATAAGCCCAACTTGAGCGCGGGACAAGGCGTCAGGAACAACATTAAGGACACCTTTTTTATGTTCAATCTCAAAGTCATATTGGGAAATCAAAGTTGCCTAACGAGCCAAGCGCCCGGTAGGATTATCAAGGGTGATCAACCATTTAAGAGCAATATGATCAGTAATGATCTTAAACCTCATTCCATCGAGATACCCGCGGAAATGCTTTATGGAATCAACAACAGCGAGAAGCTCATGTTCGGTTGTCCCGTATCCACGTTCAGCTTTAGTGAATAAACGAGAATAATAAGCAATTGGATGTTCAACGCCGTCAAACTCTTGAGCCAGGACCGAGCCTAAGCCAACCTGGCTAGCGTCACATTGAAGGATAAAAGGTTTCGAGAAATCCGGGCAAGCCATCAACGGAGCGCTCATCAAGGCATCCTTCAATTTAGAAAAAGCTTCACTAGCACTATCGTTCCAATCGATGGGATCACGTCCCTTTCTCTTACCGATAAGTGCCGTCAGAGGAGCAATAATCGAAGAAAAACCATCCACGAAACGGCGATAATACGAACACATACCAATGAAAGCACGTAGAGACTTGGCAGAAGAAGGGGTAGGGTAATCCCTAATAGCTTCTAATTTCTTCGGATCAGTTTGAAGACCACGCTCATTGACGATGTAGCCGAGATACTTCAATTCAGACTTACAAAACTCGCACTTATCTAAATTAACCGTAAGACCAGCTTCTTTCAACCTATCACGAACCTTACGAATAAGCCGCATATGACTGTCAAAATCACGAGACACCAAAATCAAATCATCAACATAGCCGAAGATAAAATCCTCAGACTCAGGGGTATATTCAAAATTGACAATCATGTCAGTAAGCCTCTGCATCTCGGACGCAGCGTTGGTTAAACCAAAAGGGAGACGAACGAACTCAAAGAGGCCCTTTTGGGGTACAATAAAGGCCTTTTTCTCACAACTGGCCTTATCAGCTAAGGGGATTTGCCAAAAGGCGCTCCTAAAATCCAACGAAGTTAGATATTTGGCACCTCGTAGGTTATCAAGGATGTCCTGGACGCGCGGGAGAGGGCATGAATCCCTGATGGTAACGCTGTTCAACTTCCTACTGTCCACGCAAAACCTGACACTACCATCTTTCTTGGTAACCATCACCACTGGGGAAGCCCAGGGTGATCGTGAGGGACGAATAACGCCTGACTCTAACATCTTGTCGATCTCTTCGTTGAGAATCTTGAGTTTGACTGGAGATAAGGGATAGTAACGTTGGCGGATGGGCGAACCAACAGTCTCAATCTTATGCGAAAGCCACGAAGTACAACCTAATCCAGCTTTATCAGAAGAAATCTCCTCAAACTCGTCAATAACAGATTGGAGTTTTGATTCCTGCAGTGGTGCAAGCACCGTACGGGGGTGGACATAGCGAACCTCACCTACTCGTGGGACTGCGACAGGAACATGATGTGAAGCGACGTAAAGCTTACCTGACAAACCATCACGGAATGCCTTCTTTAAAATGTCAATGAGACCAACAGCATTCCAAAACTCAATTCCTAAAATAAATGCAGTAGGAAGATTACTGCTCACAAGACAGGGGTGCAGAACGCGAATGCCACTAAAAAGAATGGGGACGTCCAAACCGCCTAGAATTTCAATAGGAGAATTGTCGGCGGAGACAACATAAGGCCGGATATCCTCGTGATATGTTATACCGAGCTCCGATAAGAGGGATATATCAATTAGTGAAACTTGAGCACCAGAGTCCAAAAGAGCTCTTACCGAAGAGCCAGCAACTAAAACATCAATAAAAAGTCTATTATCCGGGGAATTATTCATATAAACGGGCAACACCGATGGATCTCTCAGTGCGCCACTTATTCGTGTTTTGACGGACCAGAATTACAACTAGGACAATTGCGTGTGAATGCACCAACACGCTTACACTTGAAGCACACTGCCCCTGAAACGTTAGGACAATTACGATAGTTGTGACCAGTTGCATCACACTTCATACACACTATAGAACTGGGTTGACCTACAACTTGAGCACTAATCGGAGCAATAGCCAAACGTGCTGGACGTGAACCTTGAAAGGCTTCAAAATTTTTCGCGACTTCTAACAAACCATCAATATCCCTAACCACGTTAGTTGCAAGACAAGGATGATATCTAGGATTCATTCCATATTTAATAATGTTAAACAGGTTGTCTTCGGAAACCGGTGTACGAAGCTTTGCGTTTAGATCGCGCGCCTGAATAACAAAATCAACCACTGACTGGTTGTCCTTCTGTGATAAAGCGCGAAGTTGGCTCTCAAGCTTGAAATCGAAATCGGCTACGTCGAAGGTTTTAACGAATTCAGACTTTAATTCCGCGTAAGTAAGACCCGGATATCTGATTGCCCTAAAATGTTTCAAGGCACTTTCTGACAACAATTCATGGAAACGTCTGACAACATATGAAGGATTGACGTTACGCGCCATACCTTCTTCCTCGATTCGAAAGAAAAATTCGCGAACACAAGTGTTCCCGGAAAAGTTCAAGTTCCATTTCGTAAGTGAATAATCTTTGAAAGAAAAAGGCGGGTGAAGTCCGGACATATGCATAACCTGGGGTCGTGGTTCAGAATCAAAAAACTGTTCTTTATCGTCTGCCATTGGATCTAAAATCCTCGGATCGTACGAGTTTAAAGATGAGTGCGCATGAGGTGTCTCAGTAATTGATCCTTCATTACTTAAGTGCGACATGGCGAAGAGTCGAAAGTTGTCTTGCGTTGCAAGTTCGAACAAAAAATAAAGTTAATCGGCCTCAAAATTAAAATCCGAAGTTCGAGTATATCAGTGGTCTAAACCAAGCGCTTAAGTCAAAGAAAGAAAATAACACTCGAAGTCTAGATGCTAAGTTAGAGTTCGAATTCAAAAAAAAACAAGTTCAGTTTCTGAAAAAATTGGTTGTTTGTAAAGTAGGTTTACGATCGAGATGTTTACGTGATAACGTCTAACCGCTCGTGAGGATTCCGCGTGACAAGTTTCACGGAATGACTGGCAGCGCTCGAGATGAGACGGGAGATCGGTCCGTCTCTCTCTCGTTATACCTGCGATCGCGCTCGTGAGGTTTTGGTGTGACACAAGTTTCTGAACATGTCACCCGACTAAAATGATTTTAAAGACGTTATCACGTCAAAAAAAAAAAACAACACAAATCATACATTCTATGTCTGACTTACCTGCGAATTCCCTAACGTCTACGGGCTCTAACTACAGGACTCAAACTATGAAATAAGGTATTCGGGATATGTTACGGGTAATTGAGAAAAAGGCATAAGTAAAGGTCAACAGATAAATTCGTTTTTTTTTTTAACATAAATAAAAGCAATTTTTTTAATATGACGGAATTCGGGTTAGTGGTGGGACGTAAGGAGGCAGCAGGCTGAAACAAACCAAAATCAAGGTTAATAGAACCGCGACCGGTCTACGGTCACCGTCTCACAAATCCAAAAAAAAAAAATTTATTACAATTGTTAAAAGTAAATCCAGAGTTCTTTACCTTATCGGGCGCCATTTTGCAGTAAAACACTTCTATAATTGCATTAACACGTTTAATTTTGAAGACAAAGTAAAATTATTTAAAATTAGCAACAATAGTCAGATTATTTAAAATTTAGCATTTCACGTAAAAATTACAATAACGGTATCTATATAAATATATTTCACATTCAATAACTTCCTTAGTGGTCAGAATGTAATTAAATTAAAATAATAAAAATATTTAAAATTAGCACTTCACTTAAAAATGAAGATAACTGTACCTATATAAGGATATTTCACATTCAATAGTTACCTTAGTGGTTAGAATTTTTTTTTTTTCTTTTTTTATACCACGACGGTGGCAAACAAGCATACGGCCCGCCTGGTGGTAAGCAGTTACCGTAGCCTATGGACGCCTGCAACCCCAGAGGATTTACATTTACATGCGCGTTGCCTACCCTTTAGGAACCTATACACTCCTTTTTTGAAGAACCTCATACTGTAGCCCACTGGGAAAACCTCGGCAGGGAGTTCATTCCACAGCCGCAGCGTTCGTGGGAGGAAATTCCTCTTAAATCGTACTGTGCGCGACCCATTGGGCTCCAGGGTGTGGGGATGAACACCCTGCCGGCGGCGAGCGGTGCGGTGATAAAAAGCTGCCGTGGGCATCATATCAAACAGTTCTTCAGAGCACAACCCATTGTACAAGCGATAAAACACGCATAAGGAGGCAAAGTTCCTCCTAAGACTCAAAGGTTCAATATCGCTCGTGAGTTTGGGATCGTCGACGATCCGCACAGCGCGCCTTTGCACCGAGTCAAAGGGCCCAAGCTGGTATCCAGGTGCTCCCGCCCAAAGGTGACAACAGTACTCCATGTGGGGTCTGACTTGCGACTTGTATAGGAGCAGTCTGTGCCCCGGAGTGAAGTATCGCCTCGCTCTATTGAGCACACCGAGCTTTTTGGATGCCAGCTTGGCCTTCGCTTCAAGGTGACTACGGAATTGGACGTCACTGGAAATGTCCACACCGAGGATCCCAATACTCCCTGACATTGTAAGGGTTGTGCCTTGGAACTGAGGGGCCACAGTAAATGGGGTTTTCTTAGCGGTGAACGCGCAAACTTGTGTCTTTGTGGGGTTAAATCTGACTAAGTTGTCCTGACCCCACACCGAGACTCCAGAAAGAGTATTCTCGATATCGGACACAAGTTTTTCACGACTCTCTACTACAACGGATCGAGGGATATTGGCACGGCCCGTGAAACAAGCATCCCCAGTACTGTCGTCCGCATAACAATGAATGTCGCCGATAGACAACATATCATTGATATGCAGCAAAAACAGCGTTGGGGATAGCACGGAGCCTTGCGGGACACCAGCGTTAATGCCCATGCTTTCGGAGCAACTTCCGTCGACTACGGCTCGTATGCTCCTGCCGGACAAAAAGCTGGCAACCCATCTGCACAATCCCTCGGACAGGCCGTAAACTGGCAACTTCGACAGAAGACCTCGATGCCAGACCCGATCGAACGCCTTAGCTATATCAAGGCTGACTGCCAAGGCCTCTCCCTGACTCTCTATGGCTGAAGCCCAGCGGTGAGTGAGATACACTAGAAGGTCACCAGACGAGCGACCGTGGCGAAAGCCATACTGGCGATCACTGACCAGGTCGTGCTCTTCTAGGTATCCCAGGAGCTTTGCATTGATTATGCGCTCCATAACCTTAGAGAGAAGGGAGGTTATAGCGATAGGCCTGTAATTCGACGGGTCCGAACTGTCGCCCTTTTTAGGCACAGGGTGCACGAGGGCAGTCTTCCATGAAGACGGCACTTGCCGTTTGTGGTAAGAGAGTGTGAAAAGGCGCGTTAGCACGGGACACAACTCAGGAGCACACCGTTTGAGCACAACTGCTGGTATGCCGTCTGGCCCGCTCGACTTGTGAACGTTTAATGATAGCAGCTCCCGCCGGACATCACTTTGCTTGATGGTAATTTCCGGCATCGAGGACGCGCACCATGGGATGGAAGGCGGTACGGTGCTGCCATAATCGTTCAGGGTCGAGTTAGAGGCGAAAAGAGTACCAAGAAGATCGGCTTTCTCTTTTGCACTATGGGCCAGATTACCATCAGCAGTTCGCAGTGGTGGTAAAGACGACCGACAAAAGTTTTCCTCGGCAGCTTTAGCGAGTGACCAGAAGGCACGACTCCCGGTGGGGAAGCCCGCTAGCTTCTCACCAATTCTGCCGACGAAATCGAATTTGGCTCTGGCAATGGTTGTTTTACTGGACCTCGAGGCAGCGTTTAATTTGCGTTTCACATCAGATACGTTGGGATCCTTATCAGTAACGGCCTTGGTCCAAGTCCTGTAAGCATCCTGCTTGCGAATTGTAGCTTCTCTACAGGACCGATTAAACCAAGGTCGTTTCTTTGCTCCTGCAGCTATTACCGAGTTGGGAATAAAGCAATCCATTCCCGCCAGTATAGTCTCGGTGACTTCGGCTGTACAGGAGTCAGGATCATCTGATGTGAAGCAGAGCTGCCTCCACGGGTATGACGCGTAGAATTCACGCAATCCATCCCAATCTGCTGACGTATACTGCCACACGCGTCGCGAGCTAGTTGGCCGCGGTGGATCAGGCCGCGCGCAAGGTGCCAGCGTCCGGACGAGGCAGTGATCGGACGAGCCGAGAGGTGCATTCACTGAGACGGAATATCCGTCCGGACGTGTGGTCAGCAGGAGGTCCAGTAAAGAGCTTGTATGGTCCTCGATGTCTGGTATTCTCGTGGGAGAACGTACCAATTGCGAGAGACCATAGGCCAGAGAAAATTCGTAAGCAGACCTCCCCGCATAATCGGTGGACCGAGAATCTAGCCACTCAATGTGGTGGGCATTAAAATCCCCCAAAATCACCAATTCAGCGGATGGGTACTGCTCGAGAACTCTGTCGGTCGTCACTTGTAGGTGCTCGAAGAGCCGTTTTGTGTCCGTGTCACCGCTGTGAGACCTGTAAAGGCACGCGTAGACGCGGGTGTGGCCACCGAAGTCCACACGCACCCACATCACTGACAGGTCCCTGTCTTCATAAGCATGGAGGCGGCGACAACAGACATCCTGCCGAGCGTACATACATACTCCGGCACGCCTCACAAACCTGTGTTCGAGCATATAACCGGAGTATAACAGGTATGATGTATCGGCCGGGCAGGATATCTGTGTCTCCGTCAGGAACAGAAGGGTCGGCTGCGCAGACTCGAGGTGGTGGTGTACTGCGTTTAGATTTGAATGCAGTCCCCTGATGTTGCAGTAGTCCACTTTTGTGGAAGGGGACTCCGCTGAAGAACTGTTCCTTTTCTTTTGTTTTCTCGCCATGTTGTTTTAGAAGTGTGTATAGGAAATAAAGGAGGATTCACTGTGTCGACAGCAGAAAGGACAAGAATACGAAACAAACCGACCGAGGAACGATGTGGGAGGTGCAGTTTGCAGGCGCTCACTGGCGACCTTACTCACCGGCAGGAACACAACACTATGAGTAGGGTCTAGTGCTATTTTGCTGTGGTTTTCTGTAAGGTGGAGGTACTTCCCCGTCGGGCTCTGCTCCAGATTTGAGCGAGATGACATTCGCTGAACGTGCCCTACCACACTTAGCAAACCGCCATTCGCAGTGCCCATACCTCTCTTTTTGGCGTAGTTTAAGGACATACCCAAGTCCGGACGTAGTTTAAGGACATACCCCGGGTCCAGCGTAGTTTAAGGACATACCCAAGTCCGGACGTAGTTTAAGGACATACCCCGGGTCCAAAAATAGAATGTAATTAAATTACAATAATAAAAATATTTAAAATTAGCACTTCACTTAAAAATGAAGATAACTGTACCTATATAAGGATATTTCACATTCAATAGTTAGCAAAACTGGTAAGTAAAAATAAAGACTCGGCTGGTAATAATTTGGCTGCAGGAAAATAATGGGTTAATGAGGCGGGTGATATGGATGGTGACAGATGATTCGCTGGCTGAACGTAGCCTAAATTAAAGAGCCAGGTCTTTGTACGCCCGTCAAACGAGGCAATTCGAATTTCGGGGAATTTAGCAAAACAACAAAAAAAGACTATTATGGCACAAAAATACTGGATACAAAGAAAAGGAATCGGATTTATAACGTTTTTAAAAAAATATAAATAATATGATATTCTCGAAAGCAGGATGGCTAAAGCTGTAGTTTTTGAAATTGAAAAGAGTTCGTGGGCAAGTGTCCGCTTTGATTTAGGCGGACCCAATAGCTCGCTGAACTCCTTTTCTCACTTGGAGAGCCCGCTGGATGCGGACTCTAATTGTCCGACGATGGTGGAGAAACCCGCGGAAAACGCGGCAGTTGCAGACCGTCTCGCCGGTCCGGCACCCACAAGTGCCTTCCGGAATCCTTCCGGCTCAGGCGGTCCGGGGACGTGGTTTTGTTTTTGCTCCAATAATGTACTAATAGCACTTGCTATATAATGTTTGAATGCAAAGATCTAGAGAAATAAATCGCGCTTCACCACGATGCAACTAAGCAAATTATAGCAAAAAACCCCAGACAAAACCAGAATATCTGTTTTTCTTTAAAAATCTCCCGTAGCTCTGATACACTCAATCAAAAATCAACAACAGCATTCCAAAACTCAATTCCTAAAATAAATGCAGTAGGAAGATTACTGCTCACAAGACAGGGGTGCAGAACGCGAATGCCACTAAAAAGAATGGGGACGTCCAAACCGCCTAGAATTTCAATAGGAGAATTGTCGGCGGAGACAACACAAGGCCGGATATCCTCGTGATATGTTATACCGAGCTCCGATAAGAGGGATATATCAATTAGTGAAACTTGAGCACCAGAGTCCAAAAGAGCTCTTACCGAAGAGCCAGCAACTAAAACATCAATAAAAAGTCTATTATCCGGGGAATTATTCATATAAACGGGCGACACCGATGGATCTCTCAGTGCGCCACTTATTCGTGTTTTGACGGACCAGAATTACAACTAGGACAATTGCGTGTGATTGCACCAACACGCTTACACTTGAAGCACACTGCCCCTGAAACGTTAGGACAATTACGATAGTTGTGACCAGTTGCATCACACTTCATACACACTATAGAACTGGGTTGACCTACAACTTGAGCACTAATCGGAGCAATAGCCAAACGTGCTGGACGTGAACCTTGAAAGGCTTCAAAATTTTTCGCGACTTCTAACAAACCATCAATATCCCTAACCACGTTAGTTGCAAGACAAGGATGATATCTAGGATTCATTCCATATTTAATAATGTTAAACAGGTTGTCTTCGGAAACCGGTGTACGAAGCTTTGCGTTTAGATCGCGCGCCTGAATAACAAAATCAACCACTGACTGGTTGTCCTTCTGTGATAAAGCGCGAAGTTGGCTCTCAAGCTTGAAATCGAAATCGGCTACGTCGAAGGTTTTAACGAATTCAGACTTTAATTCCGCGTAAGTAAGACCCGGATATCTGATTGCCCTAAAATGTTTCAAGGCACTATCTGACAACAATTCATGGAAACGTCTGACAACATATGAAGGATTGACGTTACGCGCCATACCTTCTTCCTCGATTCGAAAGAAAAATTCGCGAACACAAGTGTTCCCGGAAAAGTTCAAGTTCCATTTCGTAAGTGAATAATCTTTGAAAGAAAAAGGCGGGTGAAGTCCGGACATATGCATAACCTGGGGTCGTGGTTCAGAATCAAAAAACTGTTCTTTATCGTCTGCCATTGGATCTAAAATCCTCGGATCGTACGAGTTTAAAGATGAGTGCGCATGAGGTGTCTCAGTAATTGATCCTTCATTACTTAAGTGCGACATGGCGAAGAGTCGAAAGTTGTCTTGCGTTGCAAGTTCGAACAAAAAATAAAGTTAATCGGCCTCAAAATTAAAATCCGAAGTTCGAGTATATCAGTGGTCTAAACCAAGCGCTTAAGTCAAAGAAAGAAAATAACACTCGAAGTCTAGATGCTAAGTTAGAGTTCGAATTCAAAAAAAAACAAGTTCAGTTTCTGAAAAAATTGGTTGTTTGTAAAGTAGGTTTACGATCGAGATGTTTACGTGATAACGTCTAACCGCTCGTGAGGATTCCGCGTGACAAGTTTCACGGAATGACTGGCAGCGCTCGAGATGAGACGGGAGATCGGTCCGTCTCTCTCTCGTTATACCTGCGATCGCGCTCGTGAGGTTTTGGTGTGACACAAGTTTCTGAACATGTCACCCGACTAAAATGATTTTAAAGACGTTATCACGTCAAAAAAAAAAAAAACACAAATCATACATTCTATGTCTGACTTACCTGCGAATTCCCTAACGTCTACGGGCTCTAACTACAGGACTCAAACTATGAAATAAGGTATTCGGGATATGTTACGGGTAATTGAGAAAAAGGCATAAGTAAAGGTCAACAGATAAATTCGTTTTTTTTTTTAACATAAATAAAAGCAATTTTTTTAATATGACGGAATTCGGGTTAGTGGTGGGACGTAAGGAGGCAGCAGGCTGGAACAAACCAAAATCAAGGTTAATAGAACCGCGACCGGTCTACGGTCACCGTCTCACAAATCCAAAAAAAAAAATTTTATTACAATTGTTAAAAGTAAATCCAGAGTTCTTTACCTTATCGGGCGCCATTTTGCAGTAAAACACTTCTATAATTGCATTAACACGTTTAATTTTGAAGACAAAGTAAAATTATTTAAAATTAGCAACAATAGTCAAATTATTTAAAATTTAGCATTTCACGTAAAAATTACAATAACGGTATCTATATAAATATATTTCACATTCAATAACTTCCTTAGTGGTCAGAATGTAATTAAATTAAAATAATAAAAATATTTAAAATTAGCACTTCACTTAAAAATGAAGATAACTGTACCTATATAAGGATATTTCACATTCAATAGTTACCTTAGTGGTTAGAATTTTTTTTTTTTCTTTTTTTATACCACGACGGTGGCAAACAAGCATACGGCCCGCCTGGTGGTAAGCAGTTACCGTAGCCTATGGACGCCTGCAACCCCAGAGGATTTACATTTACATGCGCGTTGCCTACCCTTTAGGAACCTATACACTCCTTTTTTGAAGAACCTCATACTGTAGCCCACTGGGAAAACCTCGGCAGGGAGTTCATTCCACAGCCGCAGCGTTCGTGGGAGGAAATTCCTCTTAAATCGTACTGTGCGCGACCCATTGGGCTCCAGGGTGTGGGGATGAACACCCTGCCGGCGGCGAGCGGTGCGGTGATAAAAAGCTGCCGTGGGCATCATATCAAACAGTTCTTCAGAGCACAACCCATTGTACAAGCGATAAAACACGCATAAGGAGGCAAAGTTCCTCCTAAGACTCAAAGGTTCAATATCGCTCGTGAGTTTGGGATCGTCGACGATCCGCACAGCGCGCCTTTGCACCGAGTCAAAGGGCCCAAGCTGGTATCCAGGTGCTCCCGCCCAAAGGTGACAACAGTACTCCATGTGGGGTCTGACTTGCGACTTGTATAGGAGCAGTCTGTGCCCCGGAGTGAAGTATCGCCTCGCTCTATTGAGCACACCGAGCTTTTTGGATGCCAGCTTGGCCTTCGCTTCAAGGTGACTACGGAATTGGACGTCACTGGAAATGTCCACACCGAGGATCCCAATACTCCCTGACATTGTAAGGGTTGTGCCTTGGAACTGAGGGGCCACAGTAAATGGGGTTTTCTTAGCGGTGAACGCGCAAACTTGTGTCTTTGTGGGGTTGAATCTGACTAAGTTGTCCTGACCCCACACCGAGACTCCAGAAAGAGTATTCTCGATATCGGACACAAGTTTTTCACGACTCTCTACCACAACGGATCGAGGGATATTGGCACGGCCCGTGTAACAAGCATCCCCAGTACTGTCGTCCGCATAACAATGAATGTCGCCGATAGACAACATATCATTGATATGCAGCAAAAACAGCGTTGGGGATAGCACGGAGCCTTGCGGGACACCAGCGTTAATGCCCATGCTTTCGGAGCAACTTCCGTCGACTACGGCTCGTATGCTCCTGCCGGACAAAAAGCTGGCAACCCATCTGCACAATCCCTCGGGCAGGCCGTAAACTGGCAACTTCGACAGAAGACCTCGATGCCAGACCCGATCGAACGCCTTAGCTATATCAAGGCTGACTGCCAAGGCCTCTCCCTGACTCTCTATGGCTGAAGCCCAGCGGTGAGTGAGATACACTAGAAGGTCACCAGACGAGCGACCGTGGCGAAAGCCATACTGGCGATCACTGACCAGGTCGTGCTCTTCTAGGTATCCCAGGAGCTTTGCATTGATTATGCGCTCCATAACCTTAGAGAGAAGGGAGGTTATAGCGATAGGCCTGTAATTCGACGGGTCCGAACTGTCGCCCTTTTTAGGCACAGGGTGCACGAGGGCAGTCTTCCATGAAGACGGCACTTGCCGTTTGTGGTAAGAGAGTGTGAAAAGGCGCGTTAGCACGGGACACAACTCAGGAGCACACCGTTTGAGCACAACTGCTGGTAGCAGCTCCCGCCGGACATCACTTTGCTTGATGGTAATTTCCGGCATCGAGGACGCGCACCATGGGATGGAAGGCGGTACGGTGCTGCCATAATCGTTCAGGGTCGAGTTCGAGGCGAAAAGAGTACCAAGAAGATCGGCTTTCTCTTTTGCACTATGGGCCAGATTACCATCAGCAGTTCGCAGTGGTGGTAAAGACGACCGACAAAAGTTTTCCTCGGCAGCTTTAGCGAGTGACCAGAAGGCACGACTCCCGGTGGGGAAGCCCGCTAGCTTCTCACCAATTCTGCCGACGAAATCGAATTTGGCTCTGGCAATGGTTGTTTTACTGGACCTCGAGGCAGCGTTTAATTTGCGTTTCACATCAGATACGTTGGGATCCTTATCAGTAACGGCCTTGGTCCAAGTCCTGTAAGCATCCTGCTTGCGAATTGTAGCTTCTCTACAGGACCGATTAAACCAAGGTCGTTTCTTTGCTCCTGCAGCTATTACCGAGTTGGGAATGAAGCAATCCATTCCCGCCAGTATAGTCTCGGTGACTTCGGCTGTACAGGAGTCAGGATCATCTGATGTGAAGCAGAGCTGCCTCCACGGGTATGACGCGTAGAATTCACGCAATCCATCCCAATCTGCTGACGTATACTGCCACACGCGTCGCGAGCTAGTTGGCCGCGGTGGATCAGGCCGCGCGCAAGGTGCCAGCGTCCGGACGAGGCAGTGATCGGACGAGCCGAGAGGTGCATTCACTGAGACGGAATATCCGTCCGGACGTGTGGTCAGCAGGAGGTCCAGTAAAGAGCTTGTATGGTCCTCGATGTCTGGTATTCTCGTGGGAGAACGTACCAATTGCGAGAGACCATAGGCCAGAGAAAATTCGTAAGCAGACCTCCCCGCATAATCGGTGGACCGAGAATCTAGCCACTCAATGTGGTGGGCATTAAAATCCCCCAAAATCACCAATTCAGCGGATGGGTACTGCTCGAGAACTCTGTCGGTCGTCACTTGTAGGTGCTCGAAGAGCCGTTTTGTGTCCGTGTCACCGCTGTGAGACCTGTAAAGGCACGCGTAGACGCGGGTGTGGCCACCGAAGTCCACACGCACCCACATCACTGACAGGTCCCTGTCTTCATAAGCATGGAGGCGGCGACAACAGACATCCTGCCGAGCGTACATACATACTCCGGCACGCCTCACAAACCTGTGTTCGAGCATATAACCGGAGTATAACAGGTATGATGTATCGGCCGGGCAGGATATCTGTGTCTCCGTCAGGAACAGAAGGGTCGGCTGCGCAGACTCGAGGTGGTGGTGTACTGCGTTTAGATTTGAATGCAGTCCCCTGATGTTGCAGTAGTCCACTTTTGTGGAAGGGGACTCCGCTGAAGAACTGTTCCTTTTCTTTTGTTTTCTCGCCATGTTGTTTTAGAAGTGTGTATAGGAAATAAAGGAGGATTCACTGTGTCGACAGCAGAAAGGACAAGAATACGAAACAAACCGACCGAGGAACGATGTGGGAGGTGCAGTTTGCAGGCGCTCACTGGCGACCTTACTCACCGGCAGGAACACAACACTATGAGTAGGGTCTAGTGCTATTTTGCTGTGGTTTTCTGTAAGGTGGAGGTACTTCCCCGTCGGGCTCTGCTCCAGATTTGAGCGAGATGACATTCGCTGAACGTGCCCTACCACACTTAGCAAACCGCCATTCGCAGTGCCCATACCTCTCTTTTTGGCGTAGTTTAAGGACATACCCAAGTCCGGACGTAGTTTAAGGACATACCCCGGGTCCAGCGTAGTTTAAGGACATACCCAAGTCCGGACGTAGTTTAAGGACATACCCCGGGTCCAAAAATAGAATGTAATTAAATTACAATAATAAAAATATTTAAAATTAGCACTTCACTTAAAAATGAAGATAACTGTACCTATATAAGGATATTTCACATTCAATAGTTAGCAAAACTGGTAAGTAAAAATAAAGACTCGGCTGGTAATAATTTGGCTGCAGGAAAATAATGGGTTAATGAGGCGGGTGATATGGATGGTGACAGATGATTCGCTGGCTGAACGTAGCCTAAATTAAAGAGCCAGGTCTTTGTACGCCCGTCAAACGAGGCAATTCGAATTTCGGGGAATTTAGCAAAACAACAAAAAAAGACTATTATGGCACAAAAATACTGGATACAAAGAAAAGGAATCGGATTTATAACGTTTTTAAAAAAATATAAATAATATGATATTCTCGAAAGCAGGATGGCTAAAGCTGTAGTTTTTGAAATTGAAAAGAGTTCGTGGGCAAGTGTCCGCTTTGATTTAGGCGGACCCAATAGCTCGCTGAACTCCTTTTCTCACTTGGAGAGCCCGCTGGATGCGGACTCTAATTGTCCGACGATGGTGGAGAAACCCGCGGAAAACGCGGCAGTTGCAGACCGTCTCGCCGGTCCGGCACCCACAAGTGCCTTCCGGAATCCTTCCGGCTCAGGCGGTCCGGGGACGTGGTTTTGTTTTTGCTCCAATAATGTACTAATAGCACTTGCTATATAATGTTTGAATGCAAAGATCTAGAGAAATAAATCGCGCTTCACCACGATGCAACTAAGCAAATTATAGCAAAAAACCCCAGACAAAACCAGAATATCTGTTTTTCTTTAAAAATCTCCCGTAGCTCTGATACACTCAATCAAAAATCAACTTTTTTCTTTTTGACAATCTGGAATACCTCAAAAATTCACATTCAAAATTAGCGCGAGTATTATCTCAATTTTATAACTGGCAGTCGTATTACAAAATGCGGACTGATATAAGCGTCATCTACCTGTAATGCCGTGAATCACAATGTACGCTTTTTTATATATCAACCGTGACCTAGCCTTAGACCTCCCTTAGACACAGAAGTTCAGAAGTTCTAAAGAAAGTCGACAGATGTCGTACGATACGTAGCGTCATGCTACAGTTCATATTAAAAGTAAGCCATTAAAACTACAATAATGTACTACAAAAACTCGTTAAACGCATAAAATCGAATGCCCATTGTTTTTTTCATTTGCACCAAAAGCTAACACATCATGAAACCAATTTTAATAATAAACTCGTAAAGTTCAAACGCCAGCTGCTAAAACCCCAAAACAGCCGTTCCAATTATATCCCATTAATATTTCAGTAATCATACCTCTGTGCTGCACTAACCACAGACCATAGATTGAACTAAATGTAGCATGCTCTCAGGAAATGTAATACCGGTATGTAATACCGGTACACCGGGATTGCTCATACAAAAAAAGGATCTTTATCCTATATCGGATAAGTTCGCCTTTTTAAGTATTATATGTTGTGTTTTATGTCATTCGTTGTGTTTTCTTGTACAGTAAAGAGTTTTACTACTACTACTACTACTACTACAAAAAATATCGACATTACATTCTAGCATGCACCCTCAACAGCGGGTTAATGATAGCAGCAACAACTAGAGTATAGTACGTTACATAAACTGGTATTAAATGACAAGTCGATATTTTGGTCGTTAAAATTTCAAACTTGTTGTCACAGTATCCATATGATTATGTCATTTATAAATTTCACGATAACGACAAATCCATAATTTTCCTAAAATAAACGTGTAGATGTTTACTTACAATATTAGACCCATTGTTGAATAGGAAAAAAAATCTTTTCAAATTAACTATGGCGTTATTATGCATTATTTTTTCTTAAATATATAGAAACGGATAGCTCACGTTTTTAAGTCGAATATTGCTCGACATGTTTCGCTTCATAACAAGAAGCTTTTTTTGTGGAAACAAATATTTCAAAGAACGCATGGAATAGGTACGCAACTAAGTTTTTTTTGCATTGCTTATCGAATGGTGCAATTTATTTGGGGGTATATTATTAGTTACACCACAATATTTGTGTTGCATATATTTTATTTTTTTGAGAAACGATATTGACGTAACCTCACAGTGTAAATACACGAAACAAATTAATGCCTAAAATAATTAAACGCAAAGTCCGCATATTACCTCTATTTTAATGTATAGTCTGTGCCGCTAACGGACCATCGACCTATAATTACTGCTCCGATACAATTTCGTATAAACCGCTAGTCGTATAAAGGTATTAGTGTAATAACATGACTACAATCGCTAGTCTCACGGATATTTGCGCTATTAGCAATGTACGTGTTTGACAACGACGTCAAACGTATGAACAATACTACAGAAGACCAATAAAAATTAGACTATCGAAAAATTAATTAAATCGTTTTAATACCTTCATTTGGTTCTAAATTCGTGAAATCCGAGTTTTTCCAAATTCCAGGAGTTGCGCATTATTTTTGGGAAATTTTTGCTCCTGTGTTGATCTTCATTTCAGCAGGTCAACTATTCCTGGCAGCCCTGTAACCTTAGGCCGATGAGACCTCCTTGGACAAAATCCGCCACGAATTCTCATAATTCCTCATAAAATAAAGCCAACATTCAATCTGGCCTCTCTGCCCCCAACAAATACAGCCGAATTTAACCCCTTTTTAACATTGAATGGATTGACTTTTTCCGACGGATTCACCGTTTTTGAGCAACAAGCAAATCGTAGAACTCGTCGAAATCGTAACACATATCGCAGTTATTTTGCTACCAATAGGACATTATGCACACCTCCTGGGATTTGGTAAACTCGGGTAACGCGTATTAAGGATCAAATGAAGGTATTAAAACTATTTTCAGCCTGCTGGAAATTAATTCATCAAAACGTTTTCTATGGATCTAATTCGATTAGCCTATAGTTGCTGTCTTAGAATATATTATTTTTCGCAGTGATTCATTTCCGCCGTAGGTTGATTTACGTTCCAAATATATGTAATCTTTAACTTTTACGACTTGAGATGGAAATTCGGTACAAAATGGTTTCGTGAGATAATTTTGATTCTGATATTTATCTCGATTCCATAAAATATGACAATTAGTTTACTCGGTTGTTCAATAAAAGTTACCGAAAGAACTTTTCTACACGTTTATGCTTGGTTTTGTTATGTATTTTTCTACGAATTATGAAAGTAAAATAAGAATATGTTGTCTCATAAAAAGAGTCGGGATCATATTTCCAAAATCGGTTGTCAAACTTCTCAATATTCAAGCAGTTTTATCGACGCGACTTGAACGTTTTGCATATCAATGGCAGATAGTAATGTTTATGCTTTCTGTAAATCGCGTGCATTTGCATGGTGATTTCCATTGGGCTGCGTTACAGGAATGCAAATATTTATAACATTCCATATATTTGTGTGTAGACACGCGATAATAAAATTGGTATTTGCCTGGTGAATGTTCCATGCCGCAGTTGTTCAAATGATCACCTTCGTACCTGTAGGGTTTTATTTGGATTTTATTACCGAATGAAAACAGTACCGAAAGAAAAAAGGAAAATTACTTATTCACTACAGTTACCCATAAGATGAAGAGAACTCTAAGAAAGTATTACACTAGCAAGTCTTGGATCTGATGCGTGTATATCACAGCACTTGAGTTTCTTTTGCACTTTATAAAGTTCTAAGATAAGTGTCTAGTCTATTTTTGAAAGAATTCACTGATGGTGCACTAACAACACATTCTGGTAGAGAGTTCCACATATTCACCACACGATTCGGTAAGAAGTGTTTCCCATGGTTCTTATCATACAGAAGGCAGAGTGTCCTCTCAACCTTACATTTCGGCTTAATTAGTAGAGGTCTTAAATATTTGCTACATTGTACTGTCCATACAAAATTAGGTCTCAATAAGATCACCTCGCTTGTTCGGTCCTCCATATTGTAAGACCTTATTCCTGAATGCGTTCCTCATACGACAACTTTTTCAATGAGGCAAGTATTTTAGTTGCTCTTCGCTGCACTTTCTCCAACAATTTGATGTCTTGAAAATAGATGTCATATACTTCAGAAAAAGTAACCAAACCCTCCGGTGTCCGAGGCCAGATTTGAACTGGCGTCTTCAGCTTTCGCGGCTGACGTCCTGACCACTAGACCACCCGGTCACGGCGGAACTTGACAAATTTTCTCATGTATATGCAATCTCTGAATTTGAAACGGCTAGGCGCCGTTTACCATACTCTAAGGGCATGCGCAGTACGTGCTTGCACCTCCTATCCGAATCTCTTACGTGATTCTGGTATAGCGAGAGAGATGGTGCTGCCATCTATGAATCTTTGAAGCAAATCAAATTATTATGTTCAATATTTTTTGATTTGCAATTTTTTAAGTAGTTACACTACTATATATAAACTGAAAATAAATGTCATATACTTCAGAAAAAGTGACCAAACCCTCCGGTGTCCGAGGCCAGATTTGAACTGGCGTCTTCAGCTTTCGCGGCTGACGTCCTGACCACTAGACCACCCGGTCACGGCGGAACTTGACAAATTTTCTCATGTATATGCAATCTCTGAATTTGAAACGGCTAGGCGCCGTTTACCATACTCTAAGGGCATGCGCAGTACGTGCTTGCACCTCCTATCCGAATCTCTTACGTGATTCTGGTATAGCGAGAGAGATGGTGCTGCCATCTATGAATCTTTGAAGCAAATCAAATTATTATGTTCAATATTTTTTGATTTGCAATTTTTTAAGTAGTTACACTACTATATATAAACTGAAAATAGATGTCATATACTTCAGAAAAAGTGACCAAACCCTCCGGTGTCCGAGGCCAGATTTGAACTGGCGTCTTCAGCTTTCGCGGCTGACGTCCTGACCACTAGACCACCCGGTCACGGCGGAACTTGACAAATTTTCTCATGCATATGCAATCTCTGAATTTAAAACGGCTAGGCGCCGTTTACCATACTCTAAGGGCATGCGCAGTACGTGCTTGCACCTCCTATCCGAATCTCTTACGTGATTCTGGTATAGCGAGAGAGATGGTGCTGCCATCTATGAATCTTTGAAGCAAATCAAATTATTATGTTCAATATTTTTTGATTTGCAATTTTTAAGTAGTTACACTACTATATATAAACTGAAAATAGATGTCATATACTTCAGAAAAAGTGACCAAACCCTCCGGTGTCCGAGGCCAGATTTGAACTGGCGTCTTCAGCTTTCGCGGCTGACGTCCTGACCACTAGACCACCCGGTCACGGCGGAACTTGACAAATTTTCTCATGTATATGCAATCTCTGAATTTGAAACGGCTAGGCGCCGTTTACCATACTCTAAGGGCATGCGCAGTACGTGCTTGCACCTCCTATCCGAATCTCTTACGTGATTCTGGTATAGCGAGAGAGATGGTGCTGCCATCTATGAATCTTTGAAGCAAATCAAATTATTATGTTCAATAGTTTTTGATTTGCAATTTTTAAGTAGTTACACTACTATATATAAACTGAAAATAGATGTCATATACTTCAGAAAAAGTGACCAAACCCTCCGGTGTCCGAGGCCAGATTTGAACTGGCGTCTTCAGCTTTCGCGGCTGACGTCCTGACCACTAGACCACCCGGTCACGGCGGAACTTGACAAATTTTCTCATGTATATGCAATCTCTGAATTTGAAACGGCTAGGCGCCGTTTACCATACTCTAAGGGCATGCGCAGTACGTGCTTGCACCTCCTATCCGAATCTCTTACGTGATTCTGGTATAGCGAGAGAGATGGTGCTGCCATCTATGAATCTTTGAAGCAAATCTAATTATTATGTTCAATATTTTTTGATTTGCAATTTTTTAAGTAGTTACACTACTATATATAAACTGAAAATAGATGTCATATGCTTCAGAAAAAGTGACCAAACCCTCCGGTGTCCGAGGCCAGATTTGAACTGGCGTCTTCAGCTTTCGCGGCTGACGTCCTGACCACTAGACCACCCGGTCACGGCGGAACTTGACAAATTTTCTCATGTATATGCAATCTCTGAATTTGAAACGGCTAGGCGCCGTTTACCATACTCTAAGGGCATGCGCAGTACGTGCTTGCACCTCCTATCCGAATCTCTTACGTGATTCTGGTATAGCGAGAGAGATGGTGCTGCCATCTATGAATCTTTGAAGCAAATCTAATTATTATGTTCAATATTTTTTGATTTGCAATTTTTTAAGTAGTTACACTACTATATATAAACTGAAAATAGATGTCATATACTTCAGAAAAAGTGACCAAACCCTCCGGTGTCCGAGGCCAGATTTGAACTGGCGTCTTCAGCTTTCGCGGCTGACGTCCTGACCACTAGACCACCCGGTCACGGCGGAACTTGACAAATTTTCTCATGTATATGCAATCTCTGAATTTGAAACGGCTAGGCGCCGTTTACCATACTCTAAGGGCATGCGCAGTACGTGCTTGCACCTCCTATCCGAATCTCTTACGTGATTCTGGTATAGCGAGAGAGATGGTGCTGCCATCTATGAATCTTTGAAGCAAATCAAATTATTATGTTCAATATTTATTGATTTGCAATTTTTTAATTAGTTACACTACTATATATAAACTGAAAATAGATGTCATATACTTCAGAAAAAGTGACCAAACCCTCCGGTGTCCGAGGCCAGATTTGAACTGGCGTCTTCAGCTTTCGCGGCTGACGTCCTGACCACTAGACCACCCGGTCACGGCGGAACTTGAAGTAGTGTAACTACTTAAAAAATTGCAAATCAAAAAATATTGAACATAATAATTTGATTTGCTTCAAAGATTCATAGATGGCAGCACCATCTCTCTCTATACCAGAATCACGTAAGAGATTCGGATAGGAGGTGCAAGCACGTACTGCGCATGCCCTTAGAGTATGGTAAACGGCGCCTAGCCGTTTCAAATTCAGAGATTGCATATACATGAGAAAATTTGTCAAGTTCCGCCGTGACCGGGTGGTCTAGTGGTCAGGACGTCAGCCGCGAAAGCTGAAGACGCCAGTTCAAATCTGGCCTCGGACACCGGAGGGTTTGGTCACTTTTTCTGAAGTATATGACATCTATTTTCAGTTTATATATAGTAGTGTAACTACTTAAAAAAATTGCAAATCAAAAAATATTGAACATAATAATTTGATTTGCTTCAAAGATTCATAGATGGCAGCACCATCTCTCTCGCTATACCAGAATCACGTAAGAGATTCGGATAGGAGGTGCAAGCACGTACTGCGCATGCCCTTAGAGTATGGTAAACGGCGCCTAGCCGTTTCAAATTCAGAGATTGCATATACATGAGAAAATTTGTCAAGTTCCGCCGTGACCGGGTGGTCTAGTGGTCAGGACGTCAGCCGCGAAAGCTGAAGACGCCAGTTCAAATCTGGCCTCGGACACCGGAGGGTTTGGTCACTTTTTCTGAAGTATATGACATCTATTTTCAGTTTATATATAGTAGTGTAACTACTTAAAAAATTGCAAATCAAAAAATATTGAACATAATAATTTGATTTGCTTCAAAGATTCATAGATGGCAGCACCATCTCTCTCGCTATACCAGAATCACGTAAGAGATTCGGATAGGAGGTGCAAGCACGTACTGCGCATGCCCTTAGAGTATGGTAAACGGCGCCTAGCCGTTTCAAATTCAGAGATTGCATATACATGAGAAAATTTGTCAAGTTCCGCCGTGACCGGGTGGTCTAGTGGTCAGGACGTCAGCCGCGAAAGCTGAAGACGCCAGTTCAAATCTGGCCTCGGACACCGGAGGGTTTGGTCACTTTTTCTGAAGTATATGACATCTATTTTCAGTTTATATATAGTAGTGTAACTACTTAAAAAATTGCAAATCAAAAAATATTGAACATAATAATTTGATGTCTTTTTTAAAGTAAGGGGATCATATCTGAAACGCATACCCAAGTAAAGGACGAAGGTATGCCTAGTATAACCTAATAAATAGATATTTGGTAACCACATGGAATGCCTTAACGGCCTCCTAGCCTAGTCGGTAGTGACCCTGCCTATGAAGCAGGAGGTCCCGGGTTCGAATCCTGGTCAGGGCATTTATTTGTGTGTTTATCACGGATATTTGTTCCTGAGTTATGGATGTTTTCTATGTATTTAAGTATATATATGTGTATATCTATTACATATATCGTCGTCTAGTACCCATAACACAAGCCTTATTGAGCTTACTGTGGGACTAGGTAGATTTGTGTAAGATTGTCCCATAATATTTATTTATTTATGTATTTATGTATTTAATGCTTATCGGATCCTATATAGAATAGAATTTGCTCTCATAATTATTATGGTGATATGCGTGTCCCATTTCAAGTTATGCGAAACAGTGATGCCCAGGTCTTCTTGACTGGCTGCTACTTGTAAGGAAACAAAGGCAATGCGGTAATTTAGTTTAGGATTTGTTTTCCCTATGTGTAGGAATGTGCACTTATCTACAGTGATATAAGCCAGTCTTTAGCCCACTGAACGATGCGATCTAAATTATTCTGGATAGTATTATGAGTTATCAATAGCTGGTTGTTATTAATTGGATTACTGTGTATGAAATACTATGTCACTGGCCGAAAGCCCGAGTCACGTGCTTGTTCGTTTACATTCTTTAAGAGCCATTACGCACTGTCGACTTGTCGCCGGCGACTCAGTCGCCGGCAACTGTGACTCTCAATAGTTTAAATTAGTGAATACGCACTTGGTCGCCGGTTGCTTGCCTACGTTTTGGTTGCCGAGAGACCAAGTCGCCGGCGACTAGTCGACAGTGCGGAATGGCTCTAAAAATATATCTATTGGTTAGTTGTAAACACCGAAAAGCGACGGTATCTGTTTAACATCAGCGTGTTTTTAAGTTTATTTAAACAATAAGTATACTAATAACCTTTTTACACTAAAAAGTCCCTGTGTCTATGTAAGCTATGTCTGTGTGCTGCAAAGTAGGTGTCGGCCAGTAATCACCGCGGCCCGAACAATGCCTGTCGACGCCGGATTAAAACTTTTATGCTCTGGCACAAGTTGTGAGACCAGCGGGTTTGATATAGTAGAGGGTTCAAAGTAGCTAAGCGGGTGAGCTATTCAAATACCTCACCTGGATATTGTAATATCCAGATAGTCGACTACAGGTACTGTAAATATACGATTATTTTGTGGTTCAGCAGGGGCCTCACACACTACTGTAATACTGTTTAACTTATTTGAATAATAATAAATAAATAATAAAATTTAAAATAAATAGGATCATCATAAACATAAAAATAAGCTTTAAAGGGTTCCTCACAATGTTTATACACACACTACAGCAGCGGAGGCTGTATCTGAAGAATACTCTTAGGCTTACCATTTCTACGATGGAATAGTGCTTAAAAAAAACTAACCCATTGGGAATTTTAGTTTTATTGCTGCTATCCGGTATAGAGCAGCGCTCTCGAGTCGCAACGTAGTCTCTTTTATTTTTTTTTAAATTGCCAACCAAAGTTGACCTTTAGCTAAAATTGCATGTAGTAATAGAGTTGAGGGCCAATAAAAAAAAATTGATGTTACATGTCAGTAATTTTGACTATAATAAAGCCGTGCAACGTTACACATTACGATGCTATAAACTTTTCATCTCTCTATCACTTACTTTTTTTTTTATTTAACTTTTAACGAGTCGGCCCTGAAGATTTTTCAGAAACAAAAAAATATGGAAAAAAAATACACGTAAGCCTAAGAATTTTTTAGAGGGCGTGAAGAGACAGAAAACGACCCCACTTATCTGCCATTTTGATTGTCAAACGATGTACCAAATACCCTGTAGGAAGGTGGATGATTGAGTAGACACTATTTAATTTTCCTTTCGTCAATTTGAAGCAAAAAAAATACGTAATCACTTTGTCGCCCTTCGCTTGTAACACACAACAATGACGTCTGATTTAAAATGGCGTCTCCAGCTCATGATTGGGGCCGCGAATGAAAGGATTAGAGTTGAAGCTTCACATTAGCTGCCAGGAAAGTTCCAACATGGCTGACCGGATATCCTCGTTTCATATTACAATAATTTAAGTGACCTGATATTTAACTAACTGTTTTAGAACAATTAGCTGTCAATTTTCGGTTTTAAACCTGAGTGATGAAAAATTATACCTGCTGTTGCATAAGCACAGTTAGCAGCACAAGTAGCTAACGGTTGAGGTGTACTGCCAACATGTTAGAGTTAATATAATAAATAACTTTTTTATTGCACGCCTGACATATAATGAAATACAATTACAAAATACCATTACGAAATACTCTTCACTCGGCGACAGATAGAGGAAGATGGCGTCAGATCACCAGAGAGAAGCTGTTGAATGACCACGACCCTCAGTGATGAGGAAACCGATGCAAGAAGCAGGACAGTTACAAAACAAAGAAAATTTAAGTAAGGGAGGCGGCCTTATTGCTAAAGAGCGATTTGTTCGACCTTGGGCAGCAGAACTAAAAAAATAAAATATAAATAAGTTAAAATAAACTTCAATGGAGTAAAAACTATGAAATAACAAAAATAATAGTTGGGATCAGATATGAGTAATTGTGACTGTTTACTATTTTTGGTAAGTGGTTGATCTGCTTTCATCATAATCATCATCATCATATCAGCCGAAAGACGTCCACTGCTGGACATAGGCCTCCCCCAAAGAGTGCCACAATGACCGGTCCTGCGCCACCCGCATCCAGCGGACTCCCGCGACCTTCACCAAGTCATCAGTCCACCTTGCGGGGGGTCTACCCACGCTTCGCCTTCCGGTTCGTGGTCGCCACTCGAGAATCTGCTTTATCTCAAACCAATTTTCCTTCAAGCAAATCAAAATTTATTTTCCACAATTTTTCCCTTCTTATTCTACTGCAAGTTGTCATGTCAAAAGAAACAAATAACATCGAAAACAATACAAATCCCCGATCAGACAACTAACTTTCAATCAACGCTTTGACGGCCCCCAATAGTGGGCCGTTTTTAATTAAGAACATTGTCAAGGGGCTTCCTCGCTTCGCTTTGTTTCTCCTAATGGCAGCATTAAGAAATGAAAACGCGCTGAAAGGCGTTTTTAATCGTCATTTTTAGCTGATTAAGGCCTTTGATAGTCTGATTGATTAAGTGCGAAGTCTGTTTGTTTGTCATTGTTTTGTGCAGACAAAGTATTAATCTTTCCTGTCTTTTGTGCAGTTGCTTTATGAAAATCTGCAAACATTTCTATACATTACCGTAATTGCCATACCTTATCTATCGGCTTGTGTTACTTATGAACGAGACACATTTAAAAAAAAGGACAGCTGTCATACTGTGTTTTAAAATTAAAGAAATAATTATCTGAAATACCGAACTGAAGTATAGAGATATGTACTTTTGTTTATGTAGTCTTCAGTGAAATATATATAAAATATAATAAAAGAAGATTTTCAATTAATTACCACTAAAATTTCACGAATATTTAGCTTTATACAATTTCACTGTTTTCTGTCAAACCGCTAAATAATAACTAAAAGTAGCATTTTTCTCTTTGATGTATTTCCACAATTCAAACAGAGTCAGTAATAATCAATATTATAAATTTTCCGTAGTTTTAAGGAAAATATTTAATTAATACTCTATTTTACAAAACTATTTCCAACAGGAAGGATTAAAATTTAAACCAGCGTTCGAAATTAGAAAATACTCGGAGTGTCCCATTGATTCTCACACAATAGCGCCCAAGCACTAATCTTTTCATTAAAAACCGATTATTCCCTGCACATTGCACTAAAAAGAATAAAACGTGGCCGACCTTATCGACGAATGAATATAGATCAAATTCCTTTGTCGGCCGAAGGTGTGATAAACTGCAATATGCGATGCCATCTGACGCGATGACATTTCAATTTGAATTCTTGTTGTGAAATCTTCAGTTATTAAAGTTTTTCAAGTATGCGGACCTTTTGTTTCGAAATGACAGTTAACGGTTTGTGCCGTTGGAGAATTTAATTATATTTCAGATTCAATTATGATTTTTATCGCTGGCGATAATATTTGTAAGAAAGGAGAATTTTTATTTGAAAATTGGCAACTCGAGCGAGATCTTGGCGTTGTCCTATTATGTTTTGCTTATTTTTTTCTTTTCTAAAAATACCCATACAATAAATGTACGTATATGTTTTCGTTCCTATAAGGTGCCTGCCTAAATTGTGTTTATTAACAACATATCCAGTATTTCTCTGAACTTCCTTAAACACTTCATCATTCCAGCGTTTCCCAACAATAGACATTAGAGGCACTCAAACTTCAACAAAATGATAACACACAGAATAACTTCCAGTCCCAAGAAACTCAACAAGCCAATACTTAACACTAAGGGTGGGTTGCACCAAACCGCCTGTAAAAGTAAGCCAAATGTTACGCTAATCGGAGCTACTTAACGATTGCTAACATAAATGGGTTGCACCAAGTGCAAAATAACAGAACGTAAGAGTTAAGCGGGATGCCACTGTCTAAACGCATTTCTACTCACATTTTTATGGTAGAATATTTATTCAATATGGCAACACAACCATAAATGCCAAACTAAACTTGTCAAAATCGTCACACGAAGAAAAAAATCTAAAGAAAGGAGCGCGAACTAAACTTAACTTTGCACTCTGCTCTGCAGCTTGAAAATCAAGAATATACAAACATTTAGCCATTCCTGAACATGTTTATTACTCAATCAAAAAGTGGGCTATCCATTGCGCCTTACGAGGAAATTTTTTCAAAGGATAATGCAACTTGTGCTGAGAGTGGAGTTTAAAGCGAAAGCCAGAATAGTCGGCTGGTGTATTGTGCATTATATTATAGTGAGTAAATCATCCTGCTAGTTTATTACTACTTACAGAACCCTAAACAAGTAAAGCCGTTGCTGGAAGCACCAAATGGCGAGAAGGAGCCCAATCGCAAAACAAAGGCATCACTAGTTTTAACTCTTGAAAATTCGTAAAAATAGGGTACTGAATCCCTCCAACCTGGTTGATTATGGCTGGCACTGTAACCAACGTCCTAAATATTGAACTTATACATGTACTTACTTATTAAATGAGTGTTCTAAAGTATCTTAACGGCCTCCTAGCCCAGTCGGTAGTGACACTGCCTACGAAGCAGGGAGTCCCGGGTTCGAATCCTGGTAAGGGCATTTATTTGTGTCTTTATCACAGATATTTGTACCTGAGTTATGGATGTTTTCTATGTATTTAAGTATTTATCAATATCTATCTATTATATATATCGTCGTCTAGTACCCACAACACAAGCCTTATTGAGCTTACTGTGGGACTAGGTCGGTTTGTGTAAGATTGTCCTATAATATTTATTTATTTATAATATTTATCTTTGTTAACAAATGATGAGTAGCACATATGTTACACTAATGAATAATGATACACAATGTTTTTTATTTTAGGTTTGAATTTACCTTTGGTATTGAAGACAAGATGAAATCGAGGCTTGTTATGCTACTCAGTGCCTAACTCCAGGATGTTTGAAAGTAAAAATGCAGTGATTTCAAGAAATTGGTAGAATCTCAATGTAAAAATAAAGTATAATTATACTAACCTAATCAATCAGTATTTTAATTTTGATAATAAAATACATAATTATATTTATTTAGTTACCTTATTTTTGTTTTATTTATTATTCAAACACTGGCATAGGTTTCCTTTGTAGATGGAAGCAAGATCCTCCCCCCTCCAAACATATTTCTACTGCAAATATTATTCACCAGTTTTCTAGCACTTGGCATAAATAATCAATGAAACTTGACACTTGAAGTATTTTAAGTCAGATCAATCAGTTCTTAGATAGTGTGAAGCGGACCCTTGGCCAAAGTGAGCCAGCTTATTGATCGGACAAAAAACTTCATATACTGAACCACAGATCTTTGATAATGGTTATTAACAATACTCTACTCTTGATACATGTTACAAATATTATTCAGGTAAAAGTGACCATAAAACAGTGTGGCTAGGATTCCAAAAATGTTTTCTTATCACTTGTATCTTAATAATCATAATCATTTATTTCTTTGTAATGATATATGTTTACAAGTCATACAACAGCCATGTAGGTAGGTACCTAGTTACTATTATGTTTTATTTGTAAATAGGTACCTATGCTGGTTGGGAAAGATATATGATAAAGAGAGACCTTTATTATTTATTACTAATAAATTCATAGTAAAATCATAACTTAACACATATTTTATAATTGATTTTGAGCACTGATGATAGGACTAGGACTAATCAAAAATGCATGCATACATACATCATCTTAGGAAGCTTTTTCCCTTATAGAAATGTAAGTATGAAAATATATCTACTTTTTATACTTACAAAATTAAATGCATGTACTTATTTTGCGTACAGTCACCGGCAATAGTATCTTCCTACATGAACTGTACAGTGAGTACAATTTGGATTAAAAAAAGCATGTTCATAATAATGTCCGATTTAAAATATACTAATGGGGAAGGTATCTGTCAAAAGTCAGGAGGTGCCAGCATAAGTAGGCACCTACCACTAGTTTTGTTGAATGAGATTTGGCTTAAAGGGCTAAAATTAATGCCAGTAAATTCCAAATAAAACAAGAATTTGACACTATTGGTAGGACTGAGACTACAACCTATGCCGGCACCATCTGTAAACACTTGATTGGCCATAATCCTGATTGCAGCGACGAGCAGCAAATGGTAGGTAACAATTGCCATAGAAGAGCGACACACATGAAGTCAAATTAGTTGTCAGTAGATAGTTTATTTATTTATATGGGTTTAATGTTTCAATAGATCCGTAAAATCTTTGTGTTTATTTCACAAATTAAACTGAAATACAGTGTAAGCTCTTTATCAACACTCAAGGGACCGGACATTTTGTGACATTATCACAAGTTGTCATTAAATAGAGGCCTACTGTGCTTGTTTTAAGGCAAATAATGAAATCAAATAAAAAACAAGAATTATATGAATTACTATAATGAATTTTCATACACATTTGAATTTGTGGATACCTAACCATTGTTGAACTATTTTTTTATTGTCCCACAACACATGACACTCTTATTTACTTGATTGTAAATTCCGCATCACACTTTATTTACATGTACTGTTCTGAACATTGTTTAGTTAGGTGTCGAGGCTCGATTTCTGTAGGACATTGGCGATAAATGTTTGGTGGTATAACTTCATGCCCTTATTAAAAGCATTAAAGAAACCTCTCTGATCATCTGGCATCTTTTGAATCGTATGACTTGCTCCCATCAAGTCCCGTTCGTGGGCTGTTCTACCGTGTCATAAAACTTGTCTTTCTTCTTGACCTGGTCATTCCACCGCGTCGGAGGTTTACGTTCCCTTTTGTCTTCTACCTTGCAGTATTCAAGTCAACCGTTGTTTCCAAAGGTTTGGTCTTCATTGACAAAAACAGAGTGGTTTTTTAATGGTTGTCATGATTCTGGTCCTGCTCATTCTACGGCTGTCGGCTTTCATGACAATGACTGTAGGTTCTGGTATGTTTGTGATACATAACAGAAGTCTGTACTATTTCAACCTGAAGTCACTCGGCACTCGATTTTAACTAAATAACGCACTTTTTACAAAGAATTTTATGTACTTATTATTTAATACCGTTATCTGATCTAAAAATTGTGAATAAAACCAAACGTCAATCGTATACGCCTTTTTACGTTCAGATACTCGCATATATTTATTACTGCAAACAATATTTTAATATTTTTCATCAAATATCACTGTCTTTTTGTCTAATAATGCATTTATCCTTGAAATACGAGACATTTTTGCAAACTGTCAGCCATATTTAAACGTAGATTTGAGTTAACCAGTGCTCGATGGCTGGTTAAGGTTAACGTAACTTTCTGACTGCTAAAGTGCATGGTGCAACGGAAAAACGGACTTGACGTCTACTGTAACCATGATGAGTTCGTTAAGTGTGCGTGGTGCAACCCGCCCTAAGTCGCTCGGAACCATCCACGACACATACTTGTATTGCAAATAAATCAAAACCAACAACCGCTGTAATCTGACCTACCCCTCAGGCCTTTCGCTCTCCTATTTTACCTCGGAGAGGGTTGATGTTAAAATGGTCGTTATACAAGTTATTACTTGAAGTACGTTTGTCTGTCCAATCTCTTATTTTGTCCCCTTGCCCGAAACGTGATGATAGGAGTGTTTGTTAACAGATGTTTGGCCGCTCATAAGGAAAGTTTTGCCTATTATGAAAGTGAAGTTATGCTTACATGACAAAAGTGCGTGAAAGTGCTGGGATGTCGCAACTTAAATTATTTGAGCATTTATATAGTTTAAGCGTAGTAATGTTGACTCGTTATTCGTTTGAATTGGCGTAGGCACTAGTTTTTACGAAAGCGACTGCCATCCGACCTTCCTACCCCGAGGGAATACTAGGCCTTATTAAAAAAAATTTGGTCCGGTTTCCTTACGATGTTTCCCTTCACCGAAAAGCGACTGGAAAATATCAAATGATATTCCGTACAAAGTTCCAAAAAACTCAGTGGTACGAGCCGGGGTTTGAACCCGAGACCTCCTGATTAAAAGTCGGACGTCTTACGATTTTTATTTTTAATATCAAACGAATTTCTCGATCTGAATATTGTTTAATATTTTGCATCCCCAATTACACACACTAATCAGGCATCCAGACTTAAAATATACTTATAAGTTGTACTAAAAACTACGCGGTTTCCATAGAAACATCACTATTCATCTAATATTCAGTGATCACGCAGATAATATATACCACACTATAGAGAGAGTATGCTATATCGCTAACAGAAGATTCAAAAGAAGCACTAAATCAAACAGAACTAAGAATCTTCACGGATGGATCAAAAACCAACGAAGGAACAGGTTGTGGTGTCTTCTCGGAGGACCTGAATATTCACATCTCTAAACCACTCGGAGCACATAACACAGTATTCCAAGCAGAATGTTTGGGAATAATAGAAGCTTGCAATGCAGTGAAACGACGACAGCTAAAACACGAAAACATATGTATACTATCAGACAGCAAGTCAGTACTACAAGCGCTAGGTTGCGACAGAATTACATCTGGACTCATACACGAATGCCATCAAAGCCTCTCAGAGGTATGCGAAGATGGCAATAAGGTGACACTGCAATGGATCAAGGGACACAGTAACTCAAGAGGGAACGATGCTGCGGATGAGCTAGCCCGTAAGGGCTCAGATACACCGGCATATGGACCCGAACCCATCGTACCCTTACCATATTCGCACATAAACAACCAACTTGACCAACACTACAAACAACTACATCAAACATACTGGAAAGAAATGGACACTTGTAGACAAACCAAAGAAATAGTAACTGAATACAATCACAAACTTACCAAAACACTTTTGAGGACAAGAAGACCCCAGCTACGCAAACTAGTGGGACTGATAACAGGACATAACACACTAAACAAACACCTCTTCACAATAGGTAGGACAGACAGCCCCATGTGCAGAGCATGCATGGAGGCGGATGAAACAACAAAACACATTCTGCTAGATTGCAAACAGGTAGAAGTATACAGAAATAAACACCTAGGGACCCCAGGCACCTTGCGCGAGACGGCAGGCAACCTGAAAGCTCTGCTGGGCTTCGTTGAGGAACTGGGGTGGTTGGAATAATAGTGCTACCCCCGTTTCACGCAAAATAGGCACGCTGGATCGACATCCAGCGACACTTGCGGAAAAACGCCCAGTATAACTAACTAACTAACTAACTATACCACACTGAACATATTATCACCAGGCAGTTACTGCCTTTTAAAATGTTCCACTACGTTGACCCAACGTTTAACACTGCGACAAGTTGCGCCATCTTCGTCGCGATCTCGAGTTGACACTATCGCGTGTCAATCTCGCGACACGATATAAGTGTCACGGTAGTCACATTGCGTCTGACAGGGTGACATTGGTATGTAGGTATACAATTTTGAATTAATTGTGAAATTTTGAGTTAACATTTAATTTGTATCATGTTTCAAAGATTTCAAATGGAACTGATGCATACATATTAAAATAAACTGTCTATCAGATCTTTTCATTTCCGCATCTGTCTTAATGAAAGTGGTTGTTGATAAAGTTGGTATCTACAAAATGTAATGTTTATATAGTTCATAAGTACCTACCTATAGCAAAAGCACAGAAGACTAAAATAAAATTAAACATTTTTGACGTTGTCAATCAAAGGTACAAAAATGTCGGTTGTTAATAGAGTTTATTTATATATATTTTATTATATTATTATTATTTATTTATTGTATGGAAAACCAACAGCACAAAATATGGATATGAAATATGGATAGAAATACAATAAAACTAGAAAACCAATTACAGGTTCTCACTTATAGAACTACATTACTTACAATAAGAAGTTACAGCCCAACTTAAACACATACAAGTACCAATAACCACAAGTTAATAGAAAATACAATACTCTAAAAATAACTATGAAATTTTATAATCCAATTCAAATCCTAATAAACTGCACCCGCACCTGCACCTGGAGTGCTATCCATCAACTTAATCAATTGTTATGGCTGTAACGCCTTATTGACAACCGACTTATTTTATTTATTTATTTATTTATTTATCGTATGGCGGTTACACACTGGTTAGCAAATAGTTTCTACATTTAAAATTTACTATTGTGCAGATATATGCTCGCATCTTTTGTCAGTTGTTTAAAGTCCTCATCTGGTCCTTTGTATTTGAAGATTATTAATCAATATTTACGAAGAGTATTCATTGATATGTCATAACACAACGAATACATATGTAATGTGGAAGTTCTATACTTAATGTTTCTGGGTGCCTGGGAAGTGCAAATAGGTAAGTACCTTCCTAAAAAAAAAATCCTAGTTATTCTACTAATAATAAAACTTCGGTTCGAAACTTTGAATACTGGGACCAGGTGTCTGTCTGTTTGGTTAGTTTATTTTGTGGTTTTTGGCTGGTGTCTGACTTACAATACAACTACTTACTTAATGCAATTGTCATGTTTTTTTTTTCTTTTTATTTATCAAAAGTAAGTTATTAAGGTTAATAAGTTATTTATTTAAACATGTTTATGTAGTAAATTAAAATAGATTACTTAAACACTTTACATATTTAGTTCTTCTTGCGTATCGAGCATTTGTGTGTATTGTACATTCTCATTGTTTTCTTATATTTGTTATGTTTAATCGTTACATAATGTAATCCAATGGATGACTGTTATTGGCCTTATTTTATGTAAGCATTTTATGTCCTAGTTATATTTACGGCTGTTGTTATCCTGAATACCAATAAAAATAAAAATAAAAAATAATAATAATCATTGTATAAAATATCCTCCTTATTTTTCCATACCATTAAAAATGCTTTCTTTATAAAAATGCCTGTGATTTATCCATCTACATGATATATGTACATAGGTACCCACAAGCCATCTGCTACACCCTTGACGCCCTCAAGAATGGAGTTGGATATACGACGCGCGACAGCTGACATAGATTGGAGAATAATTGCCACCACTAACGGTTATAAAGGTGCCTTTCTTTAATAGCAGAAAGAGAAATAAATTGAACAAATAATTAAGCAAAATACAATGCAACATATGTGTCTAGATGCAGATGCGATGTCAGATGATACTGGCATACGTGTTTAATTAATCACTTTCTTAAGTCTGGCATTTAATAATGCTACTAGGTAATACTGAAGTTACACTGAGTACTAAAACCCCTATGTTAGAGCCCATATATACATTGCTACATGCAAAGAATATAGTATATACTGGAGGTACAGACAAACAAGATTTACCGAAAATATGGCTCGTCAAAATTTGTAACCGGCCTGTGTTATACCGTAATAAGACTCAGAGAAACTGCTGTACGAGTCGTTCTTACAGCACTATTGTGGGGCCAATTTTAGGGTTGATTGTGTATCTCGTTCTTTATTACATATCGGTGGCTACATGAGTTTAATTACATGTATGAACTAGTGCTAAACACTAATCAATCCATACTAAATGGGAATATTATAAATGGGAAAGTGTGTGTGTTTGTTTGTTTGACCGTCTTTCACGGCAAAACGGGGCGACGAATTGACCTGATTTTTTAAGTGGAGATAGTTGAAGGGATGGAGAGTGACATAGGCTACTTTTTGTCTCTTTCTAACCCCCCACTTCCCTAAAATGGGGGGTAGAAGTTTGTATGGAGCATTACGGGGGGCAAAGGGGAACCGTGTTACCCCGAATTTAACGCGAGCGAAGCCGCGGGCAAAAGCTAGTTTATAATAATTTTAAACAAAAATGAACCGACTTCACTTAGCATCCACCTTTCCAAAAGCAAATGCTCGAGCTGCTGTAAAAAATACTCAAATCACTATAGGTGTGCCCATAATAGTTGAAGAGGTCCCTAGATTTCTCCAGGATCCCATCATCAGATCCTGACCTGGTTACAATGGGACCGTGAAGTGTTTCAAACAGAAAAAGAATTTTCCAAATCGGTCCGGCCGTCTTCGAATAATCGGTGAACATACATAAAAAAAAATATAGCAAAAAATAAAAACAAAGATCCCGACGAATTGATAACCTCCTCCTTCGAAATCTTTAAGGCGGTTGAAAAGGCCCTTAAACGTAGCCGTGTCCTACATAACAACAAAACATAGATACCAAGTCCTGAAAATCTCGTCGGCCAAAGAATTAACACTAGATCTCCGGATTGAAAGTCAAACATCTTACCGCCAGGCTACCAACGGTTAGCAAAAATAAGAATATTAAGAATCAAGTTTAGTATAAAACTTTAACCAGCTGGCACGCGGTATTAATAGTTTTGGTGTAACTAAACTTCACTGCTTAAAGTCTATAACGACTTGCGGTAGTCTCGTTTAAACTTGCCGCTGTTTCAGACGGTAATTGGTCATCTAGCTACAGTTTCCTTTTGTCTGAACTGTGAGCTTTGGAACTACTTGTATAACTACTTAACACTTAAACCAGAGCAAGAGTATATAATAAGTAGTAAGTACGATCACAATACAGCCAGAAGAAGAAGTAGGTAAACGGGTAAAGGTGATCAAAATGGTTTATACACGTCCATGTTTCTTTAACTATAAAAAGTCGTGATTTTCAAATCATTTAGGCCCTGTTGTAAAAAAAAGCGATTGTTTCTATATCACAACGATGGCAAACACGCAATATGACACGCGAACGCTGGATGATATGGATATATGATATTTAAAGGGGTGTTACACTAGCGTTGCTGGCCGTGGGAGGCCCCCCCCCCCCGTTTTAGATTATAGAACTGAAGCAGGTTTCTTAAAAATTTTCTCAATATGTAAGTTATAATAACATAACACGTCACAATAAATAAACTCCTTGCAGGACGATAGATAATATTTTATACAATCGTGACATAATTAAGAGCTTTTCAGTCGAGTACCGTGTTAGATAAGGTACAAGATTGAAAAGCTTGATTATGTCACTATTGTATACAATACTTTTAATACTAGTACTCAATATAGGCAAGCCGGTAAGAGTTGAGTTCGACGAAAGACCTGCTGCCTCTATACAATTGAGCAAGTTCAATCTCCCGGCAGATTGTTCCGGTCCTCCCGGCCGGGCGGGCTCGGGCAACAGTGTTACAATATTGTATGAAAATCCTTTGTACCATCGTTGGCGATGCTACAATATGCGACCACAAAATCTCTATCGAAAAGTATGCGCTAGTAGTTCGGTCTACACAATGTCAATTCAAACATTACACTCGACGAGCAGAAAAAATACTAATAAATACGATTTGATCCTGAATTACGATCTCACTCCGTTTTTGATTGGTCGCTGTCAACAGTGAGGGAAGTAAAAAGTCGAACGTGCAATTAAACTGCAAGAACATATCCCTTTTGATTGACGGTTCCCGGGCAGTGTCGCGTCAAATTACTGTCATTGGTGGAGGGATTAAAAGTGTAAAAGTATAGCATGTGTATACAATTTGTTGTAGACGGGCGGGTAAAACGCTGGACGCTATAAATTGGACGATTCACACGCTGTTGCGGTGTAGTATTATAAACATCTCTTTAAGCAAGGAGCTTCCCGCATGGATTTATAAAATAATAACGGATACCGCGCCACTGAAATTAAATTGGCATTCTATGATAAGTCGATTTTTTCGTAGTTAAGAACACGCAATCATTCACAACTGATCGCCAAATAACTGCTTGATGCTGGGTTGCCTGATTGGCTTCAACTCGATAAATGAAAATATTTTTCTGCGAAGGGAATCACAGTTAGGTGTTACAAGCTGTACTCGTAATTATTTCATTGATCTATGGTTTTACAATTAGATGTAGCCAATATTTGTAAAACTATGAATAACCACTTTGAGACTCAAATTACTCAATGCGTGAAATATGGCATATCATTAAAAGGTACTTACTATGTATAGGATCTAATCTAATCTTACACACACAGCTAGTAAGACATACCTGAAACAAATAAAAAACATTGTTAAATTAACAATTTTAATACAAGCTTTGCAATCGTTGTTAATAAAAAACACGAAAAGCCACGTAATAAAAAAATTATTTAATTTATTGCAAATAAACTTCTACACTGTTCAGAATTGCATGGCCAATTTATGAATGAATTCATTGATAAATTGACCATGCAATTTTGAACCTGATGGTACATTGGAAATTTAAAGAAAATAAAAACTATTTTAAGTATTAATATTAAAAATTTATATTTTTTATTTATTATTTTTTCAGTTTATATATAGTAGTGTAACTACTTAAAAATTGCAAATCAAAAAATATTGAACAAAATAATTTGATTTGCTTCAAGATTCATAGATGGCAGCACCATCTCTCTCGCTATACCAGAATCACGTAAGCGATTCGGATAGGAGGTGCAAGCACGTACTGCGCATGCCCTTAGAGTATGGTCAACGGCGTCTAGCCGTTTCAAATTCAGAGATTGCATATACATGAGAAAATTTGTCAAGTTCCGCCGTGACCGGGTGGTCTAGTGGTCAGGACGTCAGCCGCGAAAGCTGAAGACGCCAGTTCAAATCTGGCCTCGGACACCGGAGGGTTTGGTCACTTTTTCTGAAGTATATGACATCTATTTTTTCAGTTTATATATAGTAGTGTAACTACTTAAAAATTGCAAATCAAAAAATATTGAACAAAATAATTTGATTTGCTTCAAGATTCATAGATGGCAGCACCATCTCTCTCGCTATACCAGAATCACGTAAGCGATTCGGATAGGAGGTGCAAGCACGTACTGCGCATGCCCTTAGAGTATGGTCAACGGCGTCTAGCCGTTTCAAATTCAGAGATTGCATATACATGAGAAAATTTGTCAAGTTCCGCCGTGACCGGGTGGTCTAGTGGTCAGGACGTCAGCCGCGAAAGCTGAAGACGCCAGTTCAAATCTGGCCTCGGACACCGGAGGGTTTGGTCACTTTTTCTGAAGTATATGACATCTATTTTTTCAGTTTATATATAGTAGTGTAACTACTTAAAAATTGCAAATCAAAAAATATTGAACAAAATAATTTGATTTGCTTCAAGATTCATAGATGGCAGCACCATCTCTCTCGCTATACCAGAATCACGTAAGCGATTCGGATAGGAGGTGCAAGCACGTACTGCGCATGCCCTTAGAGTATGGTCAACGGCGTCTAGCCGTTTCAAATTCAGAGATTGCATATACATGAGAAAATTTGTCAAGTTCCGCCGTGACCGGGTGGTCTAGTGGTCAGGACGTCAGCCGCGAAAGCTGAAGACGCCAGTTCAAATCTGGCCTCGGACACCGGAGGGTTTGGTCACTTTTTCTGAAGTATATGACATCTATTTTTTCAGTTTATATATAGTAGTGTAACTACTTAAAAATTGCAAATCAAAAAATATTGAACAAAATAATTTGATTTGCTTCAAGATTCATAGATGGCAGCACCATCTCTCTCGCTATACCAGAATCACGTAAGCGATTCGGATAGGAGGTGCAAGCACGTACTGCGCATGCCCTTAGAGTATGGTCAACGGCGTCTAGCCGTTTCAAATTCAGAGATTGCATATACATGAGAAAATTTGTCAAGTTCCGCCGTGACCGGGTGGTCTAGTGGTCAGGACGTCAGCCGCGAAAGCTGAAGACGCCAGTTCAAATCTGGCCTCGGACACCGGAGGGTTTGGTCACTTTTTCTGAAGTATATGACATCTATTTTTTCATTAAAAATTTAACTAACTATAGATGAAACTATCTATAATAATATATGGTATAAACATGAAAAAAAAATGCGAGTTTAAAAGACCGCCCGTCTATCTCCCCCCTTCCACCCGGAAGCTCCCTAGCGTCCCTCGTTTGTTTTAGTACTCGCAATTAAACAGGCTGAGTGACGGGATTGTCGCTTCGCGTCGAAAAAAAAACTACGCGACAAAAGAGCACTTTTTCTGTGGCATTACCTCGCGGGAGTGTTCACCGCGACTGTACTGAGTGTGTGCGAATGTGGAAGTGGGGGTGATTAGGATTTCAGTTCTGTTTGCAAGTGTACTGTAGAATTTTATTTTATTTTTAGTACAAGACCTAACTCTTGTAGATACAATTAATCGACCCTAGCTACTAGATTCATTACCTGACTGAAACTGGTTTGTAACCGAATAATAGTGCGCAAAAAACTACATTTTGGCCAGAGAGCTGACGAAATAATCAACAACTTAAATTTTCGTCAACTTAGTTAGTTGGCCCATAGCTTAATTGGTAAAGCGATCGAACCCCGGCACGGCGTAGCGATGTAGGTCCAAGTCCTACGGGGTTGATTATTTTTTCAATGTTTTCAATGTTTATATTTGATTTAATAACAAACTATTGTATGAGTGAAATGCCCCACTTTAAAAACATGCAACAATAATTATTTTATTTTATTATAAGGTTTACCAACAGTGGTTACATCATAACATTTGCAAACAGGTACATTCAAAAACTTAAGCTAAATGCACAACCAAATACTGGCAAACACAACATGCGAAGTTATTGTCTAGGTTTGTACGCTAAAGGGAAGAGTTTCAGTATTTCTTAGCAATTATCAAAATTAGATAATCTATATATGTTTTTTTTTCTTTTTCTTTTAGAAATATTGCCATAAGTAGGTACACACAACATAGATTAGGTACAATTAAGTTTAAAAATATATTGAACCGCATGGTTATTAATTAAAAGTTTTTTGGTATCTTTTTTATTTGCGGAGTAATCACTTGTAAAAATTACCAATTAGACCCTCTAGTACCCACAACACAAGCCTTAATGAGCTTACTGTGGGGCTTGGGACTAGGTCGGTTTGTGTGAGATTGTCTCATACCATTTATTTATTATTACCTACACAATTACAATCACCCAAAATAACGAGTAATAATGATTATCAAACGAACCAGATATTTTTGATGGTAACCACGAGAACTACACACATAAGCTGAAATTCTTTTCAAGTTAATCATTTTCTACGCAAGCTCAGCCCACGTTAGTATTATACCTATCAAATAACTGAGCTCCCACGCAGGGAAATGTTAACTTACTTTATTGTGGTATAAAATACTGGAAAGAAAATAGAGAGAAAATATTTTTACTCTTAGTTAAAGATACATTATTTTTCTTAGAAAATATTTCAATTTTAAAATAAGGATAATGTTACAGTTATTATTTCAAAAAACTAGACATATTTGTGTTCAAAGTTTATTAAAAAAATATTTGTGGTTTTCGATTGCCAAATTTAATTTGATTTGTAACTCTGAGTATTTTTGTAGGTAAGTCAATAATCTACACACGGTTCTGCTGCCGTATTCTTTTTTTTAAATACATTAAAAACACAACTATCTCCAACACACAACAAATAATTAACCAATATTGAAGTTGAATCGGAATAATTGTCAAGCAAATTCTGATTCAGTTAGGCTTTAGCTGTATTGCGTAGTTAATATATTGGAGTTGTATCGTGTTTTAAAGTTAGAATATGGTTCCGGGAGCCGTATTCTAACTTTCAAATACGTTGAGACACGATACAACTTCAATACAACTCCAATGCATTAACTATGAAGTACAGGTAGCACCTAAACGTCTGAATCAGATAGGACTTTGCTTGAAAATTATTCCCATGAAACTCCAATACAACTTTTTCGATATTGGTTGATTATTATTATTATTATTATTTTATACTACGACGGTGGCAAACAAGCATACGGCCTGCCTGATGGTAAGCAGCTACCGTAACCTATGGACGCCTGTAACTCCACAGGAGTCACATGCGCGTTGCCGACCCTTTACAAATAGGAGGATTCACTGTGTTGACGGCTAAAGGAACAAGAGGGTCCCTCATCGTCAACACACTGGGTCCTCTTTGAGCTCTTTGGCAACCTTACTCACCAGCAGGAACACAACACTATGAGTAGGGTCTAGTGCTATTTGGCTGTGGTTTTCTGTAAGGTGGAGGTACTTCCCCAGTCGGGCTCTGCTCCAGATTTGAGCGAGATGACATTCACTGAACGTGCCCTACCACACTAAGCGAGATGCCATTCGCAGTGCCCATACCTCTCTTTTTGGCATAGTTTAAGGACATACCCAAGTCCGGACGTAGTTTAAGGACATACCCCGGGTCCAAAAATATTTATTGTGTGTTGGAGTTATTTATGAGTTAAATTGTGTTTTTAATGTAGTGTTTTTGTATTGTAAAATTAGAAGACGACACCGGATGTTCTGGCGCTGTCTTTGTCGGTCAGCCAACGCGACTGGCTTATGAGCTCTTCGTTACAGAACAAAACAAGTCGAACACAAGCAACTTTCGACTTAAAAAACGCGAATTAAATGAAATTCGCTGCAAATACTCACTAGTTACTACATACCCTAAATTGAAAACAGTTCCAGTCCAACAGATACCATTAACGAGAATAATCCGATAATAACCATTACTGTCTCATTACTACCATTATGTTGCATCCTTTATGCAATCTTCTGCAATTTATGACCATTCGGGCAGCTATTAAAATAATTGCATCAAATGTGCCGAAAACCCCCTCGCGTACGCTAATCGGTCCTCATCAGGAACCATTGTCAATCATGATAGAGACATGGAATAATAGTCTTAATATTTAAATTTCAAGACATGATATCGCTAGATAATGTGGTATACAAAACAAAGATTCATGGCAAAAAATATTGTCAATAATAGTTAAAGGATTACGCTAAATTAGACTTTAAAACCATAAATACGGGCCTGCTTGCTAAAAGTATTTTCGGAATGGGACATAAAATTTACAATAAATTACCAAGAGACATTATAATATAAGCAAATTTGACCGAATTTAAGAAGAAATTGTATATTTTTTAGCGCAAAAAGCATATTATTCAGTAGCGTAGTATTTTACGGATATATTTTGAATTGCTTTTAATACTAGTTTTAAGTAAGTACCTAGTCTTATTTTGCCAATAAAATTTGTTCTTGTCTTCATTTTAGGTAATAAAATACATGCTCCATCTTCTTGTTTTTTGTGTGCCCAAAAATGCAATACATAGTGGAATATAATTTGCATAAGACCAGTATAACCTATGTTTACGGATAAACGATTTGATTTGAAAATAAAGAATTCAAAACACAATTTCGATTGACAATGTGGTTTAAACATCGCAGAATTTGTGTTTGTTATAAAAGGTAAAAAAGCAGCGACTCATCATCATTAATACGGATATGATACTTCTATTAAACCTCACATCAAATACAAAATTAACTTTTGACAATGAACAAAAAAGGCTGGAAATTACACATTAATACTGAACAACGCATCAAAACTGCAATGCCAACCTATGTGTCATAACTATAAGGTATCTTTTCGTCGGCATGTTGACATGTGGATTAAAAACTAGTAATTTCAATCAGGCATCGTTTATTTCTATCAAGGGCGATAAATTGTCTCTTCCCCTCATACAAGAGTCGACAACGTTTCGTTTTCACGCGAAAGGCTACGTCTTGTATGGCACTTCCATACACTGCCACTGTCAAGTCGGTGCAAACGTAGTACAGACGGGCTTTAATGACAATTTAGCTAGGCAGGGGTGTAATTTCTTTTGTCGTGTCATAAATATGGTGCAGCAAGAAATTAAATATAGGAGGATAATGTAGGTTTGATGATAGATAAACATAACGTGTGACATAGTTTATACGTTTGGTTTCAATCAATCCTGTTTGCGAGGATAAAATAATTGTGGAATTGTGTATTAAAACTACTATAAAAGTAAGATTACTCTATAAAATTAGTCCAGTTTCACAATTTGGTGTTGATTCAGTCATATAGTTGGATTATAATACCGTAAGAATTTGCATGCTTGACCTTCAAAAGTAATTTTGTACGAATCTATTTTGAATAAAATATTTTTTTAGTTTTACCGACCGGTTTTGAATGGGGTTTTCAGTGATTTTAAAATATAAATAATTGATTACAAAACACCGATAAAACATTTAGTTTTTTAGTTTGGGGTACTAGTTGTCCAAAGACATTTAGATTAGGTAGATTAAGTAAGTACAGAACTATTTTAGAGTTTAAATAATATTAGCAGCAGGCCTGGAGGCCAATTCTCGGGCCGTTCGAGATGATCTCTATTAGATATATCTCGAAAAAAAATGGCGGATGTCGAACGAAAACTAATTTGCGTATTCTCGAAATCTCACACTCGAGGCTCTCGAAGGAGCTTACAAGAGCTTTAATAGCCGAGCTGGAACCGGTAATAGTCCCGCATACTAATTATGATCTCCAGACCAAGGTAAGCACAATGATCTTTCCTACGTAACTAATCAATAATATTATATTACTCTTACTCGTACACTGATCAAACATGATTATGTTATGAAAACACAATATTTTAATTTTAGGTTTTATGTGCTTCATATCTTGCCATGTCTAAAATAAAATATTACTTTATATATAATATAATATAATATGAATAAGGAGCCACTAAGTACGTTTTCGTTTGGCAAGCCAAGCTGTCAAATCAAAGAAGGCGCGATTTTGCGCTCCATTTCTCGTAGGTGTATTAGCGAGCAAACACTTAAATATTTTTGATGTCATTGATGCAATTGAATGTTGATTGATGGTTTTGATGTGTTAACACACCATAACAATGCATTATATTATAGTAAATTAACAACACTTTTAGTTTTGGTATAAGAAATATTTAATTTAATAGAATGTTTTACACCCGATTGAAAACAAACACAATCGAGAAAAACCGGCCAAGAGCGTGTCGGGCCACGCTCAGTGTAGGGTTCCGTAGTTTTCCGTCCGTCACAGTAAGTGTCCCCACTTAAGAGTTAATAACACCGCCATGTAGGGTATGATATGAGAGTTCCACGTACAGCGACATCTATCGGCAAATTAAGTAAACTATTGCGCGCGAGCTTAAAGTATGGAAGATGATTTTTATGGAATAATTCTTTATTGCGTGAACCGATTTTCACCGTTTTTACTTTATTTGAAAGCACGTTATTTCATTGTAATTTTGTAGAAATTACAGGTACAATAAACACCTGCTTATACGGTTAAATTATAAACTTAGTTCAGAAATTATTTTGTACTTTTTTTTCAAAAACCATTCATCTTATCAAGTTCAAAATAATTTTCCTAGAAAGTTTTTATAAAGTTCTACTTTTGAGATTTTTTTCATATTTTTAAAACTTATGGTTCAAAAGTTAGAGGGGGGGGGACGCATATTTTTTTACTTCTGGAGCGATTATTTCCGAAAATATTTACATTATCGAAAAATGATTTTAGTAAACCCCTATTTATTTTTAAATACCTATCCAACAATATATCACACGTTAGGGTTGAAATGAAAAAAAAAATCACTCCCCACTTTACGTATAGGGGAGGTACCCTAATAAAAATTTTTTTTCCACTTTTTATTTTACCACTTTGTCGGCGTGATTGATATACATATTAGTACCAAATTTCAGCTTTCTAGTGCTAACGGTCACTGAGATTATCCGCGGACGGACGGACGGACGGACGGACGGGCAGACATGGCGAAACTATAAGGGTTCCTAGTTGACTACGGAACCCTAAAAACGGAACGCGTTTTGTAATAGATATTGAGATCGCCATTCGACATTAATGTCTATTGTGCCCCAGAATACGAAAATTTGCATCCTTCGAGATTTTGGTGAGATTTTTCAATAGACATTACGTCCTTCGAGATCATCTCGAAGAGTGATAATCTCGATCGGCCCGAGAATTCGCCTCCTAGACATTTGTTATTAAGATAGTATTTTGGTTCCTAATTATGAAGAGAGTCTAATCATATTTTCTTACTTTAATAAGCTGTTATTTACTGTTAAAACCCTAATCCTATTTTCTTTTACCCTCTTCATAAAGTGAATGTTATACATATTCCGCAAAATTTATCAAGTTAACTCAATTCCCAGTCGTATTTTTTTACAAAGATTTATTCCTTAAAGTAAATACATAGCATAAATTGATTTAATTCAATGTGTTTCCATTATCCACATTATTTTTGATCATTATCACCCTATCAGAGCCCTCAACCCTTGACGACGTTGACATTTAACTAAAATGCATCCAATAGTGACACAGCTATACTGACTGTAAGTGTGAGTGAGACGGAGTGAAGGGTGATAACAAGAATCAATTGACATTTTCTTTTGTAACGGAAAATGCCAAGCGGGAGTAGTTGGGAGTACTTGGGAGCCGGAGTTTTGGCTCAAAAATAATAAATAAATGGGCATTTTTATTTTAACTTTTACTCCAAAGCACGACTTAGGTTGTGTTTCAGTAACTAACCGTCACATTCCTGGCAAAATGGGATTTGACATTGACCGTCAGTTTTGTGACGATTGCTAACCGGCCGTTAAGGATACAAATAAGTGAAAATGCCCAGATAATTAATTTTTGGTCTCTAAGCAGGCTTGGTATTTAGTATTTAATTTTAATTTTATTTAATACCAATGAAAAAGTAAATAAAATAGCTTATTAAGGAAAACTGTATAGATATATCGACTTATAACTGACACAATTCCTACAAAAAATTGTGGTAAGTTAATGTTTAGTTCAGATTAAGTTAATTGTTCAGACTATAATATTCACTCCTATATTTAAAAAAAAAGGTAGGTATTAAAAATACGTAGGTAACTATGTTTACCAACCAATACGTAAAGTCACATAAGTCACAAAGCAATTATTTTTTTAAAAAGCAATAAAAAAAATTATAGAAAACTTTATACCTATCGCCTTTTACCTCAAGGGAAGTTCTGATGCTGATTTCTAAAACTTTCCACCGTCGCACATTTTTAAAACCAATTTCTCTGGAACATTTTAAGTTCAAAACGGAACCCAAAAGCAAAAAAGCGATAAAGAATTCCCTCTCGGGCAGAAATCAAACTCCATTGTGGGCTCCCCACACGTATTTACATTTATATGAAGAAATCGGGAGCTGGAGGTAATGAAGGCGTCTTTGGTTTGGGGTTGCACTTGCAAGTGCCGGTTTCCTGTCCGTTTTAACTGTTTTGTCAGTCACTTTATTTCTCAATCAAACCAAGGTCCCAATATTTGGCATTTAGTGCATGACTGCCAGTGACGAAAAAAAATAGACGGCGGTCTACAAAAATAGATCCCGAAACGGTCCTTACTATCCTTCTGACAGTTATCGAGTCACCTGGCTTTAAATATTACCTAATACGCAACTCCCTATTAAAAAAAACTGTGACGGTTAGTTGATTGGCCAAAATAACATTTTAGACCAGGGGCCCGTTTCTCAAAAGCTTGTAACTTGCAATACAAGCGGATGTCACTTTTCGACATCTTTTGCTAGAAAGGGACTTCCGCTTACAAGTTACAAGCTTTTGAGAAATGGGCCCCAGGGCTGGGAAACCGGTATTTGGTACATACTAAATTACCGTTTTTTTTTCGTTGTTTCGTTTACTATTTCATATTTAATCAAAAAATCTTATAATATGCAGTCATTACCTAAATACAATATTTGAGTATCTAAATACAATGAGTTCCACGTAAAAACTATAAAATAATGAAATATGTATATTGGGCTATTTCGGGTTTTTTTTGCAAAAACCGGTTCCGAACCCTGTTTTAGAGATCAAACCTCATGTGTGGATCAAACAAATCCTTCATTAAACGCCCTTGCCTCCGATGTCATATTTTTATGGGATGATTATTTAAAGCTAATTAGAATTGTAATGTCTTATCCTTCGCTGGATTTGTTGGGTTTACATGCAAGTGCCGGTTTGGTGTCCGTTTAAACTGTTTTATAAATCGCTTTCTTCATGAGTAATTATTGTATAAATCTCCGTCAATCTAGGTCAATAATAACCATCAATCCTATAGGTGATGACTAGTTCATAACCTAATAAAATGTTGACCCATTTGACCGACATATTATAACATTTTATGACCAAGTAGTGTTTGCTATTCCTTTGGTTAATTAGATTAAGTAGCTTTTCTCTATTTCGGAGTAACACAGAAAATCCGCGATACGTAAGTAGATTACATACATTAACGGCCTCCTAGCCCAGTCGGTAGTGACCCTGCCTATGAAGCAGGAGGTCCCGGGTTCAAATCCTGGTAAGGGCATTTATTTGTGTGTTTATCACGAATATTAGTTCCTGAGTTATGGGTGTTTCCTATGTATCTAAGTATATATTTATCTATACAAGTATGTATATCGTCGCCTAGTACCCATAGTACAAGCTTTGCTTAGTTTGGGACTAGGTTGATTTGTGTAAGATTGTCCCCAAATATTTATTATTTTTTATTATTTATTATGAATCAAATGAAAATTACTAAGGCAGACAAAAAACATGGCGGTAGACATGTGAGGCCTTTGCCCAGCAATGAGACGAATATTAGACTACGGAGAAAAATAATAAATGAGGTTATTTCTCACAAATATCAAAAAAGCTCGTTTTCTGCATGAACAACTACAACTTATATTTTAGAGTTCCGGACCCAAAGGGTAAAAACGGGACCCTATTACTAAGACTCCGCTGTCCGTCTATTTATCCGTCTGTCACCAGGCTGTATGTCATGAACCGTTATTGCTAGACAGTTGAAATTTTCACAGATGATGTATTTCTGTTGCCGCTATAACAACAAACACTGACAAACAGAATAAAATAAATATTTAACGGGGCTCCCATACAACAGACATGATTTTTTTGCCGTTTTTATAGATTCCTTCGCGATTCGTGCGCGAGTTCGACTCGCACTTGGTCGGTTTTTTATAAGCCATTTACCAAAACAGAAGCTTTCTTTATAAGCATACAATAATACAATTTGGGTACAGAATGAGATTGTTGTTTTATCAGAAATCAAAGTTTTACAACAAAATTATGGGGTCGGCAAACAGGCCGAACTGAAACTGTATAATGTGGGCCAACAATGTAGCGATTCCGTGATGGACACTTCTGGCCACGCAAATTTATACATTTCAACATCTTTCTACAAAAACCCCTCTGGAAGTGTAGGCTATAGTAGGATAGGTTTTTTGGCTTTTTTACGCATTCATTTATTTCAATAATATTGTTTTTTTGTCAATAACAATCTCGCTATTAATTACATATTTCATGTCGTAAATAAAGACTTAACATTTCATTTAGCCATTTAGTCATTTAGTCATGCCCTCAGCGACATACTTCAGAAGGCCCTCAGGTCGGCAGGCGTGCCGTCTGTGCTTGAGCCTCCAGGCCTTAGTCGCACGGACGGCAAACGGCCTGATGGTTTGACCTTGGTGCCGTGGGAGAGAGGGCGGTGTTTGGTGTGGGACGCTACGTGTGTCAGCGCCTTCGCCGCCTCTCATGTCATTCGCACAACTCGCGCGTCTGGAACGGCGGCCGAGGCTCAGGCAGCAGTGAAGCGGCAGAAATATGCTCCCCTGGGCGCGGGTTACATTTTTGTCCCTTTTGCAGTGGAAACAGCGGGATGTTGGGGGGCAGACGCGAAAAGGCTTGTGCGAGATATGGCCTATGGGCCATCGGCTTAGACAAAAGGGAGAGGACCCCCGCTCCGAATCGTTTCTGGTGCAAAGGCTGTCCATAGCTATCCAGCGCGGTAATGCCGCGAGCGTTATGGGCACTTTTGCACCGGAAACGACAAGGGACGGTAGTAATTAATGACTAGCTTTTAGGTTTAGTAAGTGTTTGACTGTATTTATTGAAATAAACTTTTAATATTGAGTCAGTAATTAAATTAGTATATTTCATTTGCATTCTGAATCACTTGAAGAGAACCATCTCATTGGTAGGATGGACCACTGGGAGAGAAGTGGAGGGGGGGCAAGGTCGTAATACAGTGTAAACTAGTACGGAAGGATGCTTCCTTTCGCTATATCCTTTTACAACCATTGTTTAAAGCTCTTTGTTTTGTATTGACGTATAGCATTATGCAGAGTTTAGCATTGTCATTGTTATTATGTAAGTAAAACGTGTCCATAAAAGTAAGCAATAAAGATATTGATTGATTGATTGATTCTTGAATAATTTGAAATGAAATTATACCCTTCACTCGGCCAAATTTGTATACCAAGTTTATTACAATATTATAATGATTTCACATGAATAAGAAACAGTAATACAGCCTGATCCGAAAACATGTCCGAGGTAATATATTCAAATAGCCTCCGTTCCGAAGGCTACCTGTAATTTGCGCGATTTATTAGGAGGCATGTTCGGCGCGAGATCCCTGAATAAGTGGACGTTAACACGAATTAGTACTGTTTACTGACCTATTTTGAGACAAGTAGCTACCTACTGAATTTAGGGTATGAAAATGACCGCAATGTTATAATAGTATTTTATACAATGACATAATGAAGAGCTTTTCAGTCGAGTATCGTAAAGGTACAAGATTGAAAAGCTCAATTATGTCCCAATTGTATACAATACTTTTTCTACGAGTGCTAAAAATAGGCAAGCCGGTAAGTATTGAGGTCGAGTACCAGCACTTGAGTGTTCTATAATATTCTACGAAAATCCGTTTCAGCATAGTCGGCGATGCCGATGCCCTCCTGGCAGTGAGTGTGCTATAATATTGTATGAAAAACAATAAGACCATTGTTGGCGATGCTAAAATATGCGATCATAAAAGCTCCATCTAAAAGTATGCGCTAGTAGTTCGGTCTCCAAAGTCTCAATTCAAGCATTAAAGTTAACGAGAAGAAAAAACGGTTATGTGATTTTGGTATTAATTTGTAAAAAGTTAAAAGCGTTATGAAGAATTAAAAAAAAAAATACCTTGGTTCGATAGTTTCCAGTGAAGGCAAAATTGATAGCGATGTTGCTTACCGGACCACCACATGAAGTGGAGACAGCTCACGGGAGTCATGTGCGATAAGAAAATGCCTCTCAAGACCAAAGGCATATTGTACAAAACAACAATAATACTAGCTGTTTTGTACAGATCGGAGTGCTGGGCCACAGACAAATACCATCTTAATTCTTAAAAAGTAGCATAGGTACTACTGAAATGCATATGCTACGATGGTCAGCGGGCGTCACACTTCTAGATAAGATCCGGAACGAGTAGATTAGGGGAAGTTTTAGAATCGCGACAATAATAGACAAAACAAAAGAAAAACGCCTTAGATGGTTGGGCCATGTCCAAAGACGCGAAAAATACTACCCAGTAAAACTGGCCTTGAATCTGCCTGTAATCCAGCCCGGCCGTGGAAGACAAAACCCACCACCTGGCTGACGACGGTCGAAAAACAACTCAAAGAAGCTCAAATTTACACTAATGCTGCACGGAATCGTTCTCAGTGGAGGATGCGGACGAGGAGGGTCGACCCCACGTAAATGGGAATCCTGGTCTAGTAAGAAGAAGAATTTAAAAAGTTCATAATTGAAATAGGAAATAGATACCTATATTGCTTTATCTTATACTCTATTTTTCCTGTTTTCGGTACATATATGTGCATCTTAGGTAGAATTAGTTAAAGCAATGAAGGTTTCCCCGATCGAGATTTTCACTAGATGGCAGCACCGTGACGAGTCTTTTTGACAGCAGCTGTCAAAATCCAACAATAAAAAAATAGATTAAACATGATTGGTGGATTATGACATCTATAACTCTCGCCAGGGTGCTGCCATCTAGTGCAAAACTCGATCGCAGAAACCCTCACCAAATGAAATTACGATATGTAGTATCTGGATTAAGCATTACATTGAAATAACATGAAAAAAACTCAAAATTTTAAAACTAAATAATGGCTAATATTTTCCACTATCCGCTCAAAACTTTAACAGTAGTATACACCATACCTACACGTCCATACAATTTATTTTTATTATCAACCGTGTTGCTGGATTATGCTACGGAGTCTCGACACTCCGACTCAAGTTTACCTCTATTCCTCCGCATTTGACCAGGTCCAGTATAATATGATATTTGGTCACGTACTTTACCTGTATTTTATACCTCTAACTAACATGTACCTATTTATTTGTTTATCAAGGCATGGTAACAATATGAAGCCCCATCTCTTACAATACCCACTAGTAAATAACTAAAAGAGTTTCAATCCTTTAGGTATAGAATTAGGTATTATTACCAATCGTATTTTCCTATATGCAAATACTGTAGGCATATAAATGAAACTAAATGTACCATAAATTCGTACCTCAAATAATTTGGGAGAAATTTGAAATCTGCTGCATTGATTTATGATGTATTCTACTAGATGTGACATCTAGTTAGATCAAATTTTATGCGCCATGTTTCGCGGTTGACAGCTGTGACTGAGTCAAAGAATAGTATAGACTTGTAGTGATTTTCACTACAACTTTTGGACCATAAAAATCTTAGGGATGTCGACTCCTGTTACTCAATGATCTGCTGAGTGCAAGAACACTCGCGTATCGCCTTAAGTTGGAGTTCGCAGAGAGATGGGGATGAAAAGGCTTCATGCACTATTTATTGCAAAGGCGTGTGCTCGAGTCTCGGAGGATTTAAATTTGAAATGTTACTTTTTAACGCGAGAGTCGTGAGATGAGTATTTATCGGGTATACTGTGTTTTTATTGGCCACTTGTCTTTTAGGGGTTGTTTAAGTCGTGTCAATGTACAGTCAGCAGCAGAAGTGGCTTAGCGGGAAAGGTGTTAAAAATTACCTTCACGCGTTCTTATTATCCAATAAAGTCGTGTTTACGTCGCCCTAAAAAATGCCACATTCAGTATTATACAATGTGGAAAAAAATATGGGCCCTGCGGCCCTGGAGGGACACTACCTTAAACCGTTGAGATAGCTCAATTTACCGAAATGAAACATTATTTACAGAGGGACATAACTGCATTAAAAAAAATTCAGGAAGATGTACAGTTCACAACAAAACTACTTATTTTGCCATTTTTGCCAAAAACTATTTTTAAGACAGTTGATGCTAGTCGATCCTATTTCCAACAAGGATAAAAACTTCTTAATACCAACCAAGTTTAAAGCACAAGAGAAGCCATAAATAATGAAAAAAATAAAGATTTTTCATCAATTAATATGGAAAAAAGGGAACATTAAAAATAAAAATCTGTGATGGAGTTTTACTTTTAAGGAAAAATAAAATAATGTTTCCTTTCAGTGAGCTATCTCAACGTTTTAATGTAGTTCCTCTCCAAGGCCCATATTTTTTTCCACTCTGTATATCGTCGTTGCGTTTTCCGCAGGCTGATATGTGTTTGGTTTTAATTAATGTACTTAATTAATAACTTGGATGGAAGAAATTATAGTAATACCCATAAGGTATTAAGGTATAGTAACCTAGTTATAACATACATAATGTTATAACTAGGTTACTATCTGACAAATTAAAATCCGTAGGAAACCGCGACGACGATATTTTCCATTGATAACAACTCTTACTAACAATCCTTTATAAATGATAAATGCAGATATAAAAAAAATCCTTTTCATTTAAAAAGGCACCTTTAATCACAGCCCTAGGTACGCTACAACGATTTAAAACCAAACCACACATTTTCATAGCTACCCGTATTTTCACAAAAACCTCATCAGGGCGAACAATGGCCGGGTCATTCCGCTAACCATTCCGTTATTGTGACGTCTGTCATTTCGCCCTTACTCTTTTGTCGTTCATCCGCCATTGTTGATAAATACTACTTTATCTTTTCAGTCTCACCCACCTTACCACCTTAATATAAAGGCTATTTTAGCACGGGTAAAAAGTAGTATAAATTTGTTGGGCAAGTGACGTTTGACCGTTGTCAGAATGAGTAGAAAGCAATGGTAGAATGACTTACCTCCAAACGACTCCGCGTTTTGAAATGATTACGAAGACTCATCATCATCACTATACTTACTTATATAGTTAATAAGTTTTAGTATTGTAGGAGACTTGGTATTTCACTGTAAGCAGAGAGTTCTAAACCAGGAGAGGCCTTAGGTATCATTTCCCTTCTGTCAAAAGTATTGGCAGGAAAATCTAGTACATATATAAAAACTATTTCAATAATCGGTGTCACGCACTTTCGTCATCGCTGTCGATGGATAACAAGCTCCGTGAAAATGCCCTTATGCGCTGTTTTTGGATGTAAAAAAATTTATATTTCATCTAGTTTACAAAAAGATGAAATACCATTTCAGATGTAAGTAAAGTTTTACTTTATTTATCATTACTTTCGTAATAAAAGATTTAACCTAAATCGAAAATCAAGCTTCGTTTACAGAATCGATTCAAAGACAATCGTTTTCTTTCTGACGGGCAGTAACTATTTGACGTTTGACATTTCTCCATATTTAACGCGCTTAAGGATTGCTGTCTTCTATATTTTGTTTGAAGATACAATCAAAAATGATCCTTGGCTTTTTTGTTTGACATTTGCAAAGACTGCATCCAATAATGAACCATATGTTAACGTATGTACAGTCTACTATCTATTGCTCCATTTAGTGTTATGAAGTATAAAAAGAATATGTCAAATGTGTCTGGTGTTTTCAAGTCAAAGGTACATCTTTGTCGGTTGTCAATAAAGCGTTGCTGCCATAAAAATTCATTTAGAAATAAACTGTATTAACAACCGACAATGATGTACCTTTGACTAGAAAACATCACATGCGTGCTACCTCGCCCCCCTCAGATTTTGGCAGACTTTTTTGTTTGGAAAGATGAGGCGAAGCGTACTCCATTTATAGAGCTTTATGACTGTAAGCCATAATGTAATGAATAAATAAATAAAAATAATATTTAAATTAATATACCTACACTTTAGGAATATGGAAAAAGGATTTCATGGTATGAAAATAACAGTATAAAGTGACTTGATTTCTTTGTTTTGACTGCTCTCATACTACATTACTAAATACTAAATCAATCTAGGTATAATATGTTTATATCATCCACCCCATAACTTTAAAGTAGGTACTATCATGATCGCATACCCAGTTTAATGAATTAAGCATGAATTAAGCTATAATGTGGGTACGCATTTTTGCAGCCTACAGTGTCGCAAACTTTAACCACTACTTTCTCAGTTGTCGCTTTGCCATTTAGGTAGTGTTTTTAAGCTTAATCAAATAATAATTGTTACACAGAGAAACTTCATTCTTTCGCCAATAGGTAGCGTATATTTTGAAAAAGTGGGATCTTTTTCTCCCCATCACACATATGAACCATCTGGAAGGTAAATGATCTGGGAACGGAAATAAGCGGTTTGACCGACAATGCTAGGATCGTGAAGGATTGTGGGGCGTTATATTAATTTTAGTTGTGCGTGAAATATGAAAGGCTTGGGATGGACATGGGTTTGTTTAAGTTCAATTTAATATGCCAGTAGTGTGAGATGTGGGGCGACTGAAATACGTTTTGTTTATTTATTTATTTAATTAATCTTTATCGCACAATACAAGATGGTAAAAATGACGGACTTAATGCTATAAGGCATTCCGTACCAATCAACCAATGGGCTAAACAGAAAAGTTAAGGAGTTCCAGGTTAAATATGACAGAATCATTAAGAAATAAAACTAACTAAAAACAAAGTGTAACAAAAATTCTGGTGATCCGTGTAAGGGCATAGTTAATTTATATCGTATTCTAATTATAAAAAACTTAAAATATGAAAATAACACGCGAAAAAAAAAATGTGTCTACTCAGCTATGCTATGAAGAATGCTTGAATCTAATCTGGCAGAAAATGGTAAACTTTTAGCAAAATTAGTAAAGATTCTAGCCTTCCGCGTGACATATTTATTAATAACATTGGAAATAAGTAGGTATCCCAAGTTTTTGAAGAGAATTACTCGTCATGCTTTTTTACGAATCAAAACATTAACTACATTACATTTAAAAAGGTTTCCGCTTCCCAAAGGTTGTCTGGAAGAGATCGCTCCTTAGCGATAATACCGCCAATTGCAACAAATCCTAGAGTTCTGGTTTCGATGCAGTATTATGAAAAATTATATAAATAATTAGATCATATCATTGCCAAAAGTTTCTGATGGGGAAAGTAGTACAAAACGACGTAAAATGTACTTCATAGTTTGTCGCCTACTGTTTCTGTTTCCGAAATATTAAGCAATGTTTTTTTGTTCTAATATTAAAATATAAGTCCCGTCTTCTATAAAAAAGATAGCTTCGGCCGTTTTTACCTATTTTGGTATTACTTTTTTCCAATTCAAAAACTTTGCTAGTCTGTCACACTGATATCCACCCATTAAAAGCTGCCAGATGCCCGGATCTAGCAATAAGGATAGTATTGCAATCTTCCTAGATGGGTTTCATTGCTCTCATTATTGTGTCATCTGACGTGGCCAGATTTTGGTCTAAGAGACCAAAAGAAACGCTCCGTAACTGACAGCAGCAGACTTACGCTTGACTTGGAATATGAACTTAAAGAAATTTAATTGAAATTGTATGAACTAGTAGTCCGCCTCGAACTGGGAACTCGCGATTTTCTTGCAAACGAGTGACCAATATAACAAGACCCTAATGATGATTTTTTCGAGCCTTCTAGCTCCATAACCCCTTCGATTATGCGCATCAAGGAACTATCAATTTTTATTGAGCTCTACTACAACTCCAACAAATTTCATATAAATCAGAAAAACGTTAATAAAGTTATCGCGCGACAACTATTCAAAATAGAAAAGCCATCGAAATGCACAGACGTCTAGGTAGCCGAAGTTGTTTGAAAGAACTTCTCTTCGCTTACGCTCCGCTCGTTCGAAAATGTGTTAGTCGAATATAAATCTAAGTTCTGAGATTGGTATACATTATCATTTGGTCATCTATTAACAACCACTGTATTGTAGTTAGACGGTAGAGACTCTGTCTACGACGGAGTCTAATACCTGAGGTACATTGAATTAAATAAGAATTTCACTGAAGCTAGCTCAGAATCGAATAGTATTTAATTACTAGCTGAGTCTACTCGCGTTAGAGGCCGCTCTGATCAGTTGGTTCAAGTTAAGTCGAAGTTTGCTTAATCGGTTCAATTCTGGGGTATGTGGGATGAACGATGTTGTAACGATTTAATCAATTAAAAAACGTTTTTGAATTGAAATGCATTTTTGTATCGTTTGTTGTGTGACCATTTTTTGTTTTTGTTAAGTTATAGTAAATTTACGTAGGTTGTGATTAATATTTAGGAAATTATGTAGTTCATGAATATACAGCAATAATTAAAGATTTTAGAAATACATATAATTGTGAGTTATACAGTCACTTGCAATAGAATTTATTGAAACTACTTATTCATACTTAATTTTTTACTTTTAGTGTATACGCTAAAAGTAAAAAATAAAGTAGAAGTATTTAATATCAACGAATTCTATTTCGTTGTTTGTTTTTTTGTTACGACGTTTAATAAATGTATATGTTTTATTAATGTCTACCTGTCTGTCCTTCCTTAATTTAAATGGGTAATCATTTGCACGTAGACATTGATAAAAATATGAGTTTATCAAACGTCGTATTCTCTTCCGTACTCTTGTATCGTTTTTGTCATTGAGTTAGGATATAGTAGACATACAGTTTCAAACAAGATTTACCGAAAATATGGCTCGTGAATGCTGAAAGAAGCTGATGTACAAGTCGTTCTTACAGCACTATTGTGGGATAATTTTTTGGGCTGATTGTGTATCTCGTTCTTTTTTACATATCGATAGTTTTTGTTTATTTATACCACAATGTGTCACATACGCGTTGCGGACTCTTTACCCTTCAATATAAATGAGGGACAAGACGATCCCCGTGGACAACACTCTGCATCCTCTTTGAGCTCTCTTGCAACCTTAGTCACCTCAACCTCAAAACTATCGAGTAGTAGTAATTGTATCGTGAGGTCTGAATAAGCGCTCGCCTAACCAAGTTAGTAAGTATCCAGATGCTGACTCGGGGATTAGTTCTCGATCAACTCTTGACATGTTGTCTGCCAGTGTTTAGCGAGCCAAACCTAAAATTGTGAGTATACATTTATTTACCTAAAATGTATATATATCTATTTTCCTACTATATAATTCTGTTCATAAATTGTATACGTAAAGAAACATGTTTGATATAACATTATTAGCTATCTTAAGAGATTGATAAATCCTGTCCAGTATCCACAAAATGGGCTTTAGCTAAGATTTTAACTTAGAACAAGTGGTGTGTGACTAAATAGGACTAGGTAGGAACTTTATGTCGTGTAATGTGGTAATTGTCCACTTTTAGTGTTTAGCAGTAACACTCTGGTTTACTGCGACATAAACGCATATTGCTTGTATCAGCGGCAAATCATATGTATATAAAGATAGGTATCTATTAAATAAATGAGCATTCTATACCAGACAACAGCTGTTTAAACTTACACCTTCACCCTGCCCAACCAGCACCAGGCTAAGCTGACCCCTACACTTATAACTACATACTTATAATATTTCATGGCGACCCTGCATTGAAGAACCAGCGAAGAATCTTCAATCAGCCAACAATCAAGAGAGGAAAAAACGCAGTCAGTAATCAAGAAAGAAGATATCAAGCAAGAAGATAGTGAAGAAAGCTCCAGCAGAAACCGGCAATGGTAACCATAACAATCACGATCCAAGGCGTCAGCATCCAATTACAGGGACCTATGACGGTACTAAACGAAGTAAAAATAAAAATCAAGGGACATCAAGAGATTTCGGAGACAACACGGACAGCTCCAGCAACTCCAGAAAATACACTCCCGCCCATGGTCGAGCAACAAGCACACCAATGTCCCGCCACGTCACTCTGGCAGCCAACAAGTTACACGACGTCGACACAGCAACCGCAACCGCAGCTACGACCACAGCACAACCAAGGACAAGCAGCCTCAGGACAGCGCCAACGATCGACTGGGACGGCGCCAAGGCCACGAAGGATGCTGCACCAGAGCGTACAGGAACGGCTTCGCGAGAGGCGCAACTACGGCCACCTCCGCGCGTTCATCGAGTCGCCGCCACATTCCGCCAGAGAACGAGGCCATAGCATCCAGGAAACCATGCAACTATAAGGTCGTACGGTTTAAAAAAAAAAAAAATTTTTTTTTTTAATTGTTCAGAGATTTTTAATTATTTTTGATAAAATTAATTCGTTTCACAAAGTTTGCTGCTAAAATTCATTTTAAATACTTTAAATCATAAAATACATGCATAATTACATTTTAATAATACGTACATATTTAAGCGTACGTATAAAGTGTCAAAGTAGTCCAAAATAACAAGTTTCGTAATTGCTGCACGCGCCACCCAAGTAACACAGGAAGCATTATAACAAATGAATAGTTATCTTATTTCGAACTTAAGGACCGTATAAATTCTTATATACGTTCACCGAGCAACTTGTCGCATTATATGATGCTTTAAGCTGTATAACGGTTGTATAATGGCTTATCTAAATGCTTTTGTAAAGCCTTTAGCTTTAGTGCAGCAAACCACAACGCAACTGTACAGCTTTCGACTGTTTAAAAGCACTTAAGTGCTTTAGGTTCTACAATAGCATTATATAATGCTTTAAGCTATATAACGGTTGTATAATGGCATGTATAAATGCTTTTTTAAAGCCTTTAGTTTTAGTGCAGCGAACCAAAATGCAACTGTACAGCTGAATGCTGTACAGTTGCGTTTTGGTTTGCTACACTAATGCTTCGGTGTGGTTTAGTGCCTTAGGTTCTACAATAACATAAATAAATGCTTAATGCTGTTTATGAGCATGAATATTAGCCATTATAATGCCACGTAAATCCGGTATATAGCTTTCAGCTGTTTTTAGTGCTTTAGGTTCTACAATAGAATTTATGATGCTTTACGCTGTATAACGGTTGTATAATGGCATATGTAAATGCTTTTGTTTAGCCATTAGTTTTAGTGCAGCGAACAACATGCAACTGTACAGCTGAATGCTGTACAGTTGCATTTTGGTTTGCTACACTAATGCTTCGGTTTGGTTTAGTGCCTTAGGTTCTACAATAGCATGAATAAATGCTTAATGCTGTTTAAGAGCATGTATATTAGCCATTATAATGCCACGTAAATTCGCTACACAGCTTTCAGCTATTTTGAATGCCTTAGGGTGTACAATAGCATTTATAAGTAGGTAATACTTTCCTAATGCAGTATAATAGTAATAATATAAACCATTATAAAGCCAAGTAATTCACTATAAGGGGCTGTTCATAAATTAAGCATGACGTAGGAGGGTGGGGGGGGGGTCATTCCGAAGATCACATCATCAATGTGTAAAAAAAGGAATGAAAGTCGTGTTTCTATAAACTTTTAATGCTATAAAATATTATCTACTAAATAGTTTTTTATTTTACAATTAAGCTTAAAACGCATTTTTTTTAATGATGTCACTTTATTTGGCAGGGGGAGGGTTGGATGATTTTGGGGGGGGGGGGGGGGGGTAAAAATCATCAAAAATTGATGACGTAATTTATGAACAGCCCCTATACAGCTTTTAGCGGTTTTAGTGCCTTAGGTTCTACAATAGCATAAATAAATGCTTAATGTTGTTTAATAGCATAATTATTCACGTGTAATGCTGTAGGCATAAATAAGGCATTTTTTAAGGGTCACTGAGCTGCTATTGGACTAAGAGCTAGCTACGTCAGATATGACACAATAATGAGAGCAACAAAACCCGTCTGGTTAGATTGCTATACTATTCTTATTGCTAGATCCTGGCATCTGGCAGCTTTTAATGGGTGGAGGTCACAGTGATAGACTAGCAAAATGTTTTAATTGGAAAATAGTAATACCAAACTAGGTAAAAATTGCCGAAGTTGTCTCAGTTATAAAGGACAGGGCCTATATTTTAAGGGGCTCCCTGGCGCCAACGACCTTAGATCTGATTCCCTTAGTTTTCTAATGATTTATATAGCTTATCATATTATCAGTAACGGCTTTGAACAATATAGTATCCTATATTTACTTCAATATTCATTGTCTTCGAGATATTTGACATCAAAGTCGAACCGGTTTAGACTAAAAAGTGGTTTTATGGTCATAAATTTTGTTTTAATTAGTTAAAAATTAAAATCTCTCTACAGTTTTTAGAGACATCAAAGAGGAACCCTAATATGTAGATTACGTATATGTAAGATTCTTTACACCATTCGAATATACCGATAGTCGTTTGCCTTATAATTCTATCTATAGTGAATATGTTGGAATAGCGCCTCAAAACTGGTCAAAAATCGATAAAAAAAACGTTAGACCAAAAAATATTGTGTATTATTACATTTATTACCATACATCGGGGTTTTCGGTGCGGGAATGTTTGACATTAGCCAAAGAGTAGGCATTAACTTAAAAAACAGAATGTACTCTAGCACGTTTCTACCTAATGAATAATTGATCGAAAAAATTATAGGTATATACAATTTATATGTAATAGCTAACTATTATGTATATATATTGTAGGTACATATACCTGTGATTTTTTCAAGTATTTTTTTTATTAATTTATGTAATGACTGATCATTGTCAACCTCTTCAGTTAATCAAATAGTTCATAAATATCGTACGTCAAGATTAATATTTGACTCGTATTATACCGTGTCTTTGTCCTAGGTAGATCTAGTTAATAAATTTCGGATATGCAATTGCATTTTTAAAATACTAAGTATATAATAGTCAATACAAACATGCCTCTAAGAAAAAAAGCTCGTATCATAGTGTGTAAGCTATTCACAGAGAGGTTCATTAGGCATAATATGATATTTTCTCAGACTAACTCTCAACCTATCTGTTTATCTCTACTCTTTCTCAAATCGTTCCCGCACCGAAAACCCCGATGTATGATTATTACGGAAACAAAAACAGCAGGCGACAAACTATGAACTATATTTTATTATACATCGTTTGGCACTACTTTCTCCCAACATAAACTTTTGTATAATTTCTCTTAATATTGTATAGTATTTGTATAGTTTCTCATAATATTGCATCAAACCCAGATCTCTAGGATTTATTTTCTTGAAATGGTTTGCATTCTTTGACCTCCACCACTTTAAAGCTGCCAGATGTATAGATCTAGAAATAAGCATAGTATACCAAACTGACTAGAAGGGTTTGGTTGCTCTCATTATTGTGTCATATCCGACGTGGCTAGCTCTCCGTATATATAGACCAACGCCATTTTGTAAATAATTTATAACCTAAAAATAAAATCATGCGGACCTATTTATACAAGGAAAATACCTATATAATAAAGAAATTAATTAATTTAAGACTGCTCAACCAACACTATTATATTAATAATGCAAAACTCGTTCTATACGAGGACTACACAATTGTTTTGTTTATTTGACGCATATCTTTTTATAATATTTTATAGCAAAACCACAATAAATCAAAGGCGCGTGAAAATTTTCAATGAAACTTATATACACATTTACAGTAAACTACATTGCGCAGTAATATTTGAAGAATATAATAACGTAAAAGAGTCAAAAACTTTTATAAATTTTGTTAGGATGCAAACAAATATGACGTGTCACTCATTCAGTTTTTTGTACCGTCTTCGTCCATTTTATATTGCGAGACAAAGTAGTTAAATCACAACGTTCATTGTATTATAACATTTGTTCCGTCGGTGTTAGAGACGTTTTTGCATTGACGTAAGGTTTATTTTACTACACTCTTATGCTAGTATAATGCTTTTGTATTGCGATTGGCAAGTTAATCGAGAGTACTTATGCTTCTTTACTGCGATTAGCAAGTTTTTTGGCCGTATTAATGCTTCTTTAATGCAGTTGGCAACTTAATAGAGCGTACTAATGGTTCTTTAATGCGATTGGCACTTTCCATGACAACGATAATGCTAATAGCGCCGACATATTGCGCCTGTAATGCTATTAAATGACCTGTATAGGATCTCAAGCTGGGTAATTCGTGCCCATTTAAGACCTATATCAGCACTATAAACGTTTATAATGCTACTATAAAACGAACTGAAAATGCTAAAAGCATACAGATATGCTGTAAGACGGCCGTTATACTGCTTTGATGTGTTACTTGGGCATAGTAACGCACGCGTCAGCGTAAAAATTTCTAGGTCATGAGACTTAGCCGTCTTTTAATTAATTTAATAATTCAATGAATGAAATTTGATACTCACACTTAGAGCGTTTAACTATAATGAATATCAAAACAGTAGTTGCTCATGCTTTATCTATTATTAGACTGATCACCTGATTATAGATAAAAGTTAAGTGATTATTAGTTAATTTTTTTGGAATTAATTAAATTTTATTTTTGAGATTTTTATTACAGTTCAGTACGGTACCAAGATATGAATTCTAAGGAGTTTAGGCACATTCATAAGATGTGACCTTTTTAGCTAAATCACATGTCCTTTATACTTGATCATGACGAGATCTAACATAATCCTTCGTGAAAGTTATCGGAGACTTTTAGTCTTAATGTATTGGTGATTTAGGTACAGGCAACCGGAAGCGAGGCCTGATATGCCAATTTTGGGTGACCAAATTCGATACCAAACTGTGAGACGTGGATGTCACACTTGTATCGCTAGTGGATAGAGTGATATCCATCTGTCCACACGTGTCCACATCGATTCGATACCAAACTGTGAGACGTGGATGTCACACTTGTATCGCTAGTGGATAGAGTGATATCCATCTGTCCACACGTGTCCACACCTAACTGTCAAGCTGTCAGTAGGTCTCGCTAGAGCGTTTTGTCTATGGCTATGGCCACCATTTTAGTTGTTAGTATTGATATAGGGTGACCATGCCCTTGGGTAGCCAATCCCGTGTATAGTTAAGGGTGCGCACAGAGGCGCAACCCAGTGTTAATGTCTTGATCATAGTAGACCGTAGAGGTGTCCGTGAAAGGCTTAACTTCAGGTTACGGCATTAGTTATTTTTATTATGAAAAGGTACCGATACAGTGATATACATTGATAGTTAATGATTTATACAGATGAAAAGTTACGTGATTATATTGATATTTTTTTAATGAGATGATAGATAATGGTTTAAACAGAAGAAAATTTTATTGACAACGTTCATCATTTCATAGATGAAAAGGATATTGATTTTTTTTATAAAGTGATACTTAATTGTTTTCTTTAATGATTTTTGAACGCTCAGTAATAATAGTAATTTGATTATTAACTTTATTTTTTTTTAATACTCAGCAAGATGCATAAACTAATTAAATGGTAACTGCAGGACTACGATACTTAGACAGTAAATGATTTTAGACTATTATTTTAGATAAATAAATGTTATACACAAATGTTTCATATAGACGGTCAATTACAGAACTGTAATTATTACGTTTAAAGGTTGAAAATACAGTTTACAGATACCGTATTTTTTTTTATATAAAGCAGATAATTGATTTTTAACTTACAGAAAAAATTGTAAACAAGTAACATGCGTTTAAATTTTTTCTTCTGCCACCCCGGCGGTGAAGGGACTTTCGGGGGAGGTGTAATGTGGTAATTGTCCACTTTTAGTGTTTAGCAGTAACAGTCTGGTTTACTGCGACATAAACGCATATTGCTTGTATCAGCGGCAAATCATATGTATATAAAGATAGGTATCTATTAAATAAATGAGCATTCTATACCAGACAACAGCTGTTTAAACTTACACCTTCACCCTGCCCAACCAGCACCAGGCTAAGCTGACCCCTACACTTATAACTACATACTTATAATATTTCAGTCGAAACAATAATGTATTTTTAAAAATGGCCGCCAACTGTAATAAAAATGACCAGATAACAACATGAGTTAATTAAAAACTCATATAATAAAACGCTTTTAACAGAAACGCGAAAAACGCATTATGAAACTAATGGAATTATAATTCCCTTCCCCTTCTCTAAACAGTAAAAAAAAAGTTATTTTATTCACAAGCTCAACAAAAAGTTCATCCCTGTTATAATTTGATTCATACATTCACATAAATAAGTCATGTATTCGCAATACTTAACTTTCAAACAAAGTAGCGGCATAAAATAAAAGACCTCTAAGTTCAACCAATCTTTAGCAGTCCAGGGGTCAGATAAGCACTTAGATTTTGACCCCTGTGTACACTGCCCGTCAATAAGCGCAATATCACTAAGGTGAGACTAATTACACACACCCCAAATCTAAATCATGACGCGCGCAATATGGCGTCAACCCCTCGCCTCGCTCGGGCTATAATGATCCTATCGGCTTATTTTTACGCGATATTGAAATTGCAAGTGTGCAATTGGCTTTAGTTGATGTGTGGGGGCAGATAAATTGGTTTGTTTGTTATTTAATACGATATGGGATTTTGTTGCGCCATTGCAACGACTCGCCTAATATTTCGAATGGTGTCTGGTGTTCCTAAAGTTTCGAAATTCAGCCAATCACAACCATTTTGGACTACAAATATTATGCTTATAAATAAAATAGGTGGTACTTTCAGAATGCGTAATTGCTGTTAATCTTCTATACATATAATAAAGCTGAAGAGGGTCGAAAGTCTGTACATGGAATATATTCGAAAAAAAGTTGGCTGGGGATACTTAGAATCGATAACAGAACACGTTCCAACAATTTTTAGAATTTTTGTCTGTTTTCTGTTTATCTGTTTGTCTGTTTATTTGACCGCGCATCACGTGAAAACGGCTGAACGGATTTTGATGAAATTTTGTACAGAGATAGTTTGAGTCCCGGGAAAGGATAAAGGATAGTTTTCATCCCGAAAATCAACCTTGGAGGGGGTGAAAAGGGGGTTGAAAGTTTGTATAGAGAATTTTTAATAGAAATTAGTATGGAGACAATTTGAGTCCCGAGAAACGACAGAATAGTTATCATCCCGAAAATAAACCCTTGTGGGGGTGAAAAGGGGGTTGGAAGTTGGTATGAGGATTTTTTTACCGCTGAATTGATAAAGATGAAAGGTATAGAGATAGTATGGGTCTCAAGAAAGAACAAAGGATAGTTTTCACCCCGAAAATCAACCCTAAATGGGTGAAAAGAAATTTGTATAGGGAATTATTAACCGCAGAATCGATTTAGATAAAATTTGGTATGGAGATTCCAACCGACTGTTGACACGCACGTATTTTTTTTTCTCTGACGTTCATTAGTGCATTGTAATGTGCTTACATTGAAGAACAAATATATCTACACCAATATCATAAATCCTCTATTCCGCGTTCGGAAACCGTATGTAATTACCAAGGATCGGACAAACGCCCGTCATTTTGAAAATATAACCCTGTTCCGTACAGCAGAGACTTCCTTATGTTAATTAAAAAAAATAGTATTTTATGGCTTTATTGGACCATAATTTATATCCCGTGACAAATTAATTAATAATTGACATTCCGAAAATTACTTTCGCCAATAAAATAGAATGATCAAAATTTTTTCATAATTTTCACTTGTCTAAAACTCCCACTAAAGCTCTAGATCTAAAACTCCCGGGAATATTTTGTAAAACAGTATGTATGTCCTCAACAATTTTAAATGATTCTTTTATGTGTAACTTCGTCTTTTCGTCTTTTCTTTTAGATCTAGAGCACAGATTATATAATAGTTCTTTAGAACTATATCAAAATTTCAAGCAATTTTTAATAGGAATCCTGATTACGTCACCGTGAAAGAAATACATGAAAAAATTAACCCCGAGGCACAAGCATATTGGAAGAGCAGTATACCAATGTCAACGATTACATATGCCCCTATGACGTCCGTAGACTGTGAACGGACTTTTTCAACGCATAAATGGGTCCTAAATTCACATCGTTATAGGCTCACAAGTGAAAATTTAGAAAAAAATTTGGTCATTCTATTTTATTGGCGAAAGTAATTTTCGGAATGTCAATCATTAATTAATTTTTTTAATTAACATAAGGAATAAAACAATTAAAAACGGATTTTATCGCGTGTATTGAGTTTAAATTACATCCCGACGTTTCAAACACTTTACAGCGTTCGTGGTCAACGGGTCGACTGAGGAAAAATGTACAATTACCTCCGTTCAAAAACTATCTCAATATGCAAACCTACCCACATATTAAATATTAAACAAATTTAGTGTTTGCACATGCCGGAGGGGCCTTTATAAAAACAAATTATTTTTTATTACAAAACAAATTATTAAACAAATTATTTTATTATTATTAATTATTATTTTCATTTTTATTTTTAATTTTTTAAATTAGTATTAAATTATATATAGGAAACCTACACATACAAATAGATATTTGAATGGTAGATCACAACACCACCCCAGTCAGCTAGCTACTGTAGGCAAGTCTTTGTTTCAGAGAGCCCAGAGGATATGTGATGAGCAGCACCTGGCGGCGGAACTCCGGCATGCCAAGGATGCACTTCAAGCGAACGGGCTCAAGATTCCACGGCTCAATCAGAATTACCTAATAAACAAAACAAAATCGTATTCCATTGTTCACTCAAGACTCCAAATTCAGACACCTCTGAATATAACCCTGACGGATCTAAAATGTCGTAAGTTTCTAGGCACTATGTGAACTGACATCGATAAATTACTCAGAAATTGTCCGTTTTGTGAGCTGTTAATATTGTTTATAGGTTTACAGATCACTACTTTTTGCATGAATATGAAAATTAAATATTAATTATAATTTAATCTTTAAATAATCACCTAAGCACCGACCTAAGCATAGTATTTTGTGTCATGCCCTCGGTGTGGGCTATTGGCTACTGCAGTCATATGAGGGCGCACGAGCGGGCGGACCAGCTTAGTTCCCGCAACTAAAGAATATTATATAGTCGCTGTGGCCGAAATCGGCTAGGAAGAACAGAGAGAGAGAGAGTGTGTGTATTTTTTTAAATACGTGAGTAATAAAAACTTTGAACTTAGTATTAATGACTTGAGACTCCTTTCAGGTATTCTTCATTCCTTCTCACTCTCGATCTCTCGACAATGTACCAATATCTTACGTCTTTTGTATTTTAGGCATCGTTGAGTAACCACAAACGCAAAAGGTAACAATTCTCTTGAATCTTATTTGAAATGTGTGTCTTTTGTCTTCCGGGAGCCGTAATACATTACTATACGACTGACAACAGCAAATTTCAATTTGTGGAACGCCGGTTTGGATGGATTAAGGAACTGGCGATGGATGCGGTATTTCGCTGGATTGGATTTCGGTGGGCTGTTGCCGCAGATGCGGTTTTAACGAACCGGTTTTAACACATTCAGCACCGAGAACCCGACAGTCGGGTTCTCTCATTGTAGTTACTACGAGCTACATACGACGAATACGTGCCTACGGGCTACGAGCGTAGCGCGTAGCACTGGGTGGTACGGAAAGTGTTAACTTGTCTCTGTGTCTTTGGGCTCATTTCTAGTGCAACTTGAGCCTAAGATTGGTAGTGACTATATGTAGTTGATACCTAGACTTATTTTAGACGTATATAATAAAGTGGTTACTGAATGATCTGATTAGTAAATAATTTTAAACAAAAAAGAACTGACGTCACCTTAGCCTATTTTGGAATCAAAAGGACATGCCCGAGATACTACAAAAACTACTCAAATCACTATAGGTGTGCCTATAATATTTGAAGAGTTTCCTCGATTTCTCGAAACTCCAACACTCAACGAATAATCAACCAATATTGAAGCTGTATTGGAATTGCATCGGAATAATGTTTAAGAAAATTCGGATATTTCTGATTCAGACATTTTAGGCGCCAGCTGTATTGCGTAGTTAATGCATTGGAGTTGGATCCTTTCTAAACGTGTTTTAAAGTTATAATACGGCCCCGTATTTTTAAGTTAGAACACGGCCCCTAGAACTCGAGTAATATTGATGCTATAAAATATAACGGTTACACTCACGTCACTTTAGAAGGTTTTGGGTAGTATGTCTCACGAAAGTTTAAATTTAATAATATTTATGCTATATCCAAAACCTCGCGCATTACACATCCGCGCACATCTCTCTTGATAGATATGTTAATTCGTTCACTGAATAAATAATTCATTTGTTCAAGGCATATCACTCTGCGACTTTGTTACTAAACACTCTAAACCAAAACAAACTTTACCCGTACGGCTTAAAGTTAATTTTACCTTGGCAATAATTTGAATGACGTAGTACTCATTGGTGTATTGACAAAGGGCGTATCGTTGTATAGAAATGTATTCACTTGGAACGTTGTCGTATTTAGTTGGACAGTGATTTACACAGCTCGTTGACGGGTCCTTTTAAACCGAGGCTGAGATTTAACGCTGGAATTCGGTTTGTACTAATTTTAAACGAGTTTTAGATGTGGTTATGTATTTAAGTATTACAATCGGCAAAAATATACATCAATATCTAGATTTGTTTGATTTTTCATTTATTCGTTTCGTAATTATATAAGAAATTATACGGAATATCATTTGATATTTACCAGTCGCTTTTTGGTGAAGGAAAACATCGTAAGGAAACCGGACCTAATCCGGTCCTAATCTATGAATGATCCATAGAGTGTTCTCAATATTTATGTATATTATTATGTCATATAACTATATCCCGTAGGTATAGGTAGGTATATCCCTAGTAAATAATACTTAATGATTTAGTAAGTTTGAATTGTTTGTTGAGTTATGATGTTTATAAAAATGTAGTAATATTATTTCTTAATCCTTATAATACAATTATACCCACATAGTTTATTTTGTTCTATATTAATTGCAGGAAAACGGATATGCCAACAAACTCGAACGTTTACTTTAATAACGAACATTATAAAACTGAAAAGCAGGAATAACGAATAGTTTTTCTCAAATAGATTGCTGCTATCTGTTTCATAATACAGATAAATTATGTTTTAATCTTCTGAATGCAATAATCCAACGTCTGAGTTCGTAGCGAGTGCTACGGAGCTACGCCGTAGCGTGCTACGTGTTTCGTAGAAATCCTCATTCAAAATGTTTATGTCTATAAAGCTACATATTACTAAATTATTCTGCAAAACTAAATTCCTTACACGTGTGTGATGTCATTGAGGTGATATATTACTCATATATCTAAAAGAAAGACAAGTTATGTCTAGCGCAGATATTGGACCCGGGGTATGTCCTTAAACTACGTCCGGACTTGGGTATGTCCTTAAACTATGCCAAAAAGAGAGGTATGGGCACTGCGAATGGCATCTCGCTTAGTGTGGTAGGGCACGTTCAGTGAATGTCATCTCGCTCAAATCTGGAGCAGAGCCCGACTGGGGAAGTACCTCCACCTTACAGAAAACCACAGCCAAATAGCACTAGACCCTACTCATAGTGTTGTGTTCCTGCTGGTGAGTAAGGTTGCCAAAGAGCTCAAAGAGGACCCAGTGTGTTGACGATGAGGGACCCTATTGTTCCTTTAGCCGTCAACACAGTGAATCCTCCTTTTTGTAAAGGGTCGGCAACGCGCATGTGACTCCTGTGGAGTTACAGGCGTCCATAGGTTACGGTAGCTGCTTACCATCAGGCAGGCCGTATGCTTGTTTGCCACCGTCGTAGTATAAAAAAAAAAAAAAAAGATATCTTAATATCTATAATTTTATTGCATATGTACCTATTAGATCATGTGCCGTTTTCTTATTTTAAAATACGTAAACAATACATTAATTACACAATCTATCTCAACAAATAATCAACCAATATTGAAGTTGTATTGGAGTTGCATCGGAATAATTTTCAAGCAAATTTTGATATTTCTGATTCAGACGTTTAGGCGCCAGCTGTATTGCGTAGTTAAATAATGTATTGGAGTTGTATTGAAGTTGTATCGTGTATAATAGTAGTTTATGTAACTGTTACGTAATAAGGGTCCTTATAACATGAGTGTGGTTTCGCCTGCGGCTCGTTTCAAAATAAGATCACACGAGTGTTTTAAGGCCTAATTACGTACAGTTGCATACACTGCTTTATCTACACTCATATTATTTGTCATAAATGCCGTATTCGGAAACCATAGAATGGCCGCCATTACACCGCCATGGCCAACTCGATTGTGCCGGCGGTCGCGCGGGCGCGTGTCGGCGGCCGCGCGGGCGCGTGCAGGTATACATTATGTTATCAAAACTCATAACACATCAATATTTGAGCATGTAAAGTTAAAATTACGTTACTGCCACAGATAAAAAGCTTATCATAGTAAAATCGGTTGTGGTAATGCTAGCCATTGCCTACCGTTTTCGAACACGTTTAAGAGAACTTACAATGTGAGTGTAGATAAACGCATTTTAAAGTTACAATTAGACCCCTCTTAGAGACATGACTGGAAGTGGGACACGCTATGATATGATATAAATATAATTGATATTGAATTTTGTTAAACTACTAGAAAGGCACGTAAATGCTAAGAAAAAGATAAACGTCCACAGTACTTTAGTCGTAAATGAATAAGAATAGACCTCAATTGACACTATTTTCAAAATCAAAATCACCACCGACTTCCAAACTCACAGAACTTAAAATTCAACATCACGCGCTGCTAAAGTGGCAGCGTTCCTCACCGCTACGTCACTGTCAATAGCAAGCACTCCTCAATATGTCACCCGCCATCTTGATTTATAAACCAACCTGTTAAGACCCCTCTTGTAGGTGCTGAATGGTGGGAGAAGTCTGGGGTGCGCTCGACAACCTAATTCCAAGATTAACATGGTACTGGTTTTTACGAAAAACCAGGCCATAGTATGATTAGGTCTGGTTTTCTCGCGATGTTTTCCTTCACCGAAAAGCAACTGGCAATAACCAATGTATGTATTTCAGATATTTATTAGTTAACCTAGGGATACAATAAAATACTGATCAGAATACTACCTCGTTGATATCCATTAAATATACAAGGTGAAATTTAATCGGTGACCAAGAGTTGAAATATGTTAATTACCAACCAAAACAGAATTCAATAAGCGAGATCACATTCAATTTACTTCACCATCTTATTAATGATATTGTTAAAATTTGTGACCTCTGGATACATGGACATACTCCAAATGGACAGGTTATTACTCATAAGTCTTTATTTTGTATGGATTATACTTTGTCAAGAGGACTCTTTAGACTAAGCCATTGGTAGGGCGACAATAAATATCGATTAAAAATATTTTGAACTTAAAATAGATATTGATTTGCTTCAAGATTCTTAAAATAGATATAACAAAAATAACTTAATTTCACGTAACTGCTACGTCCATGCGATCGCCACCGCGATTACTGATTTAGAAGAATTGTTTCCTGATTACCGATAAAATTTAACCCTGTATATATATGAAAGGGTCATGTTTTTCGGTGAGATTCAACCGCCAATGGGTCGGCGGTTTGCAGGGTTCAGTAGGCAGGTTCTATGGTTATTGCTTTACCTCGTTAGTTCGCTTCGGACTTCACTGACCCTTTCGTTTTGTGAAGGGTTAAATTGACTTTAATGAGAGGTTGTTTTATTGTCTATATAATTTGGATACAGGAGATTATTCGGAGACGGAGCTTGAAGTCAATAAACGGTTTAAAATACTCTCCCAGTCTCACTGTCAAACTTATAACTACATGTTTTTTTTTTAATTTTCAGGCAGTTAAGTACTGCAGAGCATGGAAAATAAACGATTCTAGATATTTAACGTATTTTTACTCTTACCTTAATCAGCTAGGTACAATATTTTACTTTACGTGTAGTCTAAGAGGTTATAGACTCAAACAAGATTTACTGAAAATATGGCTCGTGAAAATGTATAACCGACCAGTCTTATACCGTAATAAGACTGTCAAAGTAAGTACCGCACGAGTCGTATTGCCATTCTTTTGGGCTGATTATCGATATCCCTAGTATTATTTGAGTCGCTTAACTTTAAACTCGGGTAAATCCATCTGTTAGATTATGCGATTTTGGTATTAACTAGGGTAGATATTTGCTGAGAGGGTCGAATGGATTTACCTGAGTTTGAAGTTTACACATTTGATCGGTGTGTGGACTGCCACTTTCAGACTCATTCGAAATGAATATCAATCGTCTCATAGAACGCGGGAATTTTCTAATTTTAAATAACACCGTACCAGACTACGTTCGAGAAGAGAGGCTGTAAAGGTATCAAACCTTTACAGTACTTTTATTACGAAAACATTCCATGGAAAATTGGAATGCTAGTTTAGTTCCAGGTCCCTACCTACATTTTTGACCTGTCACTACTTGTGACGGTAATATTAAATCAGCATCTTTCGTCTCAGTAAGAGACGTGTCCTGTGCAGTATCAACTAAGCTAGCGGTTGCTTGTTATACTCACTACTAGAACTACGTACAGTGTTCCTATCAGCCGGTACCGTCAGCAAAACGCGCCCGTGTTGGTACCCTGAGTTTATTTAGCTATAAGCAGAGAGCGGCCGACAGAAACACTTCATTTCTCATGCACTGAAAGCGAGTATTTTTCTCCTGTAGCGCACTGTGTATTAAGAACCTCGATTGTGTGTGTACAGGATACAAAATTGTTTAATACATACAGTGTAGCGGTCGGAAAGTGGTTTATTTCTAGTGAGTTCACTTTTCACTTCGAGTTTCACTATAATAGACAAAATTACACACTTTTTTGTCTATTGTGTATAGATTTCACATTATTATTATTATTTGTATGTCTTTCCCGACCACGGAACAATGGTGTTCCGGACCTTTGGTTAGTGCTTGCGTTTATTTATTTTATGTCATCTAATTCTAAGTATAGGTTTGTCGTTATGTTTGATTTCAAAATATGTGACATTATTCGTAATTACTCTCAAACTCCTCTCTAGCCGAACGAAAACCCTCTGGAGGTTCATAAATATTTCATAGCAGAGACAAAACAATACCTTGGTCTCTAGAGGACATTCACTACACTCCCACAGGAAATGAAGCCACTTACGCCCTTATCACGAGGGTGTAAGAACCATTTTTCCTTAATACAAGGGTACAAAAAACACAAACACTTTTAAAATTTGATTTAAGTAAATAGTAGTTTATGTAACTGTTACGTAATAAGGGTCCTTAAAACATGAGTGTGGTTTTATGAAATGAGCCGCAGGCGAATTTCATAATAAGATCACACGAGTGTTTTAAGGCCTAATTACGTACAGTTGCATACACTGCTTTATCTACACTCATATTATATATATTAAATTAATTGTTCGGAAACCATAGAATGACCGCCATAGTACCGTCATGGCCAACTCGATTGTGCCGGCGCTCGCGCGGGACCAATCGAGTTGGCCATGGCGGTAACATTATGTTATCAAATTCGATGTTCCAAATTTGAAACTCATTGCTTAACAATATTTGAGCATGCATAGTTAAAATTACGTTACTGCCGCAGATAAGAAACTTATCATAGTTAAATCGTTTGTTGTAATGCTTGTCATTGTCTACGGTTTTTGAACGCATTTTAGAGTACTTACAGTATGAGTGTAGATAAATATTATATTCTATTAAGACTGATACCGCGAATTTGCAATAAAAACGGGAGTTTTGAATTTTTCAAGCCGCTTTATGTAATCAAAGAAATATTAACTTTGTAAAGAATTTGTTGGCAATAGGTAGATATTTTACCGCGTTTACGATTCTGTCAAATTAATTTTTATTTCTTTATTTATTAAGCTACTTACATAATCTCGATGAAATTTTTGAGCTCCTTCTGATAGCCTGCGTTAGTTGTTAATATTTTGGCTCTTTTATTCAACCGACTTCAAGATTTCGAAGGAGGAGGTTATCAATTCGTCGGGATCTTAGTTTTTGCTATTTTTTTTTTAATGTATGTTCACCGATTATTCGAAGACGGTTGGACCGATTTAGAAAATTCTTTTTTTGTTTGAAAGAGTATACTTCACAGTTGGTCCCATTGTAACCAGGTCAGGATCTGATGATGGGATCCTGGAGAAATCGAGGGAACGCTTCAACTATTATATGTAGGCACCTATAGTGATTTGAGTATTTTTTACAGCAGCTCGAGCATTTGCTTTTGGAGAGGTGGATGCTAAGTGAAGTCGGTTCTTTTTTGTTTAAAATTATCTATGATATATTTTTTTTATTTTCGTAATTGCTTATACTTTACATTCAATCTCGAAAGTATGTTTACCCAAATAATATTAATGACATCAAAATTTTCAAGTCAAGTTAATTTTCAGTCAAATCATCTACTCTTTTTTATATCTATTATATCTAATTACTAACTTAGATTCAACTTCCTTTTAATTAATTTTTGTTTATTTAAAAATAATGGTAAGTTCTGTCAGATTATAAATATACGATTTCAAGCTCACATGGTCATTATATAACAACTCAGTTACTCCGTGGTGCTCAAAAACTCTAATATACATGGTAAATACCCCGTTACAAATAATAGATTTAAAATATCCATGAGTAACCACTAAGAAACCACCCTGTTTGTCGATGTAAGATATCATGTGTAAGACACCATCAAACCACAATTAGTTTTTTATAATATATTGTTCACAATAGCTAGGCTAGATAACTTAAAATTATCCGAAAAATGCGTGCGATCTTGTAAACCACATTTGTACCTCCAAGCTCCAGTCCGCGGGTAATTCGATCCACGGATATAAAACATTCTTAGACATCTTAACTAGTTGCATGGGTCAGAACGCATGCATACAACTTTGACTCTTACACCCTTCACATAAAGCTCAAAATGTATAAATATGACTAGGACGTACAGACGGACGGAACGTTTACGACTCCCAGTAGGCTGAAACGTCTCGTTAATAATGTAGAAGGACCTCACTAAAAAGCTAACAAGAAACGTCTCATGTAACGTAGGTTTTTCTTCTACACTTTAGGCTCTTTTTATTAAAGGTGGAAGTTAAGAAATGGCGTAAGTGTATTTAAAAGTTTAATGTGCGTAAGATTCTTTTGTTCCTGGGTATTCTTGTGACGCGTGCTGGGAGAAAAGTTTAATTTTAAATGACGGTTGTGAGTTATGAAAAGTTTTTTTTGTCAATTTGAATGCGCCTACTTTATTTTCCTAGAGTGGTATTCTTTACAATCTGAATTTTGTATGGATTTTTTATAAATGACCTTTATTTGTCATTAATTTGACATCTAACAAGGTTGTGGTTCTGAAAACAAATGCACAATGCCACTTAAACGTTTTAAGTACGAAAGATAACAATAAAGAAAGTTTTATTTGGTATATTTTACAAGCTGTAGTTACGTAAATAATTAGCAGCTTTAAATACTTATAATAACATTATACCAAAATGGCTGCCGCTCAGCATTTGCCATGACATTTGTCATGACGCTGGTTTGCAAGGCACGTTAAGCAATATCTTTTTACCCGACTGCGCGACTCAAAGGAGGGTAATGTGTTTACCAGTCTATTTTGTATGATACTAAGGATCTAAATAAGCTAATCTTCACTTTTGATAGGTCCGACCTAGTTTAATATAAATTTAAAATTAATTCTATAAGAAACTATTTATTTATATCCTGAGAGCAGGCCTCCTAGTCTAGTTATGGTAATCTGTAGGCAATTGGCTCATTCTACTTTTTCGTGACCATTAATCTATTACCAGAAAAAAGTATGATAGACATTGAATTTCGTGTATATAATTGTATTCCCAATTTGTACATGAACCAAATAATAGGAATTTGTTAACCAAAATTCATATATTAATATTGATTAATGTAAAAAGATGGTAACGCAGTGGTAAATGCCTTATTTTCATACAAATCGGGAGACAATCAGGAACCACTTAGTGTCTGTGATTAAGAGTATTTACAGCTGTTATTATTTAACTAACCTATCGGGATTGATAGCTTATTAGCCTCTTTCTTCGTCACAAAACAACAAATTAAAGTAATGGTTAAGTATTCAAAAGTATTCATTTTACGAAAAAGTGTCAATAACGTATATACAACGAAAATTTGAATGGCCCAATTACTTTAAGTTACCTAGTGTAAGATGAAGGAAACTCAAAATAGCTTTAAACGATAGTAACAGAGTATTAGTAACCATGTAAATTCGGAAACGCGCATGTGGCTCGATGAAGCGCTTAAAAAAGTTTTAGCTGCAAAGCAGAAAATACCTAATAAAGAACTGCCACGAAATATAATAAAATAACAGTCGTGATATACTCGAAAGAAAATCAACTTCAAAAACAGATCATATTTACGTACTTAACTAAATTAATTAAAAAAATCGAGATATATCAGACAGTTGAATGTAGGTATCGTCATTTCACCGGAGCTAATCTACCGTCCCACGATGTCACAATAAAACAATAGAAAATAAGACTTCGACAATCTCGTATCTTATTCCCAATTCCAACTAAAATTGCATCTTATTACAATATATTCAAAGTTGTAATTGACAAAGATAAACTTAAAGCAATAGAGGTTGTATTAGACATATCACTCAAAATATGCCGTATCATAATTTCACCCTTGCCGTAAATTGAACCTTACTGCGTTACATTAAAGATTAAAAAGATACTAGTAAAGACACAGATAGGAGTTTTCGAAAGTAAAGAGGAATATTACACGTTGCTACGAAACCGTTTAGCTGTAGAGAATACCTCTGGAGGCGGCCAAAATATTCCGAGGCGAAAAATACGATAAGTGGTCCAATTCAAAGGTTAGTAGAAGAAACCAAACGACATTTTAAATTAAGAAAGCCTTGAAACATTCTTTAATTTTTGAGTCATTGGTGTCTTCATAGTATTTCATACAATAATGGATAGTTTTTCAGTCGAGTACCGTTTAAGTAAAGTACATTAAAAGTTATGTCACTATTGTAATTACGAGTATTATTCTATCACAGCGACAATATCAAAATATCAAAGGCGGCAGAATGCTAAAGTAACCAAAGTATTATACGCATGCAAAGTGAATTTGACGAACCTTTTAGATTTCGATTCTTATACTATTTTCTGCGAGTCCCTTATTAATGATCATGTGTCCTCCAATAAATTTCAAGTTAAAAAAAAATAAGTTCAATTATGTCAATATCTTATGGGTCCTTTTTCTGTTCAAAAATAACTGCCGCAATTCCATTTAAGCTGGCTTTACGGTTATTATGCATGTTGAACTAATTTTACTCAGCTTACCTTTAAATAAACCATCAATGTCTGACAGTTGGAATATTACGAATTCATAATTTGGAGAGTTTATGATATGCCAACTAAATAACACGTGAAATACGTGTATTTGTTGCTTCTGGCTGTCCCAGAAGTAAAGAGACAAATTTAAAATGACGTTCTGCATCAAAATGTTTTGTCTTCAAGAAATAATGCAACCATTAGTGGCAGGTTTGTAAATTTATTAGGCTTTTGAGAAGGTATCGTATCGTTTAAAAAATTTAACTTGTTAAACATTAACTATATGTTTACAACGAGTAGTTCAGAATGGTAAGTGTCACAAGAAAATATGTACGCAGGTCTCTCTAGCTAGTTGTCACAAAAGTTGTCTCAAAGATTCAAATGCATTAAACAGCTTTTTATTTTATTTCAAATCGCTTTACGCTTCTGACTTGTCCACATTTCCGTGGATTGAATTACCGCTTTTTCCCGGAATTATTGAAATAATCCGTGTGAATGATGCCAGCTAATGACTTTTCATAAATACTGAGTTCATACCGGCTTGAATACCGGTTTATATCGGTTTACACCGGTTTCGCGCCATTCAGCGTTTATTGACGATGCTTTTGCCTTCAATAAGTTTTTTCAGTTATCTAATTGAGAATAGGGTTGATGGGATTATGATAGTTTATTTACGTAATTTTTATAAGTTCAATTTTATAGCAATAATAAACTGGCACGTAGCTTATCTGATGAAGATGATGCAGTAGGAAAACTATCTATGGAACCTGTGGAGGAAGGAATGCAACATCACCGAGTTGGGGGTCATTAAAAAAGTCTCGAGGAGCAATTGACAGACGTGCAAATAACAGTAACTACAGTCAGCAATAAAATTGTGTAACTATAATTACCATTTTGGCAATTACATGTTACTTCGAGCAACAATGTAAAGGAGATTCAAACAAATTTACTGAGAATACGGCTCGTGAAAATTTGTAACAGGCCAGTCTTATACCGTAATAAGAATGTCAGGGAAAGTACCGCACGAGTCGTTCTTGCGGCACTATTGTGAGGCCAATTGTTGGGCTGATTGTGTATCCCTAGTATTTGATCGGTGTGCTGCTGTAATATTTTCGGGAGTTTTTCTTAGTTTTATTTTACCTATTATTTTTTTCACCCATCAATGCAAGAGGATACGTAATGTCGCATAACAAGGCAGCACATTACCCAAGCATCGTAACTTTAAAATTCCGCCATTATTCCGTAAACGCCTATAAAACACTCATACGCATAAAACGTGAATTAGTTCTAAGTCACATTAAAGTGAACCCTATTTAAATCACACGGTTAAGGTAAAGTTGATATAATTTGATCCTTATTTCTTACACAACAAGAATACGACTACAAAAACGAAATACTTGAGTCCAGAAATTAACTGTTTTTCTTCGAAACGAAACGGTATGTTGTTGAAAGTAAACTAGATTTCATACGCCCTTTTAGAAATAAGCCGATTTCTTAATGTTGAACCTAAAGGGTCCAAGGGATTTCAAAGGCTTAGAATTTTTACAACCGAGCTGGTTTAATGTTATCACCCATCTAAATTAGGGATACTAAGAACCTACTTTAACGACCATGCGGACAGACGTCCTTAAGACCATTTAATTTGAAATGAAATAATATAAATATTAGAGCTCAGCTGAAATATGTAAGATTAGTAAAAATTATGACATATTACATTCTGTATTTTTTACATATGCCTATGAAATCTTTATAAAACCGGGCAATTGCGAGTCCGACTCGACTCGGATTCATATCAGAGACACTGGGTGCTGTGTACTATAGTATTTTTTTTCAATGTTTTTTTACCGTTCCGTTAGCCAAGCTCAAAAAAGATACGTCTAAACTCACTACGTTTTGAAAATTAATCATAAACTAGGCTTTTATTTTTGTCAACCAATTTTCCAAATTAAACTGTCGCCCGTCTAAATAAAGTTTGCATGGCTTGATCAAAGATTCCTCGAAAACTGTCCTACACTAAAAAGGCTCATTTTACTTTAGCAATATTGTAGGCCCCTTTTCATAGGCAGAATAAGGCCAGTCGCACATTGCACTGATTTTTATACAAATTTTGTTTGTAAGAACACTTAGCCCGACGGTCAGACAATTTCGAGGTGTGAAAATTATGTGAACGTTTGTCTACTTAATTTCTAATTCTACATCATCATCAAATATTTTACAGCTAGGCTCTTGTCGTTGGAGCAATCTCCATACCTGTCTGTCATTTGCCTTCACTTTTACAGCCTGATACGACAGGATGTTTAATTTTTTCCTTTACTTGATCCATGTATGTATGCTCTCCTTGGCTATCCTAGCTTCCTTTCTGCTTCAACTCTACCTTCTATGATGTTTTTTTATAAATATCATAGAAGTCGTCGTAAAGTATTATCGTCGTGTCGTAGCACGTATCCGAGCATCTTCTGATATCCATTCTGTTATCCTGTATTATATTTCTAAACTTGTCCCAAAAGTGCCTTATTAGTTTAAATTTCGCGTGCGTAAAACTTGATTACGCGCACTAGTTATTATAACTTTTCCAGCGTTTAATTTGCAATTGTGTGACTGTTTCTGTATGTGTAGAATGAGCTATCACGATTTAATTTTTGAGTGTGCTTAACATCGCTAAAATGTGGTACAAATGTACTTAACCAATATTTGTTCTATTATTATTTTCTCGTAACCCTGTTAAAAGTGTCGTTGATGCACAAGCGAAAGTCTTTCTTCACTCATCCCGAGTCTTACCACTCGTTTTTGCATCAAAATTTAATTCTTTTTTGTTCATGTACGACCGGCCTAAGCCAGTTTATAGGCGTCCATAAACCGGTAGTTATCTTCAGGCGCAAGCTAAATTCAAGTAACCCAATAAACGTAATAAAAACATTTACAGCGTCGTATCTTCAAAGTTGTAACTTCCTGCCTTCTTTATATTGGGGAAATTGGGATCAGTATGATGAATTATCACAGTACAGAGTTTATGTAGTTAGTGCTGTTGTATTAGGCCGGATGTAAATGAGTCTTAAATTGCATTATAATTAAATAATTGTCGATGAGTGGATGTTCACTTTGCCGGCGAGTTTATTTTTCTAGGAGATAAATCATCCCTACTCGCTACTGGGGGGCGATTTTTGAGATTCGAGCGCTCGAATTCAAGGAAAGTAAACTCGAAAATAATAGCACAACAACGTTTGTCGCCATTATTTTCCCGTCAAATTATTAGTTTAATTAATCATGATTTAAAATTCCTATCGCTGTTATTTTTAAATTATCATTTCATGGTTTTAGACTGAGTTTTATATGTCAGATTCGAGCGCTCGATTCTCAAAAATCGCCGCCTTGGTTAAACAGAGCTTCCTAAGCACTAGTAAGAGAGATATACATAAATAGGCTATAACAAGCTACTCGTCTTTAACAAGCGTGCGTGTCGGAGTGAAAAGTTTGATACTAAATACAAAGGGGTACTTCAATGAGAAAATAATACTTACCTATACAATATAATATAACGGTCACGCTCACGTCACTTTAGTCACTTCGCGTGACATGTTTAGGAGAGCTTAGGTCTCTATCTGCAAGCACTAAGAGTGCTATTTGAACCGGCCCGTAACCGTTATATTTTATAGTGTTAATATGTCTCACGAAAGTTTACATTTAATACTAAAATTTTATGCCACGTTAAAGAACACAGCTTATAAATATAGTTATACATATAATTGTAATTCACTGTTGCTATTCTGTGTACTGTGAACTCCTCATTAAGACGAGCTGCCCAAGTGTCGCAAACTTCATTAATATCGACTGGGATGCTGTCGCGACGCTTTCGAACGCTAATCAGAAAAACATCGCTAATTTGATATCACTACTTGGCGCAATCTTGAACTAACTTGGGCAAACTTTTACTTGCTTACTGTTGGTCTTACCCGCAATATCGTGAATGCGCTAAAGACCAACGCACGGATGATATACACAGTTATCAACGTATCAGCGCTCAATGTGATAGTGCATTTACTTTTTTGACAATAGGTACTATGTAGTAATTGCTCTCTCACATTGGTCACACATTGGTCAGACATTGGACCAATGTGAGACCGATGTGTGACCAATGTCTGACCAATTTGAGACCAATGTGAGACCAATGTGAGACCAATGTTGAATGAAAATCTGTTCGAATAGCAAATGTCAATGTCGTTATAGCGTTGAGTTGAGTTGAGTTGGGTTAGACCTGCGTCTGTCCAGTGCGTGTGTTTATTTTTCGAATCGCGGCCCATGGCCTTCTTATTTATGTATCTTCTTTTGTCTTAATTTGTATCATTTTATAGAAAAAAATGCTAGAGTGAACAATTCAAACAAGATTATTAGGGCATAATGCGACGCGACGTTTATCAAAACAACTTTCAACAAACGTAGGTAAAAATTGCTTTTTTAAAAACCTACTGTTAAAGAGACAACTTTATACAGGGTGTTTCCTGTAATAAGAGCAATAAATTAAAACGTAGATTCTACTCCTCAAACAATGAAACGTTTGTTCTACAATTTAAAAAAAAATGAAGTTTTTATATTCTCTTTTTCATACATACTAAATAGTATTTTCAATGTACGTTAAAATCCGTCTAATTGACATTGCTTGTCACTCTTGTCACCCAACAGAAGTAATCAATTTCGCAATACATTGCGTGTTCGAATAAACTTTAAAGTGAGATAAAAATCAAATTATAAGTTATTTTTAAAAGTCGCTGAATTAATATTGTCCTGTTTGAGGAGTTGAATCTACGGTTTAATTTATTGCCCCTATTACAGGAAACACCAGGTATATCATCATAGAACTGACGCAGTCACCAAGGATCAATCGAAAACATAATATTCAAAAAACTAATTGCAGTTTTTACGACTACTAAATAATGTAGGCTCCGAAATAACCTTGAAAGGATTTAAACTGACACAGTTAGTAGGAGTAATAGATCAGGGATTAACTGATGATGGAATTAACCGCTTGCTATGGAAGTTTTGAGATCACCGGGAATCAAATAGGTGCTATATACTTATTTAGTATAAGAGAGATTGAGGGCCTAAAAGAGAAGTTTTTAGGACCAATATTTGAATTTTCCGATGTCCATAATGGTAGTGTAAATTTGAATTAAAATTGTGTCTGAGTAAAAAAAAAGCTCAGACTAAAATCCGTCAGAATAATTCGCATTATTTATTAATTCAGGCATATGAAGTCCTAAAAACCTGGCCCACTCATAAAAACAAACCTCTAAAAAGTGGAGATTCTGAACTAACTTTGAAAGAAATTGGCGCAGCCCGGTAGGACCAATCGATCAAGGATTAACTGATGAATGGATAAGGATTACCCGCTTGTTAATTAAGTGTTAAGGTCACGGAGATTATGTGCTTAATAAATATACGTACATTAGTTTGGCTTTTAAAAGGTGATATTTAGTCCAGTAAGATAAAGGTATCTTGAGTAAATACGGTATGTAATCATCATATTAGATGAGAAATAAATTGTATCTTAATTACATTTTGTAAATGGCTAACATGCCTCATGTTACACTGAATCCCTGATTAAAACAATAAAAGGCAATTTTAAAAATAAATAAATTACGTGATTCAAAGTTCAAATATATTTTTCACAATATTTTGACCTAGAATTGTTTATCGTTTCACTAAAGTGACACAAATCTATAGTACCCGTTGTAACTACAAACTCAAGTAAAATTCCACTATTTTTCATCGCAACACATCAACTAAAATTATATGAAATAAAAGTAACCCTGATATAATTAAAACAATGCCATATAGTGAATTTATCACCTTGACACGACACAAAATATGTGATCAAGAAATCAGCGGGTTGGGAGCTATGATGGCACAAACACACAACTTATAACACTCCTATTTTCGTCCCGATCTAAAAATATAACCATTTCCGCTTAATCAAACAAATCACACAACCAGTCTCTCGACTCGCTCGCCATTAGCGTTCGATCACACAGACAGCCAATTTGCTGAGAAATGGCCCCGCGTTTCTTTGTGCCTGAAAAAGCGATCCGGCAGGAAAGTACAATATAGGCAGAGAGCTAATCCGGAAAAATATGACACAATAACGAGAAAAAAAAACCCTTTAGTTGGTTTGCTATATTGACCCTTTAGTTGGTTTGATATATAGGATTAAATTCAATATAACCCAAGCCATCGCTGAAATTCAGCCTGATCTGTGCGGTAGAGTTATTGAAAATTGGACTTTTAGGATATGGGCTACCAGAAGAAGCCGAAGGGGACATTTGAACGATGTCATATATCACAAAAAATGGCACGTATATTTCAAATAAAACAAAAAAGTAATTAATATTTTAGACATGTCCTGTTTTATTGAATTTTAAAATCGACTTGCCCTTATTGGAAAACCCTTTAGTTGTTTATCGGTGGAGGTCAGATAATGCAAATTACTTTAATAATACTATCCCCAAAATTCTGGGTTCTATGCAGATTTACTGGTAACTGCAATCAATTGGGAAATATCATTTTACGTACACATTGCAGATTTTACGTACTTTGGTATCCCTTTTTACAACTGAAAAGTTTTGCTGATCTGTCAGTTTGACCTGCACCGATAATTGTCTGCCAGGTGACCATATAAAGGATAGCATAGCAAACTAACTAAAGGAGTTGCGTAGGTCTCGTTATTATGTCAAATTTTATGGGGCTAACTCTCCGTCTAACATTTGCGCAGAACTGGAAACGGTTATTCATCTCACTATATAACTTACTTTTATTCGAATGTGCTGCCGTTTCATTGGCGGATAGTATTTTAGGTATAGTTTTTTACAGCTAAGTACGTAATGTTAGCCATTTGGAGGATTTTTCAAGTCACAACAAGATCTGTAAAGGATTGCAAGTGTAATACCGGTATACCGGGATTGCCCATACAAAAATACTAAAAAATACTTGCAGACGAGCTGTATAAATGGTAAAAAGGTATAGTCGCCATCAAATATATCGAAGCGGCCAAGGTAGTCAAAGATATCTGAACATGCACTTTATCGTCCTGAGAATAGAGGCGTTGTTCAGATATTTGTGAACACCTTGGACGCTCCGATATATCTGATGGCGACTGTACCAAAAAGATCTCCTTTTTGAATAAATGAGAAGGTATGGTACCTAAATGGCAGATTTACAGGAGCATATTTGTGTCCAATACTTATGTTCAATTTTGCACGTCTATCAACTGTCTGTAATTATATCAATTATTAATTCGGCAAACTCAGTTCAGAAACAGCGTCTCGGTGTAATTACACAGTGTAGGCTGGCGGAGTCGCAAGTGTGCGAGTGAGTTGTATTCGAGGCGGAGGGCGCTCGACTCGAGAGCGCCGCAACTGGGCTAAGGGCTTTCCACCTGCTAAGGAAGGGCTCAAAGACATCGATATACAAGCAAACGGCTTCTCTGAAACGATATGTTGTAGTTAAGGAATACAAGCAATATAAATAAATAAGATATGTAAAAATATTACGCTTTACCGGTGATTTCTGTACGTGTTTACTATATTGCGAAATTAGGGCAGTTAGGAGTCGAAATTTTTAATAAATAAAATAATTGCCAAGACGAGAGAGAGACTGGAAAACTAACAGAAAACGTGTAATCACCTCATAATTCGTCAGAGTAATATAATCTAGATTAGATAGGATGCCTACAATAACCATCGACAACTAATTTAGGTATCATACAAGTAATAGGGGGGCCAATGGCTCCAGAGGTGGAATTTTATTCATTATCGTTATCTGCATTCGCGGTTTACTTCATAATCTTTGGGCTATATTCTATACGTACTTACTTAGTAGTATAATATTCCAATGAAAAATAATAAATACCAAAATTTGATCGATAGTTGTAACTATCGACCCACCCCATCCCTAGCCACATCAAAGTAATAGGTAGCATTGGGCGCGTAAAACTGGAAGGCACTTATACGCAGCCTCATTACTTCGTACCGGCACTAATGCAGGCTTGTACAAAACTATTTCTGACGTCTTGGCGTTTTTTACTGACTACGGCAAAAGTCTAAAACAATCATAATGGTGTAGCTTTGCAGCTGTGTGTGGTTACCCACAGACTACACAGACTACTCATCATTAAGCTTTTACAAGGAGCACGAGGTCACCACACATAAGCGCAATTTTATTCGTAAATTTCTACGATTCGAACAGCAAATAGTATTCTACACCATTTTGTAGTGTAACAATCCAGATTAACCCCTATAACTTGATTTTTTGAATATTTTGAATTCACATGAATAATGATCAAAAACGTTAACTCAAATGAAATAAGCGGTCGCGCTCTCATACTAAATTAGTACGGGAGCGCTGATGTGTGGTGACCTCGAGTTGTATTTATAATCTATCTAGTGGTTGAGGTTATCTGTGGGTGTTAACCATGATGAATTCGGTCTCATTTGAATCATTTATGGCCAGGAAGACATCATTTACATTTAAATTAAGTTTCTAAGAAAACAACTGTACTAAAAAAATTGGTTTCAACTTGTTTTCTATGAAAAGAGATATTTTAAAGACGCGTTTTCATTACATTACGAGGCATATGCATTTAATTTTATCGGGTGACGTCTGTAAGGTCCGGTTGCACCATACCATCTGTTAACGTCAACGTCATCGTTAAAAAAATCTTGTATGATATTTTTACAGTTTTCTATGGGATGACAGCTCCGTCGCCATATTTAACGTTGATCAGTTCGTTAGTTATGCGTGGTGCAACCTACCCTTAGGGCCGGTTGCACCAAACCATCTGTTAACGTCAACGTCATCGTTAAAAAAATCTTTGTATGAAAAGTTTGACAGTTTTCTATGGGATGACAGCTCCGTCGCCATATTTAACGTTGATCAGTTCGTTAGTTTTGCGTGATGCAACCCACCCTAAATGAAGTAATCCACTTGTTCCAACCCAAATAAAATAGATTCTTTAGTTAATAATAAGGAAATGTGATCCTAGGTCCGGTTCGTACCTCGTGCAGCGTATATCACTGGCCATTCAACGCGGAAATACGGCCAGTATTTTTGGGACGTTTGCGCCGGGTACTTACCAGGCGTGGAGATAGTGTTTAATGTTTGTGTTTTCCTAGTTTTTGTTTTTGTTTACTTTATTTTGGACATTGTGTGTTTTATTTAGGTAATTATGACGAAACCTGTTGTGGATGCTTTATTATTTTTATATTTTATGGACGAAACCTGTGTTGCGGATTTAAAAATAATGCATTTGTTTTTATTTTTCTTGTATGTCAATAAATGCTTTCTATAAGGAGACTAAGAAATCCGATCATATATCTATCTGAGTCTATTAGTTCTAAACTGATCTCAATTTAAGTCAAATAAACCAACAATTTCGCATCGATATGAAGGAACCGAGCTACTTAAACTTTAAAATCAAGGCATTTTTTAAAACGCGCGCCGTCTCAAGAGCCTTCGCGAAAAATATTACGAAGCTCCCCCACCTGTAAATAAACAATGCTGACATATCGCCACACATTCGCGACGACCGAGACAAATGCGTAGACAATTCGCGCTATCAGATGTCCCAGGAAGAGCGTAAATCATGCGGCCCCTAGCACGCGAGAGCGGGGGCGGGCGGTGATTGGTGGAGAGGCAGGCGGTAGGGTGACCACATCTATCTCAATTGTGGACATGACGTGAGGCGTTTTGTTTGAGAGCCGATTATGATATTGGATGTCGCTAATTTAACAGAATGTTGCTGTCAATATGATGAACAACTTTTAGTTCAATCTAATATTTCTAGCTTTGCTAATAAAATGAAGTTTTTCACTTTGCGATTTTACTAGTTACTTTGTTTTTTTTCTACTTAGGACCCGTAATTTCATTTCTTATTTAATTTTTAGGTTAATTTAGGACATAATTTGGTCTCATCATTTCTTTTTTTTGAAGGGTTGTAATCAATTTTTAATTATACAGCTAGTTAGGAAAAATATGTATTTAATGGTATATGTGGCCAGCGTACACCAAAATGTCCTTTTCGACACGATCTAATCGTCTTTATAAACATAAAACTTCCGTGAGACTTAGACATGTTAAATATATAGAAGCGGGTAACTGACGTCTATTAACCTTCTTCTTCGGCCTTCGTCTCTGTCGGTTAGGGAATAAGCTCCTCGTTATTGAGCTCAACATGTCGAGCGATATTTGACTTAAAAAACGTGGTCTAATGGTCTAAGATACGCCTCTAAAGACTTAAAGACTTATTATTTTGACGAAAACGGGACTTAATTGCGTACACTTACCCGTCCCGTCCCCATCCCGTTTTTGTTTTCAAAATAATGAGTGAAAATCGTGTATTAATGTGTGTATGTCGTGTGTAAATCGTGTGTTTAAATCAGTACTCTTGCTCTGAGTATTAATCCTTCCTACTCACTTGATAAACTCCAACATACTTTATTTTCCACCTAACAACTGATCTACCATCCCAACAGTCTAAAACCCGTGTATTGCCTTTTCTATCCGACACAGGGATCGGCCGGCTTTGTGTCTATGGCAATCCGTGGACTCTCCAGTCAGTTGTGTCTTCACTCAGAGACATCGGAGCTGTCAAGGTGCTCACAAAGATCGGAACACGCCTTTATTACAAGGCGTTAGAACTCATTTTCAGATACTTTTGTATCAATAGCACTTTGAGGCCACTCCAGACTTGCAGTTTGTGTTTATGTTGCTTCGAGATCGTTCTTTCTTATGGCCATTTTGCTTTGGAATGGGGAAATAAGATTAAATAAAAGTTGCAATGGAATTTTACATCGCTTGAAATTTTCAGTGGTCTTCTAAGACTTTTATTGTGAGGAGAGAAATACATTATCTGTATTTGTAATCCATAAAATATCTCATTTATGTGTGCTATAATAACATAATGTTATATATTTATAACGCTGTAACTTTAAAATATTTAGTAATCACACAAAGTTAAAGTTAGAAAGTTAAAGAACAGTTAAAATAAATAGATTTATAGCCTACTCATCATCATCATCATATCAGCCGAAAGACGCCCACTGCTGAACATAGGCCTCCCCCAAAGAGTGCCACAATGACCGGTCCTGCGCCACCGACATCCAGCGGACTCCCGCGACCTATATCAGGGTCATCAGTCCACCTTGTGGAGGGTCTACCCACGTTGCGCCTTCCGGTTCGTGGTCGCCACTCAAGAACCTTTCCGCCCCAACGGCCATCGGTTCTACGAGCAATTTACAGCCAACTAAACTGTTTTATTACTGTTCCACTTAACTTAAAAGTAACACTCACCCGTTTGTTGTCCCGAAACTTCAACCAGCCACTGATGACACTATTATCCACATCACTTTCCACCTCCTCAGACCTCCTCGCGGGCAACGGCGAGCCTCCCGGACTGTCCACCTCCCTCCTCCTCATCACAGGAGTGCATTGCTGCGACAACCTCCCCTCGTTCACGGCGTCACTCCTTCGTCCAAGAACTGGAGTTCCATGAGCGGAAACCCCACCTAAGCGGCGGGAAAAAAAAGGACTTCCCTCCCACATTCTCTTAGCAGGGCTTTTACATTCAGAATGAACACACAGAGCATCAAAATTCGCCAGTTCCACTGACACTCTGGTCTGCAACCCACTTGGGTGCGTCGTCAAAATCGTCTGCTTAGCAATACTGCACCCATGCCTGTGTAACTCTTCCCGCCTCTCCATGGCGCCTTAGCTCTCCATTCCATCTGGAACAAATAATAATTCAATTAAACAAAATGGCCCCTTTAATTGCACAATTAGAGACGCGTTCGACGCCTACATTGGTTTAGATTGCTCTTGTATAGAGGGCCATCCTTTTGTGCTACCAAATTGACTGTTTTAGAATTTAAGCAGGTTCGTTGTTAAGGAGTTCAGACACCATGCGACAAGCGGCAATGTGGCACAGAACAATTTTATTTTCATTTTATATAAGATTTTTTTAAACAAGTCTAGATTCCAATACAATACTTAAAAACAAAATGTTGATTTGCCACACTGTCGCTTGTCGTATCGTACATAATCACATCAAAATATAGCCGCAGTTTTAACATCTGTCGCTGTCACTGTGTTTTAATCATCGGCTTTCTAACATATAAGTATACTTACAAATGCAAGGGTGACGCTTTATACGATACACGATAAAATGACAACCATCAACCATTTTTTCGAAACATTTCTATTTTTTTTTTTTCACCTTTCCTTGTAACCAAAGGCGAATAATTTTTTAATTTAATTTTTTTAATTTATTTATTTCACGATAAAACTTAAGTGGTAGGTATACATTTTTTTTTCGCCAAACTGAGGACAGTTTGTTGGCGAATAGTGCGCTCTAAAATAAAAATAACAATTTTGTGTTATACCTACTTATACCTACAATTTTGTGTTTACATAACTAAGTGCAAATCTGCATATCTACAGCTAGTACAGCCATTTGCTTCATCCCACGAGAGCCTTGACCTTTGTTATATTATAGGTAAATTCAAGACCACTAAAACCGCGACATCTTGCATGGACATTTTCATTCAAGGTGACCCGCTTTCAATGACTATGCATGTATTATGTAATTTCGTTTGGTTAGTTAGGTATTATGAATTAGTATTATTTGCTTTCGTGAGATGGAGCTGGCATCAACATTATAACCCAGTGTATTAAAAATAACTAATATATATATAAGTACTATGTATCTTTAATATTATCTAAGAGAAATGTTTTTATTGCTTTTTTAAAAACCTGTTTACTACTGGACTGTTCTACTGTTAGGCTTACTTTGTTAAAAATCCTCGGTATAATGTATTTACGAGTTCTTTGGCCAAAGTACTTATTAGTGCTATATTCTACATATTTTCTTGTTGTGCCTACCCTAAAGTTTCGTAACGATTTGCTGCGTGTTTTGAAATTGTCAGGATCATAGTTTTCTATAGATAATAAATATTTAACTTTTTCATGCACGGATAATATTTTTAACTTCAATAAATTCAATTAGAGTTTGTTCGGCAAGAGAAATCTATTGGTTTATATGGGGACACATACAGTCTACGAGATTTCTTTTTCCGGACAGGCAATGACAGAAAATGTTACTTTCTGTGTAACCAAAAAATGCTGTTCACCTTTCAACATATCAAAAAGTTTAAAATGCCGCAGGATGCCGACCCGTGCCGCACGATGCAAACCCTGCACAGAAGTGCCCCAATAATTTCCAAGGGGTCACAGATCGCTCGCCATTTGTTATTGGGGGCTCGCTCCTTAATCTTTGCCAATGTCGACTTTAATAGGAATTTTGGCCGACAATTTTGTTCTTTAATGAAGTTGTGAAGTCTTCATAATTCTTGGGACCATATTTTAGGACGCGCTAAGTGACGTACTGTGATTAGATTGGAGTGTTTTCTGTGCATTTCGTTTTTCCGCATTTCGAATAGCGCGACATTCTAATTGCGTATTCTAAATCCATACTAATATTATAAATGGGAAAGTGTATGTGTGTGTTTGTTTGTTTGTCCGTCTTTCACGGCAAAACGGGACGACGAATTGACGTGATTTTTTAAGTGGAGATAGTTGAAGGGATGGAGAGTGACAAAGGCTACTTTTTGTCTCTTTCTAACCTCCCACTTCCCTAAAATGGGGGGTGGAAGTTTGTATGGTTTGTCACCCCGAATTTAACGCGAGCGAAGCCGCGGGCAAAAGCTTGTAAAAAATATGTAGCGTTTCATTCAGCGTCCATTCCCTTCATTGCAATTAAAGTGATTGGCGTTAGATTGAAAATCTAGTTTATGTGCACAGGAAAGATAAAGCAAATGTGCGAACTTGACACACTATAGTACATTGTTTTTTTACAATGCACATGATGCGTGCACCTGATGTTAAACAGCTATAGCATACGTTTCAACGGTTCCAGTGGTGACACACGCGCGTTGCTGGTTCTTCAAGTATCTATACAAAGACTGCGTACATATGTACTTAGATTCGCGTTTAGATTGACTGTTGCTGTATACAGTCCATGGCCTGTGGTAGGTTTTGAACGATGATCATTTATTAAGTGTGCTAACTGGCTTCATTTCCTGAATTATGCATAACCTTAATGCCTGCGTTTCGCATTTGATGTATTCTGGAATATTTTATTAAGATCTGTACAAAGGAGATGCAAATTTCATTGCTGCATTCCGCGTAAATTAGATTATAAAGGGCTGCTGTAGATTTTTATCTGTAAAATTTTAAAAACCCTTCTAAAGGATAAAAAAAGTTTAAATATTTCATTTCCTAGGCAATTGATGCTTTCTGACTTTTAAGAAAAAAAAACCGACTTCAATGGGGGTAGCCGGTGAAGGATTATTGTAGATAGATGGTGCACTTAGATTCCATACAATGAAATAACTTGCTTAAAAAACGCAGCGGAGAGGACCAATCGCCAAACGTGAACTATGCGTCGTTGAAGAGTTCCGTTCTGATTATCATCAACAGTTCCACTTCATCAAATGTCACTCTTTTGAATGAAAATGCTTGATTTGTTGATAAAAATACAAAAGTCACTTTATATATGCCTTTAAGATTTGAGGAATTCCCTCGATTCCTCGTGGAACTCATCATCAGAACTTGAGCTTGACGAAAATTGGTCCTGACAATCTAACTTGCTTAACAAACATAGCGAAGAGGAAGAATCGCCAAACATGAACTATGCGTCGTTGAAGAGTTCCGTTCTGTTCATCATCAGCAGTTCCACTTCATCAAATGTCACTCTTTTGAATGAAAATGCTTGATTTGTTGATAAAAATACAAAAGTCACTATGTGTAAGCCCTTAAGATTTGAGGAGTTCCCTCGATTCTTCATGGATCCCATCATCAGAACTTGAGCTGGACGAACATTTGTTCTGACAATTAAACTTGCTAAACAAACACAGCGAAGAGGACGAATCGCCAAACGTGAACTATGCGTCGTTGAAGAGTTCCGTTCTGATCATCATCAGCAGTTCTACTTCATCCAATGTCACTGTTTTGAATGAAAATGATGGTTTTGTTGATAAAAATATAAAAATCACTATATGTATGCCTTTAAGATTTGAGGAGTTCCCTCGATTCCTCATGGATCCCATCATCAGAACTGCGTTTTGACAAAAACGGGACCAATCTGTATATATATACTTACAATCAAAAAAAGAATTTTCAAAATCGGTTCAGACATGACGGAGTTATGGAGTAACAAACATAAAAAAAAAAAAAAAATAAAAAAAAAAAAAAAACATACACGCCGAATTGAGAACCTCCTCTTTTCAAATCTTGAAGTCGGTTAAAAATAATTTAAACAAAAATGACAAGTAATAATATTTGACGTCTCAAGTTACGCTTCATACTTATCGCTTCTTTTTTAAGGTCTACAGACGACGATTAGAAAGAACGAGTAGTTATGAACAAAATACTTCGCAGGTTACTGTTTTCTTCAGAAAAAATCTAACTCTGGTAGTCAGTGCAAATATATCAAAGGAAATAATGAGAAATAATATTCCACATATCAAAAACTATTAACTTGGATAGCAAAAAATATGCACATCAAAGCGCACAAAAAGCCTTAAATAACATGTAAGTAAGTATATGCGATTCTTTTATTCACTCGGGTTTATCGAGGTACACCTCTGTTTCTTAAAAGAGAAATCAGTCGATTGCTAGTAACTTTTTTGTCGCTGGTCGTAAAACAGTATAAAAGCTAGCCGTTTCCAACCAATACCAGTTATATGTTTTTAAATAACTCATTTACATTGCTCTCAATTGTATTCATCAAGAAATATGTTTCCTTCAAGAAAATACCCGTAATACGTAAGTTTATAAATAGAATTCCATGACATAGTTAAGGGCCCATCAATTATGCAAGCAATAATGTGGCAAGGTAATACTATTTGTTAATTACCTCTTTGATATGATGATTAGTTAAGGAAGATGCGATACCTAGTTACGTACCGCAAACTACTTACAACAATATTGCGTGCCCTCCCCAACTTGCCAGGCATAATTAGAGACTTAAACTTTTCCGGGATTCATCTTCTGGGATCGAACTGAGATCTGAGATCTCAATCTATCTAGACACACGGCAGTGTGTCCGCCAAGTTCGAGCAAAAAAAAGCGACACACCGGCCGTGGGTTACATTACACGAACCATTTCGGGCCAATTTCGACCACCCTATAACTCAAAACATATTTTATCTACGCATATGAAATTTCGAATGTCTGTTGACATCCCCTTAATTGTCTAGAATACAAAATTTCATTATTCTACCTATAGCAGTTCTTGAGATATTGACGTCAGAAAATCGCTATTTTTACTATACACTCACTCACTGACTCATCAAAAACCTAGACCACTTCCAATGGTCGTACTGACTTGAAATTTGGCATGGAGATAGGTCTTAAGGTCAAAGTAAAGGGGAAAATCTGAAAACGGCCAAGTGTGAGTCAGTTTTAAAAATAGCGAAGGTGTAACTTTGTTCTACTATGAAGTCATAATGAACTAAATGGATCTATCTTCCAATGGTCGTACCGACCTGAAATTTGGCTCGAAGGTTTGTCTTTAGGTCGAAATAAAGTAAAAATCTGAAAACGGCCAAGTGTGAGTCAGTTTCGAAAACAACGAATGTGTCATTTTGTTCTACTATAAGTAGGTATGGATTGGAAATGAGATAGGACTTATTTAAATTTAGATACATACCAATTTAAGACAATACATGTTTGTCTTAAAGACAAGAACAATAAAATTGTTCACCACTCTGTGTGTGTCTGTTGCGGGAACCGAACCCACGATTTACGAAGTGCAAAGCAGGTCACTAGGTACGCTAAGTGCGCTAAATCAGTCAAACAAAAATGAAAAGACTATTTTTTCTCGCATAGTCTAAATAATTTCTAATTTTACAACTAATAAAATCGCAGATTCAAAAACATGGAAATCATATATACTCTAAGATGGAATTATATATACTACTGCCCGTCTCACCCTCCGATACGCCACGGGATGAGATGGGATGGTGCACTTCTAGGGCTACATAATAGGCCATCAATTATAATACCTACTGGTAGGTAGGTATTACCAAGTTGTTAATTATCTATGTAGGTAGCGTACTTACAAACAGAATAAAGTACGTTATTGATGTATGTAATTATATGTAAGTAGGTACATTTTATAGGTGTAGGGAGCCAGTTTATTTGTAAAAATCACCTATAAATAAATAGTAAAATAGAATTAGACGCTTAGTATAAAGGGTTATAGTATAAAGTACATATCTAAGTGGAATGAGACATTTCCTAAAGCAAAAGTGATAAAAAAATAATAAAGAACCTACACCTAACAAAAATAAATGAAATCCCATCAAAAACATAAATGTGAAAGGCTGCCAAGTTCGATACTATGGGAATGCTTCGCCTATAAAAGAAGTGAGATCTGAATAAGTACCAAGTTCCATAAAAATACCTCAAATCATAAATAGTTATAGGAATGCACACTTGATTTCCAGCAGTTTTTAAGGTACATTTAATCATACAGTTTTAATAGAAAATTATATACTTGACACATTGCAGTCCAAAGGTGTCGATTCATTGCATTGAAAAGGTGTGTGGTGTGTGAAAACTTGCCAAGTAACATCATTAAAAAGTACTGAAAATAATAAATGTTATCAGGAAACTGCTAAAAAAACCGGTGTGCGTTTCTCTGACTATTATAATTTTAGGTATTTCTATGTAACGTGATACTTATTCAAAATGTACCTTAAAAACTGCTGGAAATCAAGTGTGCATTCCTATAACTATTTATGATTTGAGGTATTTTTATGGAATTTGGTACTTATTCAGATCTCACTTCTTTTATAGGCGAAGCATTCCCATAGTATCGAACTTGGCAGCCTTTCACATTTATGTTTTTGATGGGATATATATATATATATATATATAACTCAAATGTGACTGACTGACTGACTGACTCACTGACAAGTGATCTATCAACGCACAGTCCAAACCGCTGGTTCTAGAGATTCCAAATTTGGCACGTAGGTTCCTTATAAGGTCTAGGGGTGCGTTAAGAAAGGATTTTTCAAAATTCATCCCCTAAGGGGGTGAAATGGGGGTTCAAAGTTTGTATGGTGAAACAAGATTAGTTAGTCTATTTTATTCGAAACTTCACACAAGTATTCCTAACAATAAATGAGTAAATACGTGTTGCAGGTTTTTTGATGGAAATGGAAATGTGGTCAAAAAGTCTGAAAATCAACATGGGTATTGTTTCTATGGTTTATCGGGTCGTTGATTACGAAAACAACATCTATATATTATATATAACTCAAAGGTGACTGACTGACTGACTGACATAGTGATCTATCAACGCACAGTCCAAACCGCTGGTTCTAGATATTTCAAATTTGTCACGTAGGTTGCTTATAAGGTCTTAGGGGTGCACTAAGAAAGGATTTTTCAAAATTCATCCCCTAAGGGGGTGAAATGGGGGTTCAAAGTTTGTATGGGGAAACAAGATTAGTTCTATTCGAAACTTCACAGAAGTATTCCTAACAATAAATAAGTAAATACGTGTTGCAGGTTTTTTGATGGAAATGGAAATGTGGTCAAAAAGTCTGAAAATCAACATGGGTATTGTTTCTATGGTTTATCGGGTCGTTGATTACGAAAACAACAACGATTTTAAAATCCGACGTGGCGGACGTGAAATACCATCTCCCCTGTTAGGGTACAATGGGGTTGAAATGTCTAAATATCCATATGGGTGTCGTTTTTGTGATTTTTTGGGACGTTAATTAAGACATTTTCTTAATTAACGTCCCAAAAAATCACATCGCATCGATTTTGAAATTTAATATTGTGGACATAAAAATTCTTGAAAGTATTTGTGCCAAATTGCAATCTTCTTCTAAATATATAAAAGAAGAAACTGACTGACATATCAACGCACAGCCCAAACCGCTGGTTTTAGAGATTCCAAATGTGGTACGTAGGCTCCTTATAAGGCATAAGGATGCACTTAAAAAATATTTTTAAAAATTTACCTCCTAAGGGGGGAAATGGGGTTCAAAGTTTGTATGGGAAACTAATAATGGGAAATAGTAATGGGAAACTATTAATTTTGTTTGAGTCCCAGGAAACAATATAAAATATTTTTTTAAGCCGAAACTCAATCTTAGAGGGGTAGAAAACATGTTGGTAGTTTGTATGGCGAATTATTAACCGCTGAACAGACGATTGAAATGAAACTTGGTACATATTATATAGATTGTGTCGCGGTAAACAATATAGAATAGTTTTTATCTCGAAAATCAACCCTCTAGGGGGTGAAACGGGGGTTGAAAGTTTGTATGGGAAATTAATAACCGTTGAACCGATTTAGATGATTTGGTATGGAGATATTTTGCGTTCTGGGGAAGGATATATAATAGTTGTTATCCCAGAAGTCATTCCTTAAGCGGGTAAAAAGGAGGGTGGATTACTAATTCCACGCAAATGAAGTCGCGGGGAAAAGCTTCTATTCAAGAGTAGAAATCTGTATTAATCATAATCTCTCAGTAGTAAGTCGTTGATGGCGTAGTAATTAAACAATTATTGCAATAATTTCTTTAAAATAAAAAATGAGGGAACCGCCGTCTTCAAAACGTGGTATACCGAAACCTCCAGAATGTAACGAATACTTTTCCGAAAACCGCTTCTAAATCAGTTCAGCGAAACGCAAGATGATCGCGGACAAACATACATTCCTACATACAAACATACGAGTCTAACTGAGAACCTCCTATTTTAGTACTTTTAGTACGCGGGCGAAGCCGCGGGAAAAAGCTAGTGTATGATAAAAGTATATAAACTGAAGATAGATGTCATATACTTCAGGAAAAATTGTTTTGATTTGCTTCAAGATTTATATTAAATTATTATATTGATTATTTTGATATGTGAAAAAATTGTATTATACGACATGTACGTATATAAATATATTAAATATGTCATAAATGGTGTAAATTGACTTGTAATGATGTGTTATTAATAATAAATTTCATTTCGTTTCATTTCATTTCAATTTCATTTCATTTCAATTTCATTTCATTTCAATTTCATTTCATTTCAATTTCATTTCATTTCATTTCATTTCAATTTCATTTCATTTCATTTCATTTCAATTTCATTTCAATTTCATTTCAATTTCATTTCATTTCAATTTCATTTCATTTCAATTTTATTTCATTTCAATTTCATTTCATTTCAATTTCATTTAATTTCATTTCATTTCAATTTCATTTCATTTCAATTTCATTTCATTTCTATTTCATTTCATTTCTAGTTTCAAAGTAAAAAAAACATTATTTTTCTTGTTGCGACTGTACAGAACGCCTTTTTGATGGCGCTGTCGCCTCAATGCGGCCTAGTCTAAACATTGTTATTAACAGATATTGATTGGCGAATTCTTGACTACTATACGGGCGATGTCGTAAGCGAAACTAGTAGCTCGTCGTCCTCCTAGCCTTTTACCCACGACTTAGTTTAAACCTGGTTCCGTATTCTAATTTTAAAATACATTAAAAACAGTCCATCTCCAACATAATTACACACAACACATAATCAAGCAATATTGAAGTTGTATTGGAGTTGCGTCGGATTTTCAAGCAAATTCTGATTATTCTGACGTTTAGGCGTTATTAGCTGTATTGCGTAGAATGCGTAGTTAATGTATTGGAGTTATATTGCAGTTGGATCGCGTCGAAACGTGTTTTAAAGTTAGAATACGGCCTCGGGGGTTCGCTTGGCAACCTAATCCAATGAATTGGCGTAGGAACTAGTTTTTACAAAAGCGACTGCCATCTGTCATCCAATCTAGAGGGGAAACTAAGCCTTATTGCGTTAGGTCTGGTTTCCTCACAATGTTTTCCTTCACCGAAAAGCGACTGCTAAATATCAAATGATAATCTATACTAATATTATAAATGGGAAAGTGTGTGTGTTTGTTTGTTTGTCCGTCTTTCACGGCAAAACGGGGCGACGAATTGACGTGATTTTTTAAGTGGAGATAGTTGAAGGGATGGAGAGTGACATAGGCTACTTTTTGTCTCTTTCTAACCCCCCACCTCCCTAAAATGGGGGGGTGGAAGTTTGTATGGAGCATTACGGAGGGCAAAGGGGAACCGTGTTACCCCGAATTTAACGCGAGCGAAGCCGCGGGCAAAAGCTAGTTTGTACATAAGTTCAGGAAAACCCAGTGTCGCGAGCCGGGGTTTGAACCCGATACCTTTGGCTTGAAATTTCGGCGTCGTGCGTCGTACCACCAGGCTACCAGCTATGTTTCCCTGAATTTAGTACCTACCTATCAAATAATTTTAAAAATTTAACGTAGGTTTCTTTGTTACAAACGATTCCTTCTTCAAAAGGACTACTTGTGTATGTCAAGAAAATTACGTGCCTTAAGTCCTTCTGAAATGTAAATAAGACTATCTATTCTCCAAAAGGTAATAAGTTCAATATTAAACCATAAGTCTTAAAGTTCTTTTAAGGCGGAGACAGGGTTATTTATTCAAGGGACATTACTGTAACGAGCGTCGTTACATTTTAACTCGACTCAACCCTTTAAACGCTTAGTACGTGTAATTTGATACTCAAAGACTCGCTATTTGTACGGGTAATTACACTTTTTACGTTACGCGAACGCTTTTTATAAGACTTTAACTTGTAGAGGTTTTATTGTACTTATTACTTGAGTTTTTTTTTTATACCACGACGGTGGCAAACAAGCATACGGCCCGCCTGATGGTAAGCAGCTACCGTAACCTATGGACGCCTGCAACTCCAAAGGAGTCACATGCGCGTTGCCGACCCTTTGTATTGTATTGTAGTACGGGCAGGTTTCCGCAACTCGACGTCTAGCGCCTATTTTGCGTGAAACAACAAAAAAACTTTACAAAAAGGAGGATTCACTGTGTTGATGGCTAAACGAACAAGAAGGTCCCTCATCATCAACACCCTGGGTCCTCTTTGAGCTCTTTGGCAACCTTACTCACCAGCAGGAACAGAACACTATGATTAAGGTCTAGTGCTATTTATTTGGCTGTGGTTGAGTTATAGAGTAAATTATAACATGTAAAATTAAATATACATCTCAAGGTATCGCCTTGACGGTACAGAGAGGAAACGCAGCCAGCATAATGGGGTCCATGCCGCAGGCTGACCTGTTGGACGGGGTTTTCTTTTTATAACTGGGTGTTTTTATAGGAAAATTTAGATTTATATTTATTTTTAGTAGTTTTAATTTTTGTTTTAGCTTTTTATTTATGTAGTTTAAGTTTTTAGTGTTAGGTTGTCAAAACTTCTACCAAATAAATAAATTTTTAATGAACCCATATCAACATATAAAATATTAAGTTAATAATAATTTTAAAACACACCACAAAATCATAATAGCGAGTTAAAATCTAAGAAGCACTAAGAACCAAATATAGTGGAATGCATTGCCGAAAACTACAACCAAATCGCACAAACAGTTCATATCGCACGCTTGCCTACTTGAGACGCATTTTAATAGCAAAATAAAAGGAAATATCACCATTCACTCGCCCAACATTTTTGTATGAATTCGCGCAATTAATACAAGTTTAAGGGCATAATTGTTATCATATTCTTATTATAAAAAAAACTGGCCAAGTGCGAGTCGGACTCGCGCACCGAGGGTTCCGTACAAACCTGTAGGTATAGAGGGGTAGTAACTTTAAAATTGTTAAAAAATATTTTTTAATATGATGTAACAAAAGAAATACGGTTTTCGGAATTTTCCCTTTATCTGTGCTATAAGACGTTGCTTTGTACCAAATTTCAAGATTCTGAGTTCACGGGAAGTACCCCGTAGGTTTTGCGAGTGCCGAAAAACTCTAAAATTTGCAGCATAAACGACTGTATCTTTTGATTGCGTTGGCTTTTAAGTTTGATTTTTTCACAGCTCCAAGGGACAATAGACCTGAGTATTTGATATAAACTTCAGCTTGATACCTTTACGCGTTCCTGAGAAAAATGGTCTTAACAGACAGACAGACGGACAACAAAGTGATCCTATAAGGGTTCCGTTTTTTCCTTTTCCTTTGGAGGTACGGAACCCTAAAAACTAAGAAAACATTGTTTTTTACCCAAAAAAAATTTTTTTTATGGAGGGTTGGCCGGCAGACGACGTGCCACATACAAAAAAAAAATTATATAAAAAAAAAATTCTCCTACTTTTTCTTAATCGCAATACGATACCAATTGCCCTTAAACGGATCAACAGTATTTTTTTTACACTCTGTATAACTTTTTATATTTTAGCGATCACTGCAATTATGAACCCGATGGTACATTTTTTTTATACCACGACAGTAGGGAGAATATGACAGTTTTGGCTCATAGGAGGTATATAGTGACATGAGACAATTCTGGCTCATGGTAGGTATGTAGTGATTGTATAGGTATTTCTGTGGTTGCTCTTATCAGTAAATGCATGTGACCTAGATACATACCAATGCTGCTGAAGCGGTGGTAACGCACTCGTTACCCCTATGATACATCATCTAGCCTCAAGTTGACTAAAGAATGTATGTTAATAATACATATAGTCTCACTGCGTATGAATTTATTCATTATTGGGTAAATGAGATGCCGTTAAATTCAATCAGATATAAATTACGTCATTACCTTTTTACAATGTATTATAACAATAATAATTGTTTTATGTACTATTCTTCTCTACCCTTCTGTGTATGTGGGATAGTATTACATCATATTTTGAAGAATCTGTTGGGGAAATAAATGTAGATTATATCACTTTCATGTTCCTTTTTGAAAAAATACCACCAGATTGTTTTAAATATTCATATTTTGATGATAAAATGGTAAAAAACTTTATCACTTTATTATTGATTGTCGTACATGATTTTTTAGATATTAAATAGAAATAGTAACTATATCATATTGTAAATGATTTGCAATTGTTTTTTTTCTAATATTAACGCTTAGCGAAAACATGTTTCATCATAAAGAACATATGCTTAATTTCATGATTGAATAATTTTTTGTGTATTTCATTAATTTTAGCTTTTTTGCGATTGTTATGCTATCGAATAATTTTTTGTGTGTATTTCATTAATTTTGGCTTTTTTGCGATTGTTATTCTATCGAATAATTTTTTTGTGTGTATTTCATTAATTTTGACTATTTCGCGATTGTTATTCTATTTTTAATTTGGCTTTTTTCGATTTTAATAAAAGTTTTATTTTGTGTTATGTGTGTAAATTGTTTGTTTTATTTTATATGTGCGATGTTTAGGTTGTAAATGAAATTGCAGATAATATCAACTATAATTTTATTTTTTCACAAGTGATAATACAAAAGATCAATTGATAACATTACTCTTATCGATCCAAGTTTTTTCGTTTAGACCAATCCATTTAACGTAAACTTTATTTCCCTTTCGCTTCAAAACCTTCTCTACAAGGTAAATGTCAGGAATCTTAACTTTTTGCAGTTCTTGCTCATAAAAACATCCAGATATAGGCTCTTCGTTGGAATCTTGCAATAGATAAGTGGTAGGTTGAGTAGTATTCACCTTTACAATTTGAAATATTTCAGCGGTCCAATTTGCCGTATAACCCTTTGCAAAAATTGATTTATATTTAGATATTCTGACGTAATCACCCACTCTAAGCTTGGATGGTGACTTTATCTTCAAATAATTATAAACCTTATGAAGTAGAGCCGTAGAGTTGGTTTTATTAACTTTTGAAGGCGGCATTTTAATGGTAGAGTGAACCTTTGTATTATATCGTTCGGTGAGACTTGTCAAATGTCTCGTCCAATTGTAGGATCCATTAAGGCTAAACATCTGCCACATCCAATGTTTTATAGTTCTTATCACACGTTCAGCGATCGATGCTTTCAATATGGTAAAGGTAGAGTAATGATTTATATTAAATCTCTTCATGAGATTAGAAAAATCTTTGTTGTAAAACTCTTTACCAGCATCAGATTGTAAATTTTTTGGATGTCTACTACCCTTAAGTATTTGCATCATTGCATTGCATACATCAGTTTTATTTTTAGACTTTAACGGTTGCATCCATAAATACTTTGAAAATGTATCAATACACACCAAAATATATTTATACCCCGTATTATCTCGAGAGTACTTCTGTAAATCGATAAGATCAATTTGCCACGTATCATCCAATCCTTTTTGTATGAACCTTCTCCTGGGAAATGTTTTTCTAGCATATTTGTGTATTTCTTTCACTACATCCGCCTTACTCATGTTTAAACACGTTTTCTTTTCTCCAGTGGTGTCTTAACAGGGGTGGGTTTTGATGTCTTTTTTTTCTCAACGGTTGTTAACGGAACATGTTTTTTCTCGGTGGTGGTTGTAGATGGGTTAGCGATAGGTGGTGGTGCTGTTGATGATGATGATGTAACTGTCAGCGGCTTTGTAAAACGTCCTTCTAAAGATTGGATTCTCAATAGTAGTCCAGTTATATTTTTTGAATTATCTTTTATTTTTTTCAAACATGTTATATTTATACTGTCCAATTGTCCTTTGGTAATACAATCACTCTTATAAAAGCCGTCCTGAACACGTGTTATTCTTTTCCCCAAACAATCGATGACGTCACCTTCAAGCTTATCACCGAAAGGAGACGAGCGGTTGTTTTCATTCAAATACTGACCAAACTTGTTGATAGGCATGGTGAGAATGATTAATTACTAATGAGTATTCTATTTTTATTTAAACTTTGCATGCTTACTTTATTATGATTCCTGCTTCCATAAGCTCTTCTAAGATGGAGTTTATTTCATTAGTATGATTTGTATTTCCTGCGCTCTGTGATGCAATCAACAAACGTAATCGATCGACTAATTCATTCGGGTCATTCCAGTAAACAATATCAGTATCGGGAAAGTATTGTTTGGTTTTGAGTATATGAGTTTGATGTGAAGGGAGACGTCCACCTACTTTTGACTGTTTTTGTTTCACTATAAAGGGTTTAATGTACTTGTTATATTTATCACTCTTATCACCCTGTATTTGGTCATAGGGTGTAAAATTACGACGATGTGCATTCGTGTTTGTAATTATATGAATGTAACGTTCAAGATCACTTGTGGTAATTAATTCATCAATAGGTGTTTTTTTAAACAACAGTTCCATTAATCCAGGGGTGAGATGGTAGTTTTCTTCTTTCACCCTTATCAGTTTTTTGTTGTTATCAATCTTTAGCTGACTGTCTCCAACGAATATAGTGTTGTCTTCTTTTAGATATGCGCCAAAAGGCACTTTAACAGCTTCTAACAAGCGAGATACATATTTATTTGAAGAATCTATATTTAACTGAGTATCTAAACTGCTTTCATATCCACCCTCATCATCATCATCATCATCATCCTCAGTGTCTTCATTTTCTGATTCAATCACATTTTTCTCTGGTTTTGTTGAGGAGGGCTTTTTCAATGTTTCCTCTTGTTTAGTATGCGGTATTGATATGGATGTAGGAGGAATCAGTTCAGTTTTTACCATATTTACATCCTTATCATTTTTCGTTTTAGATATTAAAACGTTTAGCGGCTTTGTGATTGGTTCAAACGTTTCCTCAAGAGAAGTGGTTAGGGCAGACTTGTGTGATTGGAGCGTTTTTAATTTCTTTTTTAAAGAATCCACCGATTTTACTAATTTTCTTTTCAAGTTTTTATCACCAAAAACAGCATTGACATTGACCGAGTCCATGTTTGAAATGATATGAAAAAGATGACATTGTTACCATATATACACTTGAAAGTTTAAACGTGTATTACGTAATCAAAACATTTGCGATAACGACCCTTGTCGATACTTTTTTCCTTATCAATGGTAATGAATGAATATTTATCATGCCAACACGTTTCACACACCTTTTTGAATTGTTCCCAACTCATGTCGGTATTGACATGATCGTTGTAAGCATGACGTAAATTTAATTCATCCTGTTTAAACAGTAGTATCAAATTAGAGTTATCTCTCACCAGCTGTTTAGGTATCTTGCTGTACGTTTGACATAAATAGAAACAATCCAGTTCTCTATGACGTCCCATCGCAAAGTACTGACGTATTGTATCTTGACCTTGTAAGGCAACGTCATCAAATATAACCACACTATTCTCCCCCGCCTCTTCCGGCGATACAACATCACTCTTATCATTAAAGGGGAAAAATGACAAACCATCCACCTTACTGAGTATTTCATTTAAAAACACATATTTCGGTTGTTGAAGGGATTTTGAGTATAGATACACATTTAAAAATTTTAATCCGTTCGGCTCAAGCAGCAGTGATAGCAAAACATTAGTTTTACCACACCCAGATGGTCCACTGATCAAACACCGGATGCTGTTTGGTAGTAAAGCGCTGTGTTTATGATGATTGATAGTGTTATCATGGAAGTCCCATGAGTCTATTTTTAAAGACGTGTTTTGTTTTCTAAGCTTCATTCTAGTGTGATCAGTATTAAAGCAAGGACGTTTGTTTTATATTTATATTTTTTTAAATTATTATCATGGGTAACTCCAATACTAATAATATTGAACAAACCATCACATTGGAAGATTTACAAAATGTGTCTAAAAATGTTCTTTTAAAATTTTTCAAGGAAAATATACGTTATTGTGAGGATAAATTACCGGAACATTTAAAAAACGACCCTGATTTAAAAAAGTATTTTTACTGTAGACAACACCCTGTCAATCAACACCCTGATGATGCCTGCTATTCACAACTAGATTTACCCGCTTTCATTCAAGCCGAATGTCCATACTGTAAGTCACATAGTTTTATGGATGTAAACAAGGGTGATGATGATGATGATGATACCAACTCTGATGAGGTTGAGATGAAGGAAGCGGAATGTACTAAACTTGATTGTAAATGTGATTGTGGTATAAATTAGATTAGTTTTCTACTAATCATGATATCTACTTAAGAATATGTATTACACAATCAGAGTCAGTATGCCACGAAAAGTCATCAAAGCAAGCGGTCAAGGTCTAATAAACAATATAATCAACAAGTTACCCTTCGAACTTCACTTACCTGGATACAATTATTGTGGACCCGGTACTAAATTAGACAAGAGATTGATTCGTGGTGATAAGGGTGTGAATGGTTTGGATGAAGCTTGTAAACTACATGACATTGCTTACAAACAAAACGGATCTTTAGAATCTAGACATAAAGCCGATTTGCTATTGGCAGACGCTGCTGAAAAGCGTTTTTATGAATCACGAGACTTTCCCGAACGCTTAGCCGCTCTCGGTGTAAATAAAATCATGAAATTCAAGGTTAAGCGTGGAATGGGTGTGCCCCTTTCAATGGTTATTAAAACCAGTCGTGATGTTGTCAAAAAACGAATGGGAAGTGCCGGAAAAAAGGGTGTGAAAAATAGTAAGGTACCATCGGTAGAGGCTTTAGCTCTCACGGCTATCAAGGCTGCAAAAAAGTATGTCAAGGGTAAGGTGGTAAAAACACCACGTGTGATTCCTGTACCGAAGAGAGGGGGGTTTTTACCGCTAATTCCCCTGTTGGGGGCGTTAGCCGCGACTGGCACGCTTGCGGGAGGTGTAACGACAGCAGCAAAAAATATTTACGAGATGGTCAAGAGGAATCGTGGCGAAACAACCTCAATTGGAAAGGGTTTATATCTCAAACCTTACAAGTCAGGAATGGGGTTGTACCTTTCATCATATCAAAAAAAAAAAAACTAAATCTACCAAAGCGCCCTCTAACAGATGTTGATATAATGAAATGCATAAAAAGAAGGAAAATACCTCACTTTAGAGGTATCTTCATGAGAAACACCCTACCCACTTCCGGTCCACATGTTAATGAAACTGGAATTTTGAATTTGGACATTGGTGAAGGAACTCACTGGACGGCATATGTGAAAAAAGGAAGAAATTGCCTATACTTTGACAGTTATGGTGACTTGAGACCTCCAAAAGAGTTTATTCAATACATGAATAAAGGTTACGATTACATCAACAGCAGCATGTCCCTTTTAAAAAAACCGGCAGTGCGCATTGAATACAATTACAACAGGTTGCAAAAGGACAATACCCATAATTGCGGTCACCTATGTTTGAAATTTCTTTATGACGCTGTTAAAACAATGTTTTTACAATAAACTGTCTATCCGGAACGATTGTTTTACATTTTATTTATCCTTATCGAATGTTTTGTTTACATGCACGTACATTGTCAACAGTTGTGACCTAGTTCTCAGCTGTGTGAGTTATAAATAAAACAAGCTAACATTGTACAGATGTTCGCGTGCTATTCTCAGCTGCGCGGGTTATAAATAAAACAAGATGACATTGTAAACATGCTCGCATATCGTTTTCAACTTTAGGCACGTGACAATGTCATCCTTTTCAATCAGTTTGAATGATTATAAATCTGAGCTCTCAGCTGACTTTTTTCCCGCCATAGAGCTTGAAGAAACACTCTACGAATGTGCTTTAGTTTATTTTAAAACATTCAACCAAATACCAAATGTTGATGAGAGTAACAACTTGTTTCAATATGGTAATAAGACTATAGAGATACCCGAAGGGGCTTACGAGTTGGCTGACATCATAAGATATTTAAAAAAGCAAATGAGGTTATTGTGTGGTGATGATGTGTCAAATATTGTGGATATTGAATTGAATACAAATACATCAAAGTGTTTGATTACTTCACCAAAACTCGATGTACATTTTGATAAACCTCGCACCATCGGTTCGCTTTTCGGGTTTTCGTCCAATGTTCTCAAAGCGGGGCCGGGTATTCACTTGTCCGATAAACCTATAGACATACTCATCACAAATTCTATAAGAATAGAATGTAACATCATTGAAGGATCATTTGTCAACAATAAACCATCGCATGTGCTTCACGAATTCTCACCCAACGTTCCGCCCGGATATCAGATTATAGAGTGCCCCACCAATATTATTTATCTTCCACTGAAACGTGAGAATACCATACAAAGGATTGAAGTGCGAATAGTGAATGAGCATAATAAATTAGTCAAGTTTAGAAAGGAAAATATTTCAATCAGATTACATATCAGAAAAGCAAAATGATTATCTATAAAACTCAAGACCACGCATCAAACACCATTAGTCTGAATCAATTCTCTGGTGAGACAACACTCACACTTCCTACACATCATCATCATCATCGGTCACCTTCCTACTTGACCTCCCGAGCAATTGGTGGACAGATTGAAAACATAAAATTAACCAAACCTAACGCAATCTTCCTTCATCGATTAGGCTATAAAGTATGTCAGCGTCAGATACAATCTTAAATGTGGGGGAAAAGGCGGTGATAGATGATAGTATAGAAAGCATTGAAATACATCCATACAACCCATTTAACAATTCATTCAAAAACAATGATGAAGTTAGAATTGCAATCAACAGACAAGATTTAATAGTACTACCACATCAAAGCTGCTTGTTAATTGAGGGTACCATCAATAAGGACTGTTCATTGATAAACAATGCAATGGCATATTTGTTTCAAGACATACGCTATGAGTTGAATGGTGTGGAAATTGATAGAACTAAAAACTGTGGAATTACCACTACAATGAAAGGTTTACCTTCATTTGCAAAGGAATGTGAACATGCGTTGGAAAGTAGCTCTTGGAATATGGGCTCATACAAAGAAATCACCGATGGAGACTTTAGCTTTACCATTCCACTAGCACACCTCTTAGGTTTTGCCGAGGACTATAAAAAGGTGATAATTAATGCAAAACACGAGTTGATACTGAATCGAACAAACACTGATGTCAATTGTGCTATGACTAAAGATGCTAGTAAACATGTAGATATCAAAATTAATCGCATCGTTTGGCATATGCCGGTAGTTAAAGTGTCTGATAAGGAAAAACTTCGTTTAATGGGATACATTGAAAATGATATACCCCTTCATATCGCTTTTCGCACGTGGGACCTTTATGAATATCCATTACTACCGGCCAACGCTCAAAAACATATTTGGTCTATTAAAACGAGTAGTCAATTGGAGAAGCCGCGCTACATCATAATTGGGCTGCAGACGGCTCGTAAAAATGATGGGGTAAAAGACATGAGTCAGTTTGATCATTGTAATTTGCAAAATTGTAAGGTGTACCTAAACTCTCACAGTTATCCATACAATTCCTTCGATGCGGACTTTGAAAAGAGTTCTTACACTCTATTGTATGATGCGTTTGTCAATTTCCAACTCGCCTACTATGGAAAGCAAATTACCAGTCCAACAGTGACATTGGGACATTTTAAAACCAAGACTCCTCTATTTATTATTGACACCTCACGCCAATTGGATACCTACAATTCTGGCTCTGTGGACATACGTTTGGAGATGGACTTTAAAAAAGGTTTGCCTGGCAACACCACAGCTTACTGTCTTATCATAAATGATTCACTGTTTGAATACAGCGCCCTCACCGGTAGAGTGGTTAAGGCCAATTAATCAGTTTCATTTCATCGCTTGTTCAAATTGGATGTGTCCATTCATTTATCAACAAAAAAAAAATGGATTACTGTTATTACTACCCCACCTACACGGCGTCTTTAGTTAATACAAGCTGTCGATTGGCTCACAGCCTCCACAGTGTGAATCATATTGAAGGAACTACGTCATCAGCAATTTCAGACATCCATGTATTTTTGAGACTGGAAGCCTTGGGATCACAAGTTGTGTTTAAACCTTTTGTGAGCTTTGGGAACAAGATCACAATCAGCGACGAAGACTGGTTTGAGTTTATCGAAGACTCGATAAAACTCGCCGCCGTGAGAAACTTTCTGACCCAACCTACCACATTGAATGCTGAACAGTTCACCAATAATAAACGTCTGCTACCTGTTGTGATGAGTCTAACCGCAAGGGCATCAGCAACAGCTTCATCTTCAAGGGCATCAGCAACAGGGTCGATTACAACTACAACAGAGCCGATTGCAACTACAACAGAAACACAAGGCGCTCAACTGATTCTCCGTGATGATGAACATGCTGTCCTCATTGATCGTTCCGACTGGTGGAACATTGAAAGAATTATGACCTGCGTGAGCGCTCATTTAAAATATTTGAACAAATTCAAGGCTACCTACGAGAATCGATTCAATTTCTTCAAGAAATATTTGAAAGCTAAACGACCGACGACAGTCGCTCAAGCGTTCTTCTTCATTGATTGTGTGTGTGATCAAAACTCGATTGTAGATTGTGAACTCAAGTGTTGTACAATTGACATTCTGTTTAACACATCTTTGTTTAATTAAAAATAAAAGGTTCATTGAACTTAACTGAGTTTATTAATTTTCCATGATAATAACAACCTTCATTACCCCATATCGCTTGCATATACTTAACCACACCAGGTATATTAATAGCAGCGTTCATATTATTCACCATCAGTTACTGCATTATCGCACATTCTAGAACAAAACGTTACAAGTTGTTATGCATATATTAGCATTATAATATCGTTGCCCTGCATGGTCCTGTAAAAAGCTAGGTGGTGTGTGGATTCATACTCATATATAAACTAACCTTCGTTTCAACCACACGTCACCAACACCATAATGACGTCCACATATCATTGCGACTTTTGTAATGACAATGTATTATCAAACTGTTTGATAACTCATTCAAGAACCAAACGTCATAAGTTACTTTGCACTCAAGAAAAATCTAATGATTATGCAGTATACATTGTGAATAGTGCATTCAAATGTAGAATTGTAAGCTATCGGATTAATGGGAGCTCTAAAATATTAGATCCCAAAATTTTTATGTTACGAATTGGAGAAAATATTGAAAAACTAATTGATATCGAATTACAAATTCATAAACGCATAAAAGTAAATATGGAACTATTTTGTACCTTTGTGAAAACTAACGCTGAAGGGGAAATAACACGTGATTTGAAATCATTTAACACCAAAAATGTATGTTTACATAAAGACGATGTGGATTTTCCGTCATTCTTCGAAAATATGACTTTAAGCATTTTAAAAAAATGTGAAGACTTTCAAGAGCGTGACAGCGGGTGGGCGCTTGAAAAAATTGAGTTTTTTGAAGTGAATATTAACAAGTATACACCGTTGAGAGGATCTACATATATACCGCTCCCAAAAGCGGTGCTTGTGAAGAAGGCATGTGTGAATGTTAAAAATCGTGATAATGCGTGCTTTTTTTGGGCAGTTGTTAGCGCCCTCTATCCTGTAAAAAAAAATAGTGATCGTCCTTCATCGTATCCGTGTTATAAGGATGTTTTTAAAGTGAACGATATAGAACTTCCGGTTTGCCATTTAGATATTAAAAAGTTTGAACGGTTAAATAAAATCAGTGTTAATGTGTATGGTATTGACATTAAGAAAAAGAAAAAGAATGCTGAAAAGGACAGTGAAAAATTAACAATTGTACCCTTACGAATTTCGGTAGTACCTTACGATCGGTTTGTGGATTTATTGTATTATGAGAAGGGGACACTCTCCCATTATTGTTGGATTAAGAACTTATCTCGTTTGGTAAGCAAGCAAATCAGTAAACATGATGGTAGAATATGGTTATGTCGTGGGTGTTTACAACACTTTCCGAGTGAAAAAAAACTTGAACTTCACCGCACTATTGGTTGTGGGCATACACACATAGAGCTACCTAAAAAAGATGAGAATTTCTTGTACTTTAAAAACTTTAAGAATAAGATGAAAGTACCATTCGTAATTTATGGTGACTTTGAATCGATTTTAGTCCCTTTAGATAGAGATGGACGTAATACCACTACTTATAACACTCACAAGCATATGCCGTGTAGTTTTTCTTATTATATTAATTGTGATTATAATAATGATTTATCAAAATTTGTTATTTATCGCGGTGAAGATTGCGTACAGAAATTCATACAAAGCATTTGTGAAGACGTAGAAAAAATTATCACCATCTTGCAAAAAGTCTTACCAATAAAGAGTGATAGCTGTAGCTATGCTTGTGCTGCTAACATTTGTCACATTTGCAGTAAAATAATAGAAAATGGAGCTTACGTGATTGATCATTGTCATTTAACAGGTAATGTAAGAGGAAAAGCACATAACTCATGTAATTTAAATTTTAAATTAGCAAAGTTTATACCTGTCATTTTTCACAATCTGAGCGGCTATGATTGTCATCTATTTATTAAAGAATTAGCCAAGACCAAAGGAAACTTGAATTGTATTCCCATCAACAAGGAAAAATACATTTCAATTGATAAGCAAATTGGTGATTATACTATAAGATTTATTGACTCATATAGATTTATGCCAAGTAGCCTAGACAAATTAGTTAAAAACCTTTCACGCGAGCAATTCAAAATACTACCAAATTTCTTATCGTCTCAAGATCAAAGCGAACAAGATAAACACATGAAACTGCTAACTCGTAAAGGGGTTTTCCCTTACGAGTATCTAGATGATTGGAAGCGGTTTGAGGAGACATTATTACCTAACCAAACCGCCTTTTATAGCAATCTCACCGGAGATAAAATCTTTGATGAGGATTATCAACATGCTCAAGAGGTATGGAACGTTTTCAACATTAAAAACATGGGGGAATATAGTGATTTGTACCTAAAAACAGATGTCCTTCTTTTGGCTGAAGTGTTTGAAAACTTTCGTCAGGTGTGTATAGACGCTTACGAACTAGATCCATGTCAATATTTCACAGCACCCGGTTTGAGTTGGGATGCTATGTTAAAGCATACTAATGTATTTCTTGAATTGCTAACTGATTATGAAATGATTCAATTTATAAAAAAAGGTATTAGAGGTGGTGTTAGCCAAGCGTCAAATCGTTATGCTAAAGCCAATAATGTATTTATGGAAGACTATGACATTAATCAAGACAGTAGTTTTATCATCTATTTAGACATAAACAATCTTTACGGTGATGCTATGCGACGTCCGCTTCCAATCAATAACTTCAGGTGGATGAGTGAAGAAGAGATTAAACAGTTTGATATTCAATCACAACAGATAGAATCTGATGTTGGATTTATATTAGAAGTCGATTTGGAGTACCCCCTTATCTTTCATGATTATCACAATGATTATCCATTCTGTGCCGAAACGAAAGTACCATTTGGCGGTAAAATTAAAAAGTTATTACTAACATTAGATAACAAAACCAGCTATGTCATACATTATGCTAACCTTAAACAGTGTATTGAAAAAGGTTTGATATGTAAGAAAATTCATAGAATTCTCACTTTCAATCAATCACCTTGGTTAAAATCTTACATTGATTTGAATTCACGAATGAGAGTTGAAGCGAAAAACACTTTTGAAAAGGATTTTTTCAAACTCATGAATAACTCTATATTTGGAAAGACAATTGAAAATGTCGAGAAAAGGGTTGATGTCATATTGTGTAATCGATGGAATGATGTAAAAACACAAAAAAAATGTAAATATGGCCTTGAACGTTATATTTCAAGACCAAATTTCCATAGCGCTTCTATTTTCTCCAACGAGCTAGTGGCAGTCCAGTTAAGGAAATCCAAAATTGTCTATAATAAACCCATTTATGTTGGTTTTACCGTACTAGAATTAAGTAAATGTTTAATGTATAATTTTCATTATGATTATATGCTACCTAAATATGGTGAAAATGTGAGATTGTTATATACAGACACTGATTCTTTTGTTTATAATATAAAAACAAATAACTTTTACGAAGACATTAAACCTGACTTGCAAAATAGATTTGACACTTCAGACTTCCTCAAAAATAATGTCTATGGTTTACCACAGGTGAATAAAAAAGTTGTGGGCATGATGAAAGATGAAAACAATGGTGTAATTGTGAGAGAATTTGTAGCATTAAGATCTAAAATGTATGCTTATATATTAGATGAATACGATAAGGGTAATAATAGAAAATGTATTAAAAAAAATAAAGGTGTAAACGCTGCTGCCGTTAGGCGATTAAATTTTAATAAATACTATAAATGTTTAGATTTAAGTAATAAACCACTATATGATGATCTGTATAACTTGATTAGTGATAAGCATAACATGTACACTCAAATTAAAAGAAAAAAAATTCTCTGTGGAAAGGACGAAAAAAGGTTTATTTTAGATGATGGTATTAAAACCCTAGCATGGGGTCATTGTAAAATAACTAAATAATTGATAAATAAAAAAATAAAATAAATAAATAAATAAATGTGTTTTATTTATTAAATGTATATTGTTCCAATTTCCTAACAAAAGCGTAATTAGGTGCAATACCGCGGTGAGCAGATACCACGCTAAACGCTTCTTCGAAGCTCCACCGATGTCGTCGCATCAAATAGTACAGTAAAATGGTAGCGGACCTGGAGCGACCCCCGTAGCAGTGCACCAACAAGCGGTGACCTTTGACCTCGACTTGTTCTCGAATAAACTGATATGTCTCTTCAAAGTGCTCTTCAATATCGGTTGAAGGAGAGTCGTAACATCATGTGATTGGCTGAATCAGGAACTAATCCTGGTAGCGCATCATCCTCCCACACAGTCAATACACTTTGTATTCCATATCTTTTTATGAAAGCTCGCATGGACAACAAGTCTCCATCATATCCACCAAGATAAATATTACTAGTAATTGGTGAAGCTTCATACATCTTTTTCCCGTTAGCGTATTGTATAGAGGTACTCTCGACTTGATAATGCAATGTCAACTAAATAAATATTCATATTCACAATCGTTTTAAAAGCAACACTGGAAATGTAAAACTCTGTTACTAACCCACATTGTTAACGAGGACATTTGACTCAAGGCTAAATGATGTATCATAGGGGTAACGACCACCGCTTCAGCAGCATTGGTATGTATCTAGGTCACATGCATTTACTGATAAGAGCAACCACAGAAATACCTATACAATCACTACATACCTACCATGAGCCAGAATTGTCTCATGTCACTATATACCTCCTATGAGCCAAAACTGTCATATTCTCCCTACTCACGACGGTGGCAAACAAGCATACGGCCCGCCTGATGGTAAGCAGCTACCGTAACCTATGGACGCCTGCAACTTCAAAGCAGTCACATGCGCGTTGCCGACCCTTTAAATAAATAAATAAATAAATATTATAGGACAATCTTACACAAATCGACCTAGGCCCACAGTAAGCTCAATAAGGCTTGTGTTATGGGTACTAGACGACGATATATATAATAGATAAATATGGATAAATACTTAAATACATAGAAAACATCCATAACTCAGGAACAAATATCTGTGATAAACACACAAACAAATGCCCTGACCAGGATTCGAACCCGGGACCTCCTGCTTCGTAGGCAGGGTCACTACCGACTGGGCTAGGAGGCCGTTTACAAAAAGGAGGATTCACTATGTTGACGGCTAAAGGAACAAGAAGGTCCCTCATCGTCAACACACCGGGTCCTCTTTGAGCTCTTAGTTTATCATTTCGATAGGTGATTTGATACCCCGTCATCTAAATTATAATGCAAATAAATCACAGGCGGAGTTTGTGCATTTGTTGCTTCTAGATTAATCTATGTAAGGATTTATAATGTTTATCTATGTACTCGTAATGTTATAAAGGCTTCGCCATAGTCAGATAAAATAAATATGTAGTGATGTTTTCTGTTTATATAGGTACTGTATGTTTTCAAGCATTTCCCCAGGGAACAAAAATAATGGCATCATAGCAAATAACTCGATAACGGCGGAATTATTTAACTCGCGCGAATAATGCTGTTTATCATGTGTTTATCGCGCTTTTAAACTGAGCTCCGTAAAGCTCCGACCACACTTACCCTGGCCGCGATTCGAAAGATAAACACAAACACTGGACAGACACAGCTCCAACCCAACTCAACTCAACGCTATAACGACATTGACATTTGCTATTCGAACATATTTTCATTCAACATTGGTCTCACATTGGTCTCACATTAGTCACACATTGGTCTCACATTGGTACAACATTGCTACAATGTGTGAACAATGTTGTACTAATGTGAGACCAATGTTGAATGAAAATCTGTTCGAATAGCAAATGTCAATGTCGTTATAGCGTTGAGTTGAGTTGGGTTGGAGCTGTGTCTGTCCAGTGTGTGTATTTATTTTTCGAATTGCGGCCCCTCTCACGTCTCAGCCACGATTTCGCGCGTCGTTGGCGGCAGCGGCGACCGACGACCATTATGGTCGGTTATAGCAAGGTCATAGTCATCAAGGTCATTCATAGGTTATAGCAAGATATCGCCCCAAGAACTCGACATCGGCAACGACAATAATATACTCTTATAGAATTTGTAAACGTCCAGTCGATTACGCTATAATGTTTGCTTTATTAACGCAAACGCATTTATTTGGCTCAATTGTTAGAAAAAAACCTTACATTTGTTTATCATAATGTTGTTTTCACTTCTGCCATGATCACAAAGGAACATGCTTATAAATATTGCATCTACAAATACTTAGGATACTGCACTTAGGAGCCCAAATCTACGCGAACGTATTGGGATCTCGCTTGCATAAGTTTGGCCAGACCTTTAATATCTCATTCTACGCAATGCACTGATAGGATTAAGTCGGTACACTGAATTGCAATCGAAATGGTGACGAATTTATTTTTAAGCCCATTATTTGGTCGCGTTTATTTAATTTGTTTTAAAAGGACCAAATTAAAAATGACAGATCCCTCGGGACATTTTTGTAAGGCAATTTGAAATGGACATCTCAAGGGATGGTTCATGAGGTTATTTTAAATGGAGGAGACAAATTGTTTCACTCGGTCCATTTTATTATCATATTACTGGCGTAATAAAGGTGACAATTAATTTTGTATTAAGCAGAACGTCTGCTAACGATACCACAATGCTTAGAAAAAATGGAAAAGTAGAAAAATCCACTGCCTCAGGCGAGACTCGAACTCGCGACTCCGGGATAAATGCCCATCGCTCTGACCAACTGAGCTACTGAGATACACCTGATGGCTGCGAATTTCTCCACTATATCCCATATGCGTCTTAGGGGGACGCCTAGCGACATCTGCCGAAGAAGTCTTAAACTTCTCAACCGGCCATCGGAGTCCCAAGTTGTATTGTGGATTTTTATACTTTTCCATTTTTTCTAAGCATTGTAATAAAGGTGATATGTGAAGGATTTGGTACCAAAATAATGATGCTTGTTGTGGGTGCTTAGTTTGGTAGATATTTATTCTAGAACAAAATCGAACTTCAATATTATTATCTGTATCGGATACAATAAGAACAGGGGGTTGTTATTCAGTTAGAGTAGGCATTCTTTAATTAATTATTAACAAGTTACATCAACTTACTTCAGCGTCGTTTATTTTATCACTTTAACAGAAAAAACAAAAAGCTAAAGGCATGTTATTTTTCAAGTTCGTTATATCCCTTACACTGCAATAAACAAAACTCAAATTATTTCTCACAAATTCGCGATCAACACATTAAGTACCAGAGACTCGATAAGCGGGCACTCTCTTTAGTCGCTTTCCGCTACAAACGAAGAAAATGCTAATACTAGCTACGACTACGAGCGTAGCACCTAAGATATAACCACAGCAAGAAACGCTACCATTGCCATATTCTAATTTTAAAATACAAATAAACAATGGTACATTAAAAACATAATCTATCCCAAACATACATTTTGAACGGCCTCCTAGCCCAGTCGGTAGTGACCCTGCCTACGAAGCAGGAGGTCCCGGGTTCGAATCCTGGTCAGGGCATTTATTTGTGTGTTTATCACAGATATTTGTTCCTGAGTTATGGGTGTTTTCTATGTATTTAAGTATTTATTCATATTTATCTATTATATATATCGTCGTCTAGTACCCATGACACAAGCCTTATTGAGCTTACTGTGGGCCTAGATCGATTTGTGTAAGATTGTCCTATAATATTTATTTATTTATTTATATATAACTCACACAACAAATAATCAACCAATATTGAAGGTGTACTGGAGTTGCATCGAAATAATTTTCAAGCAAATTCTGACATTTCTGATTCAGATGTTTAGGCGATAGCGGTATTGCGTAGTTAATGCATTGGAGTTGTATTGAAGTTGGATCGTATCTAAACGTGTTTTAAAGTAAGAATACGGCCCCATTAGTCCATTACACACCTAACCTATGTAGTTTCGCAGTGTATTAGTGATAAGAACGTAATGCTGTGTAAACTTGAAATAAACAATTACACGCATTGTTAAGATAACGCCAAAATCTCAATGCATCAGTTTCCGTCTTCCCAAACGTAGCTATAATTCCAATTGCCACTATCCTAATGAAATGAGGAGATAATTGAAAAGATAGCTCGAATAAACGGCAATCGGCCCATCTTCGACGTCGTTAGTGGTCGTTAAAGGAATACACTAATTATCTGATAAAGAAAGATATATTTAAGGTTTTGTCTTAAAACACTTCCACAGAAATGTACTGAAGAACAAACGGTTTATTATCAATAAAACTGCAGAGTTTTACTCGTTTTCTAGTTCGCATAGTTTATGCTAGCGAAAAGCATTGGTAGCCTAACGGTATTTCGTACAACTTGCAATCAAGAGGTCTCAGGTGCAAACTCTGGGTCATACCAAATAATAATAATAATAAATAATTTTTCGGAACGTAATTGTGTATCATGTCTGAAAATTTAATATGACAAAACATGTATCCAAGATTTTAAGGTGCGACCACATCGCTGCTTAAAATACGGCGACGTTACGGAATCGCAGTGACGCATCGTATCCGTACCGTTTTTATCGCATGTCCTCCACACTGCTGCTCAAAATACGGTTTGGAAGGTTCGCGTCAAACATATTTCGTATGAGGCACGTCACGGCGTACCCGTTGCGTCTGCGTATTTTGAAAAGCGGTGTGGAGAGCATGCGGTAAAGTCGTGACGTTTATGGCACGTCATTGCGATTCCGTACCGTCAGCGTATTTTGAGCAGCGGTGTGGGGGCATGCGATTAAAACGGTGCGGATACGATGCGTCACTGCGATTCCGTAACGTCGCCGTATTTTAAGAAGCGGTGTGGTCGCACCTTTGTGACTATACCGGCTTTTTGTCGTGGCTCATATTGAACTGGGGATCCTCTTGACAACCTATTCCCATAAATTTACGAAAGCAACTGCCATTTAGGGTGCCTCTCAGAACGCACAGTAATATGACGTGAGACGTCTCGTAACACGACCAGTAATAAACTAGCGTAGCTGTCCAGTTGCAGTTACTTATATGTCTAGTTACACGTTGAACAATCTATTGAATCATCCAGATCAAATACCTTTAATCAAACGTCATAACTCGTTACTTCCAATAGCGACCACTGTAACGCGTTATACTGTGGGGATTCGTTTCAACGTGCCTCTCGGGACGCACAGTAATATGACGCGAGACGTCACGTGAGCCGACCGGTAACAAACTAGCGTAACTGTGCAGTTGTACAGTCAGCAGCGGAACTGAACAGGTGAGGTGTTCAAAATGATTTTGATACGACTTTATTGTCAAGAGAATAAGAGCATGTGAAGGCTATTTTGAACAACTCACCCTCTTAGCTACTTCTGCTACTGACTGTAGTCATATGTAGTATACATATAATACAATAAAAATATTATTTATTGCACACCTCAATAAAATAGTAGTATAGTAAAAAAATTATAAGTAGAGGCAGTTAACAGGCGACAGCCTTATCGCTACAGAGCAATCTCTTCCAGACAACCTTGGTGTAGTCTAGATACACGTGGAAAATTATTGACCCTCCAGGGGAACTCTTACACATTGGTTAGTGTTTAGTGCGAGTTCATACATTTGCTACTTGTGTTTAGTAGTAAATGTATGCACTCCCACTAAACACTAATCAATGTGTAAATGGGCCCTAACTTTAAGTTACTATACATACTTTAAATTCTAACCACTGTAACGAGTTATGCTATGGGGATTAGTTTCAACGCGCCTCTCGGGACGCACAGTAATATGACGCGGGACGTCACGTGACCTGACCCGTAACAATCAAGCCTGCGCTGTGCTGTGTGTACATTTGTAGTTATATGTAGCGTAGTGTAGTTATAAATGGTGGAACAATTTATTCAACCTTCCATGGGACGGATCCTTTGGAAGTTCGGAAACTCCCTAAATCACACGTTCTAACTCCACGTTACTATACATACTTTTAATTCTAACCACCGTAACGCGTCATACTGTAGGGATGCGTTACAACGCGCCTCTAGGGGCGCACAATAATATGACGCGAGTCGTCACGTGACCCAACCAATATGCTACAAATAAATACACATGTTGTACTGAGAAAAAAACTGCATTTACATTCAGAAAGTGTGGCATAAATTAATATATAAAAAAATGGTTCGTAAAAATAGTTTTCTTTTTTAACTACAATTCCTTCCAAAAATCGGTTAACAGTTTTTTTAACTACTCTCTACGTTTAAGGTCCAGGGACCTATCACAGGTGATAGTTCAAAAAAAATCTTCCACACTGTCTGTTACATAAGTTCGTAGGAAATATGCTGTGGTTGTTAGCGCTTGAAATTGAAACGTTAGTTGTGCTTGGGTCAGCTTTAAACGTTTAATATTGTAAGGATAAAGTAAATACAGGATGAAATCTTAGACGAGGTCAGAAATAATGAGACGGAAATTACAATAGCCACAGAAGCCAATATCATTGTTGATAACAAAGTACAGCAGTTACCAAGGATAATTAAGACATGGATTGACAATGCCTATACAAAATCGCGTTCCCTTATTTCAGGCTAAAGCACTAGCGGCATCTATCGATCACTACAAACACTAAATTCCTACTTAACCTTTCTGTTGATTGATTGGTAGAGAATGCCTTATGGCATTAAGTCCGCCATTTGTACCATCTTATTTTGTGCAATCAAGATTAAATAAATAAATTCTATAATTATTTTACATTTTTTAAAGTGGGTATTCCACTCATATAGTCTAAACAATTTGAACTGAGCTCATCCACTTAGTGTCTTATCTTTTGTGTGTAAACCGCAGGCGCACGTGCCACTATGAAAAAAAGGGTTTGGCTACCTGTTAGCGTTTATTGAATATCTGCTATATGGACCACGGAATAAGATTCAATATCAACTAATACGAAAAAACCTCTAAGTTCTATACGGTTGCACCCAGTACAAGCGATTCAAATGCTCTAGAACCAGCGTAACTCGACACCGAGATCCGAAACAAAAGTGCGTAATTGGAGATCGCGCTTGCACTGGTATTCCGAGCGCACGGCTAGTTAGCGATTAGGAAGCAATTGTAATTTTCCCGAACGGGCAGGTAAAACAGGGTTGGATTCTGATTAAATCATTTAGGTGGATGTACGATTTACAAATATCTAATATATGAAATATATATACATATATAATAGATTTTAATAAATATTGGGTATGTTAAAATTATTATCAGACATGTAAATAATCAACTATTTTAAAATTGCTTTCTTAATTTTACAGCTTAGACTTACTTTTACCTATAGCAAATTATGTACTGAGAATAACTCAATTCAAATATAAATAATATGAATCTACATTATAGTTCTGCTTGTTATCATAATTCGAATGTGTTGTAGAAAAATATAAAAATATATATATTTACAGTACATATTAGTCAACAAAAATAATCATATTAATCTTTTCATCATATTAATTTCATTTTTTTTTCTAGATTAATTAACGTGCCTACAACTATTCCTCGAATGAGGGTTTGTCATGTTTATTACATTTCTTATCAGATTTACAAACGTTTTAAAAGAAAATAAATAAATAACAGATTTTAATAAATATAGGCTGAGTATGTTACAATTATAATCAGTCCTTTAAATACTCAAAGTCAAAGTCAAAAATGTATTTATTCAAGTAGGCATAGCAACAAGCACTTTCGAATCGTCAGTAACGATTATTATCTTAAGCTATTATATAATTAATAGAAATATATTGATGCAATTATACAAAAAAAAATACGGGTCAAAATGTATCATAATAATTTCACAATAAAATCGACAAAACTTAAAAGATAAAAAAATGTATAATAAAATACTAGTTTAGAATGTTTCTAGAATGAAATGCAAATGTCAGAAGGAAAATTTAAATCATTATTTTTTAATAAATCTTCTATACTATACTATAGTAAAATAATCGTCTTCTATACTATAATAGGCTTTAGAAATTCATATTATTTATATTTGAATTGAGTTATTCTCAGTACATAATTTGCTATAGGTAAAAGTAAGTCTAAGCTGTAAAATTAAGAAAGCAATTTTAAAATAGTTAAGTATTTATATGCCTGATTATAATTTTAACATACCCAATATTTATTAAAATCTATTATATATGTATTTCATATATTAAATATTAGTAAATCGTACATCCACCCAAATGTTTTAATCAGAATCCAACCCTGTTTTACCTGCCCTTTCGCGAAAATTACAATTGCCTCCTAATCGCTAACTAGCCGTGCGCTCGGAATACCAGTGCAAGCGCGATCTCCAATTATGCACATTTGTTTCGGATCTCGGTGTCGAATTACGCTGGTTCTAGAGCATTTGAATCGCTTGTACTGGATGCAACCGTATAGAACATAGAGCTTTTTTCGTATTAGTTCATATTGAATCTTATTGCGTGGTCCATATAGTAGAAATTCAGTAAACGCTAACATGTGGCCAAACCATTTTTTCCATAGTGGCACGCGCGCCTGCGGTTTACACACAAAAGATAAGACACTAAGTGGATGAGCTCAGTTCAAATTGTTTAGACTATACATTAGTATGTTATTCAATCAAATACAAACATTGAAAACATTGAAAAAATAATCAACCCAGTTGGACTTGAACCAACATCGATACGCCTTACCGGGGCTCGGGGTTGTTCGTCAGCTCGGTAACTGAACCCATAGCTTAATTGGTAAAGCGATATCGAGCCCCGGTAAGGCGTATCGATGTTGGTTCAAGTCCAACTGGGTTGATTATTTTTTCAATGTTTTCAATGTTTGTATTTGATTGAATAAATAAATTCTAGTTTCTAATATTTTGTTCGACGATTACCGCTGTCAGAATAACTCGACTCCAGACTCAACAGATGGCGCTGTGGCACTCAGTACCGAAAACAGACTTATAGCCGGAAGGTTCGAGGACCGCGATTTTGTATAGGCATTGTCCATCCATGTCTTAATCATCCTTGACAGTTACTCAGCAGTTTAACATTGATTGCCATTTTACAGTCGCCATCACATATATCAGAGGGGCTAAGGTGGTCACAAATATCTGAACAACGCCACTATTGACAAAGCGATAAAGTGCATGATCAGATATTTTTGAGTACCTTGGCCGCTCCGATATATTTGATGGCGACTGTATGTATTCAATTAGACTTAAACACTTTTTCGCACCTGTTTAAGTACTCTAGCACACAATGTAAAAATAATAAAATAATTCACGAGTAGGTAATACTTTTTTCTTTCGATTTGAGAAAGAAAGCAATACTTTACAAAAAAAAATGTTTTGACAAAATCACAACGGCTATCACTACTAAAGTACCTCGACCCAAAAACTCAAGGTAGTATAAAATCCCTATGTAATCAGCTTTTGGCGCATTGACATAAAAACGAGTTACTGCATTACTCTTATAAATTCACAGCATCATAAAAGCGCCAAATGGACCTGTCAGCCAAAGCCATTGAATAACTAATGAATAAATATTTCCGCCATATTGGCCAACAAGACCAAGCGTTTGCGGAATCAAATGAGCCGAGCCAATTCGATATTGGTTTAGGACGGCTAGAGTGGGGTCAAGAAAGGAGTATTTACCTGTTATTTTGTACTTGTTTGTGTGTGTGGACGTAAAGTTAGCCGAGCCAATAGATTTTAGTTTAGTACGACTAGAGCGGTGTCATGAAGGAACTATTTTTACCTGTTACTAGTGGACAGGTACATATCATTTGTACACAGGCCAAGTTAGCAGTGTTGTCACAAAAACAAGAAAACCCTATAAAATATACCCCGTCTCTAAATACACATACCACCTATTCTTTTCACAGCTGCCCAGTGGTCCGCGTACCCTTCCATTCAACCATACCATAATAACTGAATAAGCCTTTATGTTAAGATTGTGTAGAGCCAACTATGCATTATCAGCAGTGTTTTAACCAGTTTCAGGCGTCCGTATGCTACGATAACCGTTTTGCAATTAGGTAAATCGTAACCTTGATACTAACGACGTCGAATAAATAAACAGGGCTAATTAAAATTACTTAAAAAATCTTTTTAGTTAAGATCTGGATCTGGAATAATTTACAAAAAGAATCTTTAACACTTTAACATTTACTTTTAAGTAACATAAAAATAATCTTGTATTCCCGCGGCTCGGACCGCAGCCCAGTGGTCCGTGTGCCCTTCCATTTAGCCGTGCCGTAATGCCTGATTATAAGCTGTTTGCTTAGGACCTGACCGTGGAACTTTGCTGTTGGGTGAGCGAGCCAGAGACAATTTAGTTATTGGACTTGACCAGCGTAGCGTAGTGTAACTAAGTCAAAGTATTTTCAGAGAAGCCCGTCAAGGTTTTTACCTTGAATTGTAGCTTACGAAAACTGCAGGCATTATTTTATTTTTTTATGTTAGGCTGCAGACTTGACGCACTCGACCGGCGGCGCGAACTGCGGCCACCGCTGTCCTTCAGAGCAGGTTCATATAAGCCTATACATTTGATCGTGCCACAGGGAACGGCGACCTTACGGCGTAATTGAATGTGGTTATGTTGTATACAATGCAAGTTTTGCTTAGGTACACAGTATGTTTTAATTTGTCTCTACGAATCTTATAATATTTTGTTGCCTTATAACTCATTTTATATACTTAAACGTAATAACGAACTGAGCTCAAATTTTTACAAATATTTCGTATGTTTTTGAATGGATTAGCGGGAAACAGGGAAAACCTTTGTTTAGCAGTATGACACTCTGCAGGCTAACAAAAAAAAACACTTTTTAACTAGCTCTTTTGAGTCCTCGACTATGTAAGCAACAATAATAACTTGCCGGACGCGAATGGCCAGCTGTGGTCTTGCCCATTGTTTGAGGGTTTTGAGCTGATGAATTTTCATTAAGGACGTTTTGACTTAAGTTTTCGGGCATAAAGTCACAGCTGAATTCCTACCTATTTAAAATGTTTCAAGATAAATAATCTAACATTATCATCTAAATAATTAGTCAGTTAACTTTTGATATGTGTGTACATATAGTACGGTATTGTAATTCTATAATATTACTATAGTAGGCAAAAAAAACTTAGCAAGCTCGATATAACAGAAACAGCTTTAAACAGGGAAGCCTTTGGCGTCGGAGGCCAAGATTCATTTCGGGTCGTTACGCCACTGCATTCTATCTTACGCCCTTACCCATAAGCGATGTTTTAAGAAATGAAAAGTTATCTGTTTCATTTCAGATTATTATATGTTTTAATGAAATTTTATCTAAATCTGCATACCCACTTTTTAAAAACTTTCATTGCTTTATACAGTTTCTGCAAAATAGTACAGTCACGGGGCCGTATTCTAACTTTAAAAACTTTGTTTAGACATGACCCAACTTCAATATATGAAAATTATTGCGATGCAACTCCAATACAACTTCAATATTGGTTGATTATTTGTTGTGTCTTGGAGTTATGTTTGAAATAGTTGTGTTTTTACTTTTCAATGTACCTATTGTTTACGCATTTCAAAATTAGGATACGGCATACGGCACACGGACTTTATCGGAGATTGTGAATGTAACAAATAAGGATTCCTTCCCTTCCCTTAGTTAGATAAGTTTATTGTTAAAAACCAATTTTTTTATTAAATCAGAGGTAAAATTGTCACACACCTCATATCGTATCTACAGCGCAGGTTTCGTCATAGTCTCTACAGTCAAAATTAGTATCCACAACATGCTTCGTCAAAAAATACAAAAATCAAATCCACAACAAGCCTCGTCAAAAATGACCTACTCTAACCTACCATACAAAAACTAAGTCCCGAACACTCTACCTGGTCCAAACGTTCCAAATACACCAGCTGCATTGCCACGCTGAATGGCTAAAGATATCTGTTGGACCAGATACGATCCTTGTGACCAGATAAGATGTTGGACCAACCCGGGGGTCGCAGCCCGTGTCCCTTAATCGGTGCCCGATATCCTTCACCAACCATTTGGCCTCGGCACAACTAAGGTAACTTTAATCAACCGACTTCAAGATTTCGAAGTAGGATCAATTCGTCGGGATCTTTGTTTTTGCATTTTTTTTATGTATGTTCACCGATTATTCGAATATGGCTGGACCGATTTGTTATATTGTTTTTTGTTTTAAAGAGTTGGTTCCACAGTTGGTCCCATTGTAACCAGGTCAGGATCTGATGATAGGATCCTGGAGAAATCGTAGGAACTCTTCAACTATTATAACACTTATAGTGATTTGAGTATTTTTTACAGTAGCTTGAGCATTTGCTTTTGGAAAGGTTCTTTTTTGTTTAAAATTATTTTCAATTTGCCGTTTACTAGCTAAGTCTCTCAATCTCTAAACAGTCTAAACGCAATTAAAACTACACAAACAGAACTATCTACATTCGCATCCGATCTCATTCCAGCAAGTTAAATAAGGCGGCGAGTTTAAAATGAACTTTTAGTTCCGAGTAGACTTTATAGGCCCAAGGATTCTTTAGGCTCCTGGTGTAATTACATTAACTTCACGGGAACTTCAACAATTAGGAAGTATAACTAGTTATTAGTTTAATTTAATGTTGTCCTACCACTTACAAAGCGGAGGCATTGAGATGCCATATAACGACGGGAATATTATTCCACATTTCAAAAAAGACTGACTTTTTTTTATTTCAAAAAATGCGTTTTGATTTGTATTTCTTTTTTTTTGTTGCGCACCTCAGTATAATAGTTAGTTAGGTTATGGTTTTTTTTTGTTGCACATTTAAATACTAGCCAATAAAAAATTGCATTTTATTTGATTTTTTTTGTCTGTCATGCTCTGAAAGTGTGTCTTTATCCATAATTTAGGTCAAAAAATGTATTCCAAAAATTAACTTTTTTACGTTCTAAATGCATCGCCCAATAATTTCAATCTTTTGCCACTGACGTACAGTCTGCCAAATTTCAACACATTCGGGACGTTACTTGCGGAGCAAACTGTCTTGACATACGGACATACAGACAAACTACAAATAGAAGGGTTCCCTGTTTCTTTTTAAGATACGGAACCCTTAAAACGATAACACTATAGACGAACTTAGATCGAGCTGCGCCGTGTAAGTTCTGCCGCGGCCCCATGTTGGCATTGCGTGCTCCGTGCATTCACCAGCTAAGTTCAGTACAGCGTATCACACACAGAAGTTACTAAATGTGTCAGTATTCTGGTAAAGGTACCGTTTGGCGGCCGTCACTTAAGCTTCTAAGTTCTATTGCTTGAATACAATATTGATTCTTTACAACGTATGACGTAAGCGGCTACCGCCAAATGGTCCCTTTACCAAAATAACAATACAAATACAGTTTTGGCACTTTTGGACCAGATGGGAGCCCAAATTAGGCACAGATAATTGGTATTCTTTGACATTTTTTAGGGTTCCGTGCCCAAAGGGTAAAAACGGACCCTATTACTAAGACTCCGCTGTCCGTCTGTCACCAGGCTGTATCTCATGAACCATGATAGTTAGACAGTTGAAAATTTCACAGATGATGTATTTCTGTTGGCGCTATAATGGTCTAAGAGCTGGCCACGTCAGATATGACACAATAATGAGAGCAATGAAACCTATCTAGTTAGACTGCTTTACCGTCCTTATTGCTAGATCCGGGCATCTGGCAGCTTTTAATGGGTGGATGTCAGAATGACAGATCATCAAAGTTTTTAAGTTGGAAAAAAGTAATACCAAAATAGGTAAAAAATGTCAAAGTTGTGTCATTTATAGAAGATAGGGCCTATATTTTAACATTAGTTTAAAAACCATTGTCTATTATTGCGGAAACAAAAACAGTAGGCGACTAACTAAAAATAGCATTATACATCATTTGGCACTACTTTTTCCCAACCGAAACGTATGGATATGATATCATCTAATTAATTATGTAATTTCCCATAATATTGCATCAAACCCAGAACTGTAGGATTTGTTTTTTTCAAGTTATTTGCATTATTTGACCTCCACCACTTTACAGCTGCCAGATGTCCGAATCTAGAAATAAGCATAGTATAGCAAACTAACTACATGGGTTTCGTTGCTCTCATTATTGTGTCATATCTGACATGGCCAGCTCTCCGTCTATAACAACAAATACTAAAAACAGAATAACATATATATTTAAGGGGGCTCCCTTACAACAACAACGGTACGGAACCCACTTGGCCGGTTTTTATTATATTTATCCGGTTGTACTGTCATAAAAAAAATACTCTTCAATCTTTACAAACACTCTGGTATGATCTTGAAACCACTGGCGGTATTATCAGCTCTGTACCCTTATTGTACCGTATACCCAAACTCTAGCCTACGTGCCGATTGCCTCGTGAATGTTCCGGCTTTACGCACGATCTTTCGACTTGCTACCTTAACTCTTAGCTTTAAGGTTTAAATTTGAGTGTTGATGCGGCCCAATAAGCATTGGCTTTGAAGAGGTCTAGTGGCCGAAAGGACCCTAATAGGGGATTGTTTCCGATCTGCTACTGAATCTGGATCTACCTAACCTAACGGTATTGGTAAATTCACTGTAAATTGCTACACCATTAAATTACACATTAAAAATATATTAAAAAGAAACAAATACATAAACACAAATACTTAATATATCTTAGAGTCTCACGAAAGTTATACAACGTGTTACTTCCAAGACTAAAAACCTGAAAACTGTTTATAAATAATCGAGAGTGGAATCGATTGCAGTATATCTTAACATGGGTATACTATTTCGTTAATTTTCCATTTTTTTACGTGTCGAGTCTAAAAGTTTCTAATACTACAGTTTATCAATCTACTGAGATGTTGAGAGATAGAGATTGAATATTTAATAATGGTTGGCAGCTTTTACAAATTAGTTTTTCATTGTCAAAGTATGTCATCTTATGTAATGTTATACAAATTGACAAAGTAAGTTGATAGGTTGACATGACATGACACATGTAGAGTAGAGATGTGACAACAATGCAACAAATGTAGAGTTAACAATTGAATAAAATTGAAAGGAAAAATTAACATACGAATATCTTTCGAAATAATTAACCGATTGAAAAATAAATACTCTAGATTAATTAGCAATAATAAAAATCATTTGGGGTGTCTGGGTTTTTTAGTGGCTCAAGTAACACGTTGTATAGTTAAAACATGACAAATGAACACGTATTGTATCCAATTCTTTTTATACCTTTAAATCAGTGAATTAAAAAAAAAACATTAGTAGCACTCAGAGGCCTGGGACCGAAGCAAATGGAGAGCCCACTTTGAGTTGCACCGACAAGAGCATGGCTCTTAAGTGTTTGATGATTTGAGCACTCAGATGTTCATGATCATCGTTAACTTAACTTAACAGCTAATATGCTTTTGTCGGTGGGGTAATCGACATTGCTATCCTGTTTAAGCCATTACTTGGATATACTCATACGACGCGTTCTTCTGTACTTAACTGAGATAGGTTATTCTAGGGCCGCGATTCGAAAAATCTAGCCTCTCATGTTATATTGTTTAGCAGACAACGCTTATCTCCTATCATACGCGGGACCTCTTCATTCATCTTTCTTTCAGTTAGGTACAGCACAATTCTAACGTATGTAAAATAGCATGTTAAAATACCCTAGAATATTATTGCCAACTCTTAACTAAACACCAGTCAGAGTTGAGCAACAACTGTAAAACTTTGCTATACGAGTCGAGTTTCAACGTATGAAGTCTGTTACCACAGCTGCTCTGGTTAATCAACTAGCACTGAGCTATTCCACTTTTTTTAGGGTTCCGTAGCCAAATGGCAAAAATCGGAACCCTTGTGAATCCGTCATGTCTGTCTGTCTGTCCGTCCGTATGTCACAGCCATTTTACTCGGAAACTATACGACGTATCTGAATATATGTAGGTAAAGGAGATCGTCAATTCTGGGCCACCTGATATAAACCGTATTCAGTTTGTACTGCAATGTAAAATAACTACTCATTTTATTACTAAAGTAGACAAAATATTGCAAAAAAATGAAACGGGAATTAGAAATACTACATAAATAAACATTATGTTGATTTTTCCGCGCTTAAAATACAGCAAGACAAGTCGTTAACGTCCTTATGGCATTGACATAAAGTTTAACTTCACCCGGGCTTGAAAGGGGTTTGTTTTTTGGTTTGACACTGTCAATGTATACCGTTACATAATCTGCGTTTTGATACTGTTCGGTAAGTTAGAACATTGTAATATTAAAATAGTATTTAAGCCTACGAATACGGAAGTTTAAATTAGAAATCGACTGTATACGCCTAAAGATTGAAAATGCGTATTTTTGCATTTTTGATCGGAGTTTGAATATTAAAAGTAAGTTTCATAATGGCATAATATCATGCTCCTTCGATAACGAAACGCATCTTTTTTTCAATTTTGTAATGTCAGATCTAGTGCTATGCACTTAACGGTGGTAAACCTTATCCCTTCGCAATAGGTGTTAGGAATGTTCAGTTAATAGTATCAACGATGGTTTGACAGCCGTCTTTGTTTACCGAAATACAGGAACTATAAATACGATCAAAATATGACTTTTTATTATTTCATCATGATTCCCGTTTTGTTTTCATGTTCGCTTTTGTACATTATCTTTAAAAAATCGGCATTTTTTTTACATTAATATATAAATCATAGGCAAGCACGCTTTCAAATATTGTCCTTGTCAAATTCAAGTTTTAAATGCATGATTTTTCAGGTTCCCCATTAGATTTCGCAATATTTTTACCACCATCCTGATCTAGAAATTATGACGATTCTTTAAAGGTAAGAACCATTCCTAAACGGTCCTAAATAATCTGGGCCAGATCACCTAACAAAAATTTACGATCTCCTTTGAAAAAAAAATTTTTAGAGGTAGCGGAGTATACATGTAACTAAATTTTTAACCAAATATCAACATTTGACACATCAATCGATAGGTCTTTAAAAATAACATTGAGGTTCCTTTGACCATTTTGTAATTAAGTGAATGTTTTCTGAAATAACCGCTTCGAAAGTCAGAAAAATTGTGTCCCCCTCCCTGTAACTTTTGAACCGTAAGTTCAAAAACTATGAAAAAATTCGAGGAGATGCGCGTTATCATATTCTTTCTACGAAAATTGTTTTTAACATTATCGGTTAAGCCATTTTTGAGTTATCTCCAAAAAACTTCTTCCATAGGCATCAGATACGACCTTTTGATATTAGTTCGGTTCTATTCCATTGAAGGTACGGAACCCTCCTATGCGTGGTCCGACACGCACTTGGCCGGTTTTTACCCTTTATACTCGTACCACGTCAGTAGCAAGTGTCTTGAGTCATTAAGGTCCAAAAATTAAATAAAAAAATATAATTTGGACTGTTATTAAATTCGACAACTAGTCTAAAAACTCAGGAGGTCAAGTCACGCTTAATAGTAAGCTGTCACAGTCACCTATGGACTAAGAGCTGCCCACATCAGATATGACACAATAATGAGAGCAACAAAACCTGTCTGGTTAGATTGTTATACTATCCTTATTGCTAGATCCGGGCATCTGGCAGCTTTTAATGGGTGGAGACAGAGTGACAGACTAGCAAAATTTTTGAATTGGAAAGTAGTAATACCAAAATAGGTAAAAACTGCCGAATTTGTCTCAGTTGTAAAGGAGGGGGCCAACATTTTTTACATTATAACACAAAACAGTGCATATTATTACGGAAACAAAAACATTATTTGTCGTTTTGCACTACTTTACTCCAAGAGAAACTTTTGGCAATGATATAATCCAATTATTTATATAATTTTTCATAACACTGCAAACCCAGAAATCTAGGATTGATTTTCTTGAAGTGGCATTATTTGACCTCCACCACTTTACAGCTGCCAGATGTCCAGATCTAGAAATAATGACTGCAAACTAACTGAGTGGTTTCGTTGCTCTCATTATTGTGCCATATCTGATGTGGCTAGCTCTCCGTCTACTATAAACCTGCAACTCCGGTGGTGTTTCATGCGCGCCCGATCTTATACAATGAGCCCACCACTTTCTTGAAGAAACCCATACTGTAAACCCTCAAATAAATTTTCCCTTTTATGAAAGGTCATAACAATTTAATTTATAGAATCCGCTTCTCTCGGCATGCTGCTCTTAATGATATCATCCGTCGGTCTCTTGCTTCGGTCAATGTGCCTGCTCTGTTGGAGCCAAACGGTATTTTGAGAAGTGACGGCAAGAGACCCGATGGGATGTTGATAAATTCGTTTTATTTATATTGGTATTAGTAAAAAAGTAATGATTCAGCGTCAAAATGGGTTCCCAGTCTCGTATATTATTTGTATGGCTACTTGGCCGGTGATTCCTTGGCTTTATAGACGGAGAGCTAGCAGCGTCAGATATGACACAATAATGAGAGCAACGAAACCCCTCTAGTCAATTTGCTATACTATGCTTATTCCTAGATCTGGACATCTGGCAGCTGTAATGTGGTGGAGTTCAAAGAATGCAAACCACTTCAAGAAAACAAATCCTACAGTTCTGGGTTTGATGCAATATTATGATAAATTATATAAATAATTAGGTTATATCATTGCCAAAAGTTTCTGTTGGGAGAAAGTAGTGCCAAACGAAGTATAATGTAATTCATAGTTTGTCTGTTTTTGTTTTCGTGATAATACGCAATGTTTTTTGTTCAAATGTTAAAATATAGACCCTATCCTTTAGAACTAAGACAACTTCGGTAGTTTTTACCTATTTTGATATTACTATTTACCAATTTAAAAATTTTGCTAGTCTATTACTCTGACATCCACCCATTACAAGCTGCCAGATGCCCGGTTCTAGCAATAAGGATTGTATAGCAATTTAATCAGACGGGTTTTGTTGCTCTCATTATTGTGTCATATCATATCTGACGTGGCTAGCTCTTAGTCCATTATGTCGGTAGTTTATGTAAATTATGTACTATTGTATCGTAGGTACAAATCTCACAGCCCTTGCTTTACTGTAGAATTGCAATGGCAACCAAAAAGACCAACTTTCCCGCCGTGTAAACGAGAAAGTTGGCTGAAGTTTCCAGCTTAAAATAATAGAATTCCGGTTATTGCTAACGAATGGAGAATGATTCGGCGGCTGCACACTCGTTCAGTCATTCGCTCGTTGAACAGTTCATTTTTAGTGATTTAACTAGAAATGTTTTGTGTAAAAGTTAAAATTAAAATAGCATATACAGTAGGTACCTATATTTTCATATATTTAGACGGAGAGCTAGCCACCCCAGATATGACACAATAATGTGAGCGACAAAACCACTCTCGTTAGTTTGCTGTACTATGCTTATTTCTATATCCGCACATCTGGCAGCTGTAAAGGGGTGGAGTTCAAAGAATGCAAACCACTTTAAGAATACAAATCCTAGAGTTCTGGTTTTGAAGCAGTATTATGAGAAATCATATAAATAATTAGATTATATCATTGCCAAAACTTTCTGATGGGGGAAAGTAGTCCAAAACGACGTATAATATAATTCATAGTTTGTCGCCTACTGTTTCTGTTTCCGAAATAATACGCAATGTTTTTTGTTCTAATGTTAAAATGGACAACTTGGGCAGTTTTTACATACTTTTGTATCAATTTGTTCCAACTGAAAAATTTTGCTAGTGTGTCACTCTGACCTCCACCCCTTAAAAGGTGCCAGATGCCCGGATCTAGCAATAATGATAGTATTGCTATCTTACTAGACAGGTATCGTTGCTCTCATTATTGTGTTATATCTGACGTGGCCAGCTCTAAGGCGCAACACATACTTGCGCAGAATTCAGCAATCATATACTATACATAATCAGCCGGAAAGCGATTGTGATCGTTAAATTCCGCTTAAATCTGTTTTGTGTCAAATACTACACTATCACTGCTGTTTACTACGTAAGATTTTTTTACTTGCAATTTTGCAAATTGCTTGCTTTTAGTATGCTATACAACCATATTTATTAAAATGGGAGACAAATAGCGGCTAAGAGGAAATTTTAAATTATAGCTACGTTTTATAAATATAAGACGTCTTCACGCCGTGGTATATATATTATATATACCTATTACCTAGGTATTCCCGGCTTCTACAGTAATGTACTATTTTTCATATAAATTCCATGTTTATAATGGCTTTTCACGCGTTGTCACTTGTATTTAAAGTTGGCGTAAATTAGCTTGGTTTGTGGTGTCATTAAACAATTATATAACTCTATAGTTAATATAGACAAAACTCAATATAATGTTATACAACATAGACCAAACAGCCTGATAAAAGTGATAAGCATCTTACACCACCCCAGGCACCCCATATGCTCAGGTCATAAACTAATATCTACAGGTACGTTGCATGATAGTTATCATTATCACATTATCATAATCCGACCATGTTAAAACATCGTATGTAAGGTATACACTACGCTTATAAGTTATAACCTTATAGCCTATAAGTTATAGGTCTAGTGAAACACAGATACCTTACACTCTACATGGAGCATGTGAAACGACTCGAAAATTATGATATGAATGCACAACATTTATTGAAAGTTGTATTGAAAAATATGAGCTCATGGTTTAGGAATATTTATGAAATCTTGAAGTATATAATATTATGTGTTGGAAATGTAGTAGTAGTAATAGTAGTTTATGTAACTGTTACGTAATAAGGGTCCTTAAAACATGAGTGTGGTTTTATGAAATGAGCCGCAGGCGAATTTCATAATAAGATCACACGAGTGTTTTAAGGCCTAATTACGTACAGTTGCATACACTGCTTTATCTACACTCATATTATATATATTAAATTAATTGTTCGGAAACCATAGAATGACCGCCATTGTACCGTCATGGCCCACTCGATTGTGCCGGCGCTCGCGCGGGACCAATCGAGTTGGCCATGGCGGTAACATTATGTTATCAAATTCGATGTTCCAAATTTGAAACTCATTGCTTAACAATATTTGAGCATGCATAGTTAAAACTACGTTACTGCCGCAGATAAGAAACTTATCATAGTTAAATCGTTTGTTGTAATGCTTGTCATTGTCTACGGTTTTTGAACGCATTTTAGAGTACTTACAGTATGAGTGTAGATAAAACACTTTATTGTACAAAACAAGTACCTACATGACCAACAAAAATATAGTGAGTGTGTACAAAGGCGAAATTATCCCTTTAAGGGATCTCTTCCAGCTAACCTTTAAGCAACTGAGAAAAATCGATCAGATATGGTAGACAAAGATTTGTACATTACTTGTACATGACGGCAAAACTAAAAACGGAAAAAAAATGGAAATGTTGTGGCAACTTGAACCGTTTTTATAAAAAAAATATGAAAGACTGCAAAAGGGGGGAAACAATTATTTGAGATTTCGTAGCTACAGCCATGTGCATGCAAAGTTTCATGCTTTCCGAATGGGACCGGATTTATAACTTCCAAACCGAGCATGAAAGTGTAAAAAATATCTTTAAGTGTACAGTTGCCACTGTGAGACTATATTTGTATGGAAATATATATTAAAACTAACACGTTTAGAGCTGTGTAGCACAATACAAAGTTTATCGGAGGTAGTGAACTACGAGTTAGCTCATATCGGTACGCGGCGCGCGTCCGCGTTTGTTACGCATGGCTGCGTCCTGAGGGATTGACATCGGCTCGGATTCATGAATACATTGGTTTGATTGTAACATTCATACTAACGGCAGTTTGACACGTGATTTGTGATAAAACATGGCGGTTTAAACATTTGCTGTTTCGTCTCATATTAGGAAGTCGTGGATTATATAAGAACGAAATGAGGTTAAAAACCATAGACTAAAAAAGGTTATAGCTTATCTCTGCCCCTTATAGACTGGAAATAAACGTCATTTTATATGAAAACAACCGGTGTCAGTATATTTGACAAATAATTGTCTTAGCTGTCAGATATCTGTGCTAAAGTTTTATATATATTATGACGAGAGAATCTGAATAATCATTATGATCAATCAGCAGTAATATTACGCAGAAACTAACTGTAACAAAGGTTTATATAATAATGAGTATTTTTTGAATTTTTGTCATGACTCATGACCTACCTACCTCATCCATTTCTGTGATAAAAATCCACATATCGCAAATGGCACCGACATGGCACTGTCTTTTGCTTTTTGGGCCCTAAAGAATAGGTCGATTTATGAAAGTCGAAAATCGAACTATCGTAGATTCCATAGTCTTTCGGCGCCATCTCTTTTAAATCATATCATAAATCTTTATTTGCAATAGATACAGTACAAGGCATAGAGCAACACAGGGGGGAGGCTGTTTCCCCTCTGCCTAAGTACAAGCCCAAATGGGCTTGCACGGGTAATAAAACTAGTTGCGGTCGGATTTCTAACTAGATCGAGTCCAGTCGCGCGAGTGAAAGCTGCTACAGAAAAATGCCTAATTGCTCGGTATTTTGTTGTAAGAAGAGGTCGAGGACATCAAATTTACTAAAAGATGGCGTTACATTTCACTTTTAAGTATTTTTTTACATATAATTACATTTAAATACCAAATTATTATATTTTAGTTTCACATAATTGTTGGATTCGTTTACCAACATAGATTTCCCGTGCTCCAGTACAAATTTCGGATCGGTCGAGCGACAAATCCGACTTATTGTTGCCGATAGTGATGTTACCTCTACATAATAACATGTGTCGATAGCGTGAGCATATACATGCTAAAACCTTTTTGGTCTAAATATTAGACAAATTGTTATTATGCTTTTATGTGAAAGGTTTAAGGAAATATTTCGTTAATAAAACATTATATCAATAAATAAATTCAAGTTTCAATTTTACTAAGTGCTACAAAGTCATTAATATCATTCATATTTTATACCGGGTTACTTAAGCTAAAACTACATATAAAAACGATCTGAAAACGAAGTACATTACGTATCCAGGGCGATAAAATAAAGAACAACTTAGATCACGAGCACTTGTAGCCCGAACCGAAGGTGTGGGCCATAAACAAGCGATTTGAGGCCTTTTTTACTACCGCCCGTGGGGCGTACATAATTTTACGTCTTCTCCTGGGAGAGAAGTGCGATATGCCTCTGCACGAGCGAGCGGTAAATCTCACTTACCTCCCGGAGTGACGTAACAAGAGTAACGTCCTATACACTCATATAGGAATAACTAGTTAGATACCGCAGCCCCCTACGATTTACTGAAGCCACGAAAATCATATCAAATCAGTCTGTATAACACGCTCTCGCAAACAATTAAAAGAAAAAAAACATATCTATCCTGGTAACCATAATATTAATATATTGTAACTCTCTTTATAAAATATAATAACTAATAAAAAAAATGGCGTCAGCAGACTATAGAGGGCTGTTATATCCAGACTTCTTTATACATCTGTGGTACTATAAAACGAAGTCAAAAACTAATGACGAAGCTGCAGGCAAAAGCTAGTGTACTCGTAATACAATAGTTTTAACGAAAGCGACTGCCATATGACCTTCCAACTCAGAGGTGAAACTAGGTCTTATCGGGATTAGGTCCGATTTCCTTACGATATTTTCCTTTACCGAAAAGCGACTGGTAAATATCAAATGATATTCCGTACATAAGTTCCAAAAAACTCAGTGGTACGAGCCGGGGTTTGAACCCGAAACCTCTGGTCTGGATTGTAAGTCGGCCGTCTTACTGCCAGGCTACCAGCATTTTTTTTAAATAAAAAGTATCTACTACAAAAAACCTTGTATGTAACATTAAAGCTTGAAATTATTAGTAGTAAGAGGCTATTGGAGTGTGCGTTATTCGGATAGTCTAAATCGAAATAGATCTCTCTCTCTCTCTCTTCGGTCGTTCCCTCATGGCTGAGGATCGTGGTCATCACCCGATAATCCGTACTAATCTAAATAGATAAAAAACTAAAATTATTGTCTCCTATCCGTTTAGACTTTCTAAATATCAGGTGCCTATTTTATAAAACTACAAGTTACAAATTACAAGCGGAAGTCTCTTTCTAGCATAAGGGGTTAGAAAGAGACTTCTGCTTGTAAATTGTAACTTGTAGCTTTATAAAACAGGGGCCAGCAGCTCCTTAAGTGATGTGGGTCACGTGGGTGACATACTTGAATACATATCTATTTAAAATATACGTAATCATAATGATTTTAAACAACCAATTACAATTAGCATGGTCTAAGCTAAAGAATGCAAACCGGTAAATTAATGTATGGAAATTACTGATTACTGCCATACAAAAAATTACCGGATTGCATTCCCTAGTTTAAACTAGTTTTTTTACATCCATTGACAAGGCTTAAAAATGTAAGAGTTCATATTATACTTTGACCAAATATTTTCTCACTTCGAGCATAGACAGAGAGAATCATACCCTTTCTTACGCTGGTATTCTCAGCACTAGAAAAGGTATGAGTATAGCTTATAACTTAGTAGACTGTTACTGCACATTTTGATTTGTCATAACATATTCAAAATTCTTATTTAAGTGCTTAGGCAACACTTACACTGAACAATAGAGAAACTATTACTTTTATTATTTTTGATTATTTATTAATTGGGACATTAAATACTATATTTTATACTTGAATATGTTTCAATTGGTTACCTTTGTTCCTTTCTCCTTAAATTAACCTAACTTATCGATAATAATTCGATATTGCTGCGTCGACACTGGCACGTCACTGAAAACGTCATAAAATTCTTCGGAGAAAATGTGTTAGTGTGCGAGTTGTCACTCGTCCGTACATAAAATAGATCGAAGTGTGCAAGATTTGTCTGTGTAGTGCGTCATTTCCTATGTATTTGTGCCGTCATTACAAGTTGGTTTTGGTATGTAAGTGTATGAAAAGTGCATATGTATGCACGTTTCCCCCCGCAAAAATTGGCAGACAGATTTGTACGGTAATATATCCCTAAGGCATCTCCCTTCCGATGCGTCGGAAGCCCGTTTTGCTCTATGGTACAAGGGATCTTAAACTAATATATACAGAATCATATATCTAGACTTAAATAAGTCATGCAAATGTTACTTAAAAATCTAGAGGCTTACTTGATATATGTTATCCTAATATAATATAGGACTCTCTTGGTAATTTTCCTGTACGTTTAGAATTTTTTTGTGATATATACCTAACAAAGGTTGAACACGCCAAAACTTGGGCACGCAAAATTTGTTTTTAAACCAGTTTGAAAATAAATAACTACATTATGAATAGGTACCACATTTAATGACAAATTCAATTAATTCTAAAATCACATTTTTAATTTTAATTAATGTTTACACAGTAAGCCATACATCGAACTTTTCTACGCACACGGCTCATAAGACTGCACCATCTCTTTAGAAAAGATTTTGTCGCCCAGGTCCATATTTTTTGTAGCTCAGGGACCGATATTACTTCTCCGCCTTTCTTTTTTAGAATTCCTTTCATAATACTCCAGTACTCTTCAACAGGCCGCAATTCCGGACTATTTGGCGGATTGCATATTTTGGGTACCACCATTATCCTGTTAGCGTTGTACCATTCCATAACTGATTTTGCGTATTAGCAACTGGCTAGATCTGGCCAAAACAGCGGTGGTGAGGCATGCTGTCTTATAAAAGGCAGCAAACGCTTCTGTAAACAATATTTCTGATAAATATCGCCGTTTATTGTCCCGGTGGTGATAAACGAGCGACTTCTTTTACCACAGCTACATATTGCCTGCCAAAGAAGGTATTTTTTTGGAAATTGCCCTCATTTTTTTAATTCAAAATCTTCAGGAGTATCTGTTTGAGATTTGCTAGTATAAAACTCTTGACCAGGTATTTGTTTACAATCCAATTTTATATACGTCTCGTCGTCCATCACCGCGCATTTAAATTTTGTAAGAAAATCTTCATAGAGTTGTCGCGACCGTATCTTTGCGGATAAGTTCTGTTTTGAGTCTCGATCTGGTGCGGCCTGGGCTTTATAACTCCTCAGTCCTGCCATCTGTTTCACTTTTTGGACATAGGACTAAGACATTTTCACTTTTTTAGCAACATCACGAGATGAAATCGTATGATTTGAGGCAAAAATCTTTAAAATACTCTTTCCTGTTTCTTATTCTTGACTCCCTGCAACCCACCACTTCCTGGCTTTCTATCTATTGTCAAGCGTTCACGGAAACTTTTTAATACGTAACCAACAGTAGATTGTGGATATTTCAGCCTTTTCGCGATATCTATGTAGCTTAACAGGGGATTTTTTACATGTTCGTGCAAAATGCGTTCACGTTTTTGATATTGTACGCTCGACATTTTGCCAACGAATAAATCATTATATATAATAAAACTAAGTTGAGAAAATGTGCGTGCCGATAAAACTTAAAAAGGAGTCCCAGCACGATAAAGGGACTTATATAGTGTGATAGCCCTTTATTCCCCCTCGAACAAGAAAGTTCCCGTTTTAACCTAAAGGGTGTCTTTAAAGATATAAGGGCTTTCCAACCCTTCAACTCGGAAAGTAAGTGTAGTGGCGCCATCTGTTGTCGAGTAGTTGAACTTCATTCATTGTCCAAAGTGGCGCCATCTGTTGTCGAATAGTTGAATTTCATTCATTGTACACAATATGGACTTAAACGAACGATTATTCCCAAACTTTCTCGAATATCCTAGCGCCAACTTTCTCGAATATCCTAGAGCCTAGCTTTCTGAATATATAAGAGCCCGGTGTCACCCGCCAGAGTTAGTTTGATTTGAACAGCGAAACAAGCGATTTCGAAACGAAAAAGAAAGAAATTATCTGTGTGTGAGCCTTTATTTTGAAGTATCACGTGTGGGTATTTTTAATAGTGTGTTTAATTAATTCTCGATTTCGAAGCGAAGAAGAAAAAAGTTATCTGTGAGCCTTTATTGTGAAATATCAAATGTGAGTATTTTTAATAGTGTATTTAATTAATTCTAATGGTTTTTTTTATTTTCTTTTAATTGTAATTTCCTTAACTTTCAAGTAGTCGCGCGGCGCGGCATATACTTTGGCCGTAAACAAAATATCGCGCGACCGCTTGAAGATTAAATTTTTTTTTTCTTTGTCTCAACGTGCTCCACGTTTACGTAACAATATATTTGTCTATAAAATGTTCATTTAATTTATATTTTACAGAATACAATGCCTAGACGTAAAAGAGGTGGAGATCTTGCCAGTTCTGCAGCGAAACGGCGGAAACAAAAAGAAAATCGAAGAAATGAAACGGAAGAAGAGCGCGAAGCACGTTTACAAAATCAACGAACCAGAATGAGCACCCTGAGAAGCGGAAAAAGCGAAGAAAGAAAAGAAAATAAAAGTATTGAAGAATCGAGCATTTTAAAAGATAATCTAACAAAGGAAGCATTCCACTACGAACCGACGAAGAAATATTACGATCATAAATATGTTGTGATCGGAAAAATGAATAACATTTGCCAATTTTGCCACGCGAAAAAATTCAGTGAAGAAACACCAGGTCTCTGTTGCATGAATGGAAATATTCGATTACCACCACTGGAAGCACCTCCACAGGAATTTCTACATTACATGACCGGGGAAACACCAGAATCAAAACACTTTCTTCAAAATATAAGATCATACAACTCCTGCTTTCAAATGACTTCTTTCGGTGTTACTTCGACTGACACTAATAGAGACAAATTTGAATATGTATTTTCAATTCAAGGGCAAATTTATCACAAAATTGGATCGTTACTACCAATGCCTAACGATGACTATAAATTTCTGCAAGTATATTTCATCGGAAATGAAGAAAACGAAATTGATCAACGATGTACAAATTTTATTGGATTGAAACGCGAAATAATCCAAGATGTACAGAGGATCTTACACAAATACAATCAACTGATTTACATATTCAAAACAACACTAGACCGCATGATTTCTGATGACTATAAAATTGTAATTCGAGCCGATAAAAGACCACGTGGAGAACACGAACGTAGATTTAATGCACCTCAGATAGATGAAGTCGCCATCGTAATTGTGGACAATGAAAATACAAGCCGTGACATAATTGTACAACGAAGAAGAAAAGGACTACAACGCATTGCAGAGACACACCGTTCATATGATGCTCTTCAATATCCGTTAATATTTCTGCACGGAGAGGATGGTTATCATTTCAATATAAAACAAATTGATCCTAAAACAGGCATAGAAACCAACAAAAAAGTCACTTCCAAGGAGTTCTATGCTTACCGCTTAATGATCAGAGACAATGAAATATATAATCACATTCTCAACACTCGCCGTTTATTCCAACAATTTCTGGTAGATATGTACGCAAAAATAGAAGCAGAACGGATGCTTTACATAAGACTGAATCAGAAGAAACTACGCACAGAAGAATACATCCACCTTCGAGATGCGATCATAAATGACGGCAATATTGACGATATTGGAACAATGGTAATCTTACCCTCATCATACATAGGAAGTCCAAGACATATGCACGAATATACTCAAGATGCCATGACCTACGTAAGAAAATATGGACGACCTGATCTCTTCATAATATTTACATGCAACTCATCATGGCCAGAAATCAAAGAACAACTAAAATACGGACAAACCTCCATGGATCGACACGACATGATAGCCCGAGTTTTTCGACAAAAACAAATAAGATTTATTGAAGTCATCACAAAATACCACATCTTTGGAACCGTTAGATGCTGGATGTATACAATCGAGTGGCAAAAACGAGGATTACCTCACTCACACAATCTCATATGGCTACACGATAAAATTTATCCCACGGATATCGACAAAATCATCCAAGCTGAATTTCCCAATCCACAAAATGATCCGGAACTATACAACATAGTAGTGAAAAACATGATTCATGGACCATGTGGACCATTAAACTTCAATGCGCCATGCATGAGTGATGGAAAATGTACAAAAGAATATCCAAAACCTTACTTGGACGATACAAAAACTGAAGATGACGGCTATCCCAAATATAGAAGACGATCACCGAAAAACGGTGGCTTCACAGCAAAAATACGAATACAAGGCAGAGACGAACTGGAAATAGATAATCAATGGGTAGTACCATATAACCCACTACTTTCCAAAATGTTCCAAGCACACATAAACGTTGAATATTGCAATTCAGTAAAATCTATTAAATATATATAAGTACGTAAACAAAGGTAGTGATGGCAGTATTTCAAATAGTCCAAAATAGCGAACAAAATAATAGAAATGATGAAATCCTCATGTACCAAATGGGAAGATACATCAACAGTAACGAAGCAGCGTGGAGGATTTTTAGTTTTCCCATACACGAACGCGAACCAGCTGTGCAACATCTAGCAGTACATTTGGAGAATGGACAGAGAGTTTACTTCACAAAAGACTCGGCTAGAAAAATTGCAAGCGAACCACCTCAGAACACAACATTAACAGCTTTTTTCCAACTTTGCCAAACGGATCCATTCGCAAAGACGTTACTGTATGTAGACGTCCCTATTTATTATACGTGGGACAAAACAAGGAAAATTTTTCAACGACGAAAACAAGGAATGCCAGAAGAGGGTCATCCAGAAATAATGAAAACTAACGCAATAGGTCGAGTATACACTGTACATCCAAACAATGCCGAATGTTTCTATCTCCGAATGTTGTTACACGAAATACGGGGACCAACAAGTTTCACAGATCTCAGGACTATTGACGGCTACATATGCCAGACTTACAGAGAAGCATGTCAACGTTTAGGATTATTGGAAAACGATAACCACTGGGAATTAACACTACAAGAAGCCACACTCACAGCTTCAGCTGAACAAATTCGAGAGTTATTCGCCATAATTCTAACAACATGTAACCCATCAAACCCAAAACAGCTATGGGACTCTTTCAAAAGGAATATGAGTGATGATATATTGTACCAAATCCGACAAGCTAATCCAGAACTGACTATAGAATTCAATGACGACATCTTCAATGAAACACTCATTCGCTTAGAAGATAAATGTTTAGCAATAAATAACCAGACCTTAGTAGAAATTGGAATGCCAGCACCACAAAGAAATACTTTCAGTGTGCTAAACTACGAAATTACAAAGGAAAAAAGCTACAACGTCAATGAACTACTTGAATACATTGCTCACAACAAACCACTCCTCAATGACAATCAAAAAAAAATTTACAACGTTATAATGAACCGAATAAATAACAACACTGGTGGAATTATTTACTTGGACGCACCAGGGGGCACCGGTAAAACGTTTCTAATAAATCTAATACTGGCGGAAATACGTGCTGAAAAACACATCGCACTGGCACTAGCATCATCCGGCATTGCAGCCACACTTATGGAAGGAGGACGAACTGCCCATTCTGCCTTACAACTACCGTTGAATATAGCCGAACAACAATTCCCGGTATGTAAAATCTCAGGAACATCTGGACGGGGTCAACTTCTAAAACATACTAAAATTATCTTCTGGGATGAATGCACCATGGCCCATAAAAAATCACTAGAAGCCATGGACAGAACATTACAAGAATTGCGAAAAAACTCTGAAATGATGGGAGGAGCTCTACTCATACTCTCAGGAGATTTTCGACAAACACTTCCAGTTATTCCCAAATCAACACCAGCAGACGAGATCAATGCATGCTTAAAAAAGTCACATCTCTGGCCGCAAGTATGTACAAATACTGCAATTAACAAAAAACATGAGGGTTGAATTATCAAAAGATGAAACAACAGCACATTTTGCTAAAATACTTTTACAAATAGGCGAAGGTACATATCCTACTGACCAAACGACCGGCCTCATTGAACTCAATAGTGATTTCTGTAACATAGCCACTACTGAAAACGAACTAATCGACAAAATTTATCCAAATATTATTCAGAACTATACCAACGTAGAGTGGTTATTTCAAAGAGCAATTTTGGCCACTAAAAATAATATTGTTGACGATATCAATTTCAATATTCTAAAGAAAATACCTGGTGAAGAGAAAGTATATAAATCGATCGACACGATGGTATCCATTGAAGAAAGTGTCAACTTTCCTACTGAATTTCTAAACTCTTTACAAGTACCAGGAATGCCATTACACTGCCTTCGTCTGAAAATTGGATCTCCAATCATACTACTCAGAAATCTCAACTCCCCAAAACTATGTAATGGAACGAGGATGATCGTAAAACAGTTATCGAATAATGTCATTGAAGCTGAACTTATTTCTGGAAAGAACAAAGGACACACAGTATTTATACCTAGAATACCACTGATCTCTTCTGAATTGCCATTTCAATTTAAAAGATTGCAGTTTCCAATTAAATTAGCCTTTAGTTTTACAATTAACAAAGCGCAAGGGCAAACTTTGAAATATTGTGGCATCAACCTCAAAGAATCCTGCTTCTCTCACGGTCAGCTATATGTAGCTTGCTCAAGAGTAGGAAGTTCGAAAAATTTATATATATATATACCCCGGACAATAAAATGAAAAATGTTGTTTATAAACAAGTAGTGTAAATAATGAGAAAATGTAAATACATGTAAATATAGAAAATGTTTTCAAAATATATTTTTTACTTTTTACGTAATCTCATATCAACTCCCGAGCGAAGCCGGGTATCATAGCTAGTAAAAGAAAATAAAACTATCATTATTTTATAGCCCAGTTCCTTGTGAGAAAATTGTTATTTCAAAAGTTTAAATATCCCAATTTTTCGAATAACTATAGCTATTTTTATATGCCCAGGTTTTGGCGTGTTCAACCTTTATACGGATTCGACATACCCACATGATGCTTTTTATTTATTTATTGTGGCGCCAACTATATCTTTTTACGCGTTTTAACTCATTGCTTAACCCTTAATACCGCCCAAGCCAAACTAAGGGGCCAGAAGTGGTTTTAAAAAGGCAAAATATTCAAGATTTCAAAGACACTGCCTTCTTGAATTCACAGAAACACTTTCATTTCACACGATATCTACAAAAGCCTGACAGACGCGAGAATTGGGCCAATATTCCTTCTTACAACACACGTCAAATCCACGTGCCGCGATATTGCCTCTCCCTTTTCGATAATGCGTGAGGAGGTTGAACATATCATGCAATAAAGGTGGCCAATATATGCTTTCTCTGGAGATAAAACCGGCGAAGTGCGAGTTGGACTCGCACGACGAGGGTGCCGTGCTTTCATGATTTTAGGTGATGAAGTTTCTAAAAAACGTAGCCTTTATTTATAGATATCAACATGAGAATTACGTCAATTACTTTGGTTGCCCTGAAAATGCTGAGCGTTGTGGCTAGTTGTCACGAGTCATGCCGAGTGGCCACCATTTTGGTGTAAATTGTCTTTTTACTGTGTATTCTATTTGTGTTTCTCTTTGCATCAGACAAATATTTACATTTCATTTCAATTGTAATGCGACAAACTTAAGGGTCTTATCATTTTTCCATTTAAATACATTTTAGTTTCCATTTTACAAAATACAAATACGTTTATTTCATTACTTTCTACAGTTGTTCTTAAGGTATAGAGGTTAGGTACGTAAATAGTCTATGTTAGGTATAAAAAGTTAGGTAACAATTTAAGGATATGTAACAATTTAGAATTGTGTAATGAAAAAGGTGCAGGTTACAAAGGTACAGCTTGTTGAATTTAAACCCGCCCTTCTAATAGTTGCTTATCAATTTCCATATAATTAACAAATTGTGTTATCATATCAGCTCTATTGGCAATGATATTAGATGCTACAGATACATACATGATGAGCTAATGATTGAACTAACGCAACTATCAAGTGGGGCACGCGTGCGTAGCGAGTGCTTATAATTCCAAATAGTTGCTCACATCAAAGAGCTTCAGGCAATCAGCCCTCGTCAGCACGTTTGTTAAGGCTGGGTATTCGCATTGGTTAAGCGAGTCGAAAGCTTACCTTAAACAGTTCACCTCAATAAAATAGAACAGTACAATACACAGATTAAAAGTAGAGGCAGTCAACAGGCAGTCTTATCACTAGAGAGCGATCTCTTCCAGACAACCTATGGGTAGCGGAAAACTAGTCGAAAATAATCGTATAAGTAGGTGCAAGGCAAAAGAAATAGTAAAAAAAAACAGTAAACTATAAATCTTGAAGCAAATCAAATTATTTTGTTCAATATTTTATTGATTTGCAATTTTTTAAGTAGTTACACCACCCGGTCACGGACTAGTGGTCAGGACGTCAGCCGCGGAAGCTGAAGACGCCAGTTCAAATCTGGCCTCGGACACCGGAGGGTTTGGTCACTTTTTCTGAAGTATATGACATCTATTTTCAGTTTATATATAGTAGTGTAACTACTTAAAAAATTGCAAATCAATAAAATATTGAACAAAATAATTTGATTTGCTTCAAGATTCATAGATGGCAGCACCATCTCTCTCGCTATACCAGAATCACGTAAGGAGGATAGGAGGATAGGAGGAGCAAGCACGTACTGCGCATGCCCTTAGAGTATGGTCAACGGCGCCTAGCCGTTTCAAATTCAGAGATTGCATATACATGAGAAAATTTGTCAAGTTCCGCCGTGACCGGGTGGTCTAGTGGTCAGGACGTCAGCCGCGAAAGCTGAAGACGCCAGTTCAAATCTGGCCTCGGACACCGGAGGGTTTGGTCACTTTTTCTGAAGTATATGACATCTATTTTCAGTAAACTATAAAAATAAAATATAAAAGCTAAATTATACACACACAAATAAAACAACTAATAAACATACATATACTAACTACACAGAGTAATTAAAAACATAAATAAATAAAATACAGTCAGCAAACATTTGTGTCATGGGAGAGATAAGTAATACTTCTTAAGGTGTTTTGTTTAATTAAAATTGTGAATTTCAAATCCTAATAAGAGACAGTGTACATGGAAAGGTACCATTTAGCGGTTAGCGATTACGTCGTGCGTTGTACAGATTCATTATTTTGTTCTCACATTAAAAGCGTAAACACCGGCCGCCATGGCACCTTTTAGGTTTAAATATGATTATTTCTCAAAAAAAAAATACATTTCACGTACATTTTTAATGATATACATATAATAATAGTACGTAATTATTGCGTTCTAAGAATATCACGCGACTGGAACTAATAACAGTTAGCAACATTATTCGCAAAACATGCATTTGAAATGGTACCTTTCGATGTAGGCTGTCACATACTTATTTCATATTTCAGCATATGAATCTGATAACGTATCGACATACGTAAGACAGGTAAGTATTTAGGTACCTACATGTGCTACAATCAATTTAAACCTTAATATACCCTAATCAGGTCCATGTCAAATAAGTGTGACTCGCTCAACTCATCTCACAAAGTGAAGTGATCATTGTGAATGAAATCCAGGGCCGCGATTCGAAACATAAACACACACTGTATAGACACAGCTCCAACCCAACTCAACCCAACTCATCTCAACGCTATAACGACATTGACATTTGCTATTCGAACAGATTTTCATTCAACATTGGTCTCACATTGGTCACACATTGGTCACACATTGGTCTCACTTTGGTCTCACATTGGTCCAATTTGAAACCAATGTTGAATGAAAATCTGTTCGAATAGCAATTGTCAATGTCGTTATATCATTGAGTTGAGTTGGGTTGGAGCTGTGTCTGTCCAGTGTGTGTGTTTATTTTTCGAACCGCGGCCCAGTTCGATGTGCAAGTTTCAATGTTGCATTCAAGGCGTATACTTGACAATCAGCAGTCTAATTGTGGACCAACTCAATGACTGACGTGAAACCATTTAACTTGGTAGAACGGTAAAATTCGCCTCACACGAGATTCAAACCGCGAGCCTCTGTAGCACCGCTCCAGTAGCTCAAATCAATTGAATTACGTACATATAATTCAAATTTCTTTATCAGCTTACATCAACAAAAATAAGAAGTCAACAAACCAACGAATATTGTCTGATACTATATTTACGAGTAACTCTGCGAGTTTCAGTGGTAGCTTATTTTATTTTATTTATTTACGTACATACACATCAAAGCTTTTCTACTTAATTTTATATTTACATATTTATTAACTTAATGGTACAACTATAAAAATACTTTATGATAACTTATTTAAATCAGTGCATTTTTCAAACACATTTTAATTTACCTATACTGTATGAAAGGAACACAATTCAAAACGCAAATACCTAAATCAAACTTTATTTTTATTGGAATATCGTTATAGAAAAACATTGAGTAAGAGGACATCCCTAAGAATTTTTTGTCCCAAAAGTTGTAGTGAAAGTCACTATCTATACTACCCTTTGATTCAGTCATAGCTGTCAACCGCCGAACATGGCGCACAAAATTTGTTCTAGATATCACTACTTAGTAGCATATATAATATTTCAATGTAGAAAACACAAACGTTTCAACACTCCACCGATGACCATCAAATCTGACACTCATAAAGCCTCCATTTTTCCATCACACACTAAGTGTCCCCGATTTCCGGCCCTATTACTTCCGGTCCCGGTCGAACGGCCGGGAATTTCCGTTAATTGAAAGTTCCCAATCAATTTTTCCGCAAGACTTGGCGGAGATTAATATTATTGGTTGGATGGGTACATTGGTTACGTGGCTTTGGTAATTTGTTTTGGCGTTAATATGTGGGGAAGTCAGCTAGTTCAGTCGAAATAAGCGCTGGTGGTCTGGCAGTAAGACGGCTTTCAAAATTAAGGTTCAAACCCCGAATTGTACCATTGAGTTTTCGGAACTAGTCGCTTTTCGGTGAAAAAAACATTTTGAGGAAACCGGACCTAATCCCAACGGGGCTTTCCTTTCTGGGTTACAAAGCTTCATGTTATGATTTAAAACTGACTATTGAATGGAATGTGTTTAACCAACTGTTTCCCAATATGAGGTTAATGTGTTTCTGGTCCATAACCTGCACTCCATAAAATTGATCGATTGTTGCCGCCTCTGTTGTGGTAGTTGGTGCGAAACAATGATAAAGGCTTTGATTCAACTATTAGTACAAAAGTATTTCAAAAATACCTGTTATGTAAATATAGACAGAGAGCTGCTTACGTCAGATTAGACACAATAATGAGAGCAACGAAAGCCCTCTAGTTAGTTGGCTATACAATTCTTAATTATTTCTATGATGATGATGATTGTGATGAATTATTTCTAGTTCCGGATATCTGGCAGTTGTTCATAAGTGGAGGTCAAAGAAAGCAAACTACTTCAAAAATACAAACCCTCAGAGTTCTGGGTTTGATGCAATATTATAAGAAATTAGCTTTTGCCCACGGCTTCGCTCGCGTTAAATTCGGGGAATGCTCCATACAAACTTCCACCCCCCATTTTAGGGAAGTGGGGGGTTAGAAAGAGACAAAAAGTAGCCTATGTCACGCTCCATCCCTTCAACTATCTCCACTTAAAAAATCACGTCAATTCGTCGCCCCGTTTTGCCGTGAAAGACGGACAAACAAACAAACAAACAAACACACCCACTTTCCCATTTATAATATTTGTAGGGATTAGATTATATCATTGCCAAAAGTTTCTGTTGGGGGAAGTTGTGCCAAGCGACGTAAGGTCATTCATAGTTTGTCGTCTACTTTTTTTTCCTCAATAATACGCAATGTATTTTGTCCTAATGTTAAAATATAGGCCCTGTTCTCTATAAATTAGACAACTTCGGCAGTTTTTTCCTATTTTGGTATTATTTTTTCTACACTGAATGTTTTTCTATTCTGTCACTCTGACCTCCACCCATTAAAAGCTGCCAGATACCCGGATCTAGCAGTAAGGATATTATAGCAATCCAACTAGGTGGATTTTGTTGCTCCAATTATTGTGTCTTATCTGACGTGGCGAGCTCTTAGTCTAATAGAATTACCTAAAGACTGACGCACAGCGCTCAGTCTAAACCGTTTAAGGTTACCTTGAAAGCAACATACAGGCTGGTTTTTCAACCTTTAGCCATATTGTGCGATGTGATTAGATAGGCTCTACCTAAATAACTTTTACTACGGGACCAAATCCGAAAACCAACGAACGACAACTTAATTTATACGAGCCTATACCATATATATAATATTATAACTTAAGCGCCTTAGCTACCCCTAACTCCTTGTCAAAATACTCAAAACATAACATAACGGAATATTACATTACAGGCGTTACAAACATACCGCGAAGTGAAATTAATCGTATCAATTATATGCGAAACCCCATTGATGGCACTTTGCTATAACTTACGACCACCAAGTTATATGTAGGGTTGTCACTTTCTAATATTATCATATTTTAATATCACAGTATATGTTAACGCATAAATTACGTTTTTTTATTTTTTTATTTTCCACACATTTTTTATTTTAATTTATGCAGTAATCGTTTTCAAAGGAGTTTTTCGATATTTTAGGTACTATTATTTAGGGGACAATTTATTCATAAAAAATCCGTTCCGCATAAACAGCCGTTCATAATCGTTCGGTATCCAGATTTTTGGCATTTATGTTACCTCAAAATTAAAAGAAGTTTGCTATATTTTATTATTGTGAAGATAAGTGACTAGGTACTTATACAAAAATATGGATACAAAACCTAATACGACAAAGGTTCTTAAACAATGTACATAATTATAGTTCATCGTACAAGAACCGTGATTTATATTAGTATAGGGCTAGTCAACACTTTGTTGATATAACTCGTGTTTTTATAAAAAACAGTAGGTATTTTAAATTGACCAGAAAATCTGCTATTGCCATGTACCATGTAGTCTATTGTTGTTGCTTGTTATGCAAGTAGAGGAGGCGACAAATTGACACAAAGGAAACTTTAAATTTACGGAAATTCTGTTACACTACTATACGTATACAGTCTCAGATGGTATGTGTATGTGGCAACCCTAGTTACTCGTAATTTGTGTGGATTGGAACGTTATTAGTTTAATAAAGGATCGCGTTGTTTATGCAATAAAATTGGTCGTTAATTGCGTTTAGTTCAGCCGCAAAGTTCGGTTCACTATTTAGTTTATGGTAACCCTAAAGTTATCTATGTAATGTAGATTCAGAATTTTAGAACGCTCTTTTGCGCTCGTTCGTTTTATCTTGAACACTCATGTTAGCCAAAATAGGCCTTGAAATTTGCAGAGTATTTATAGGCTTATAAACATAATATAGGCAATATTTCATACAAGAAAAATATACCGGATAATATACTTACAAAGACTAATTATTTAGTTATGATAAATGTTTAATAAGTAGTACTTAAGTAGTTTCAACATAACAATTGTACCTAACATTAAACAAAAAAAAAAACCTAATAAGAAGCGAACTGAGTGGCCGCACACATAATCATATATTATAAGATTTTGCAAAAAAATATGTTTTTTACCAATACCAAAGAAGAAGTTTACAAACAGAATATTACAAAAACTGAAAGGATTTACTCCACTTCAACTATCCTATACTAGGTCTAGGTACCAACGGCCGCGCATCCATAGTTCTCGTAGGCAAGCTAGAGTCCTTTCGGGTTTTCTTTCAGTTTTATGACCAGGAGAAGAAAAGAAAAAGTTTGAATAGGACTTTATGGACGACTCGCCATTGATAACTACAAAACTATAACTAAATAATGGTATTTGGTAAAAGGTACTGGTCTCAACGTAGGTATGCTAGGAATGATACCCAGCGTTGATTTTCAGACTGGTCCTTTCGACAGGGTTTATCGTAACACTACGAAACTATCAGTTGTACAAAAAAAATACATACAATAGAAAGGTGAATGAAAAAATATTTTAGTTACGAGTTCTTTTGAAATAAATAGTTTTAAATTTTTTTTTTTACTCTTGGTACATTAGGACGGGATGCTAAGTGACGAATAAACAAGTCGATTTATCTATTGTATTATATGTTATTTGTTATTGTTTACTGGTTTTTCACTGTTTCTTTTGCCTTGCACCTACTCATACAATTATTTTCGACTAGATTTCCGCTACCCTAAGGTTGTCTGGAAGAGATCGCTCTCTAGCGATAAGACCGCCTGTTGACTGCCTCTACTTTTAATCTGTGTACTGTACTGTTATATGTCATTGAGGTGTGCAATAAAGAATATTTGTATTGTATTGTATTGTATTGTCGATACACGCGCGTCTATATGAAATGCAAGCTTATATGAACGTTTGTAAATATATGCCAAATTAATATTATTATGCAGAACAATCAGATAGCGCTTCAATCTATCCCGTTCTAGTTTTATATTTATAATGTCAAAAATATTTAAGTAAGTATCTAATTACCTATATACTTAATTAAGATGCTATAAATTGAAGAATTTACCATCACACATCCCAGGATTTCAAATTAAAATTACGCTATTCACGGGTGGACAACATTTGTACAACTGAATCATAGTTGGCTGATTTTACGCAGTATCCGTACTATTCATATTTTAAATTACCATCGAAACTGGTCCAAATTTGGACCAATCACAACCTTTATTGTTATCAAACAAAACGTGCCCACAACAGCGAATCCCAAGCGTACACGAAGTTTAATTTAAACCTAAAACGCTCAATCGAGCCGGCGCCGTCAAATCGCATATAACTGAAACACCTAATTAAGCCACAGCAGCATAAATTGCGCATAGTGAGGTGCCGAGAGAACGTTCCCGTTCCCGGGAATACATGCTGCTTACCGGAAATACTGCAGAAAACGTTACATTCCGAAATACTCCGTTTTTCAACTCAGTATAAAACTAGACGTCCAGTACGCAAAAGTTTATTATATATATAGGTTTATGTTAAAACTGAACAGAAATTATTCAGTTTATTTTATTACAAACAAGCTTCCAGTTTACACCAACTAGCTTATAAGTAGAATTATGTAAACATAAAACTTAAATTAAAAAAATTGGCATATAAAATTAAAATGATCACAAAAAAAATTATCTTCAAATACATGTCAATATTTCAATAAAAATAAACATTTAATACATTAAAATTATATTCTAAAACATTTACATTTTTTTAGATGGCAGCATTGTGCCATTAGTCAGTTCCAACATGATCTTATGAGCAAGACCGTCATTACACCAGATGAGCCGGATGGCCATCAAAGGATTATTCGCTGAATGCAGGACCTTTAGTGACAGGAACATACAATAGGTACCTATTCTAACGTAAATGTATGTACCTAACATTTTCTTGTTTCTTAATACTACCACTATGATTACTTCATCTTAAGTAATATCCTCTTGTTCCTTTAGCAGTCAACACAGTGAATTCTCCTTTATGTATAGGGTCGGAAACGCGCATGTGACACCTGTGGAGTTAGGCTACGGTAGCTGCTTACCATCGAGCGGGCCGTATGCTTGTTTGCCACCATCGTGGTATAAAAAAAAAAGAAAATATGTAATTTTAAAAGACAATTATTTGCAGAATACTATTATTTCACTTTTTGACTTGAATATTCCGCAACAGTAGCACATCACTAATCGCGCATTTAAAATGAAAAATGGCGCACATCACGCGGGTTGCCGGTAACCGGGTTGTTCGCAAAAAAGGTAAATGGTTGACGTGATTTCGCAAAATGACCGGTGGACATTGTTTATTTGGCCGCCCATTTATATTGTAATAAATAATGCTCGGTTTAATTTTGAATTGTTTTGGCTGTCGGTATGGTAATTAATGTAATTATGTTAGTACCCAGATATTAAAACCAATATTTATTTCAACAATGGGTATTCTGCTTATTTTAGAGGTCGAAATAGAAGATCTAAAAGTTATGGAAAGCATAAACCAGGAAATCATGATTAAATTAGGTTTTATGAAGAGGGTAGATTGAGGGCACGTTCGTAGCCCAGATGGTCATTTTCGACCCTATGAAAAAAGCTCGCTTCTACTCATTAAAATACGATTAAGAGTGAGCCAAAAGCGACCAGGGTTAAATACGACCTACTGGGCATACATGGACCAAGGTTATTTTAAAAAATGCAATTACCTACCCTAACCGCCTTCATGTGCCTATATTTCTAAAAACTCGTAGATAATAATAAAGTATATTCAAATAATTCTTAAAAGAAAAAAAAACGGAAATAGAGTCGATATATTATAATGGAATTTATTTCCACTAATATATTTGATATATTATAATGTTCCACTTGACATAATATCGGCTGAAACTGACACCGCCTTTTCTAAAAAACTTAAAATGCTGCTAATTGACAGAGTATGCTACAGCGTGGATGAGTTTACGCAAGTAGGCCAAAATAACTTTAAGCCATTAAAGGATTAAGTTATTGGCCACCTAGTAATAAATTATTGACATACTTAGTATATTAAAGACCATTTAAACTTTATGTAATGACTTATATTTGATTATTATATTATAAGAACTCTCCTTTAACAATAGTATGTAAGTAATATTTAATAATAATACTGTTAAAATACACAATTGTATACTTGTGACCTGTAAAGTATCTGTATCTGTAATGTGAGCGATTTTTAGTGATTTTCAGAATTTACCATAAATTGGTAACGGTTTATGGTTTTATAAATACACTAGCTTTCCGCCCGCGACTTCGTCCGCGTATAATACGGTTCCTCATACAGAGTTTCATATCCAATTTTATCTTCTTAACTAACTTTTGTTAATCCCAGAACCATTTTCTTAATCTACATATTTATATTTATAGCTATACAAACTTTCAACCCCTTTTTTACCCTGTTAGAGGTTGAATTTTAAAAAACGCTGAAATTACCTTTATTGTTTTTTAATTATTAGTATACGTACGAAGTTTCAAATCTCTAACTCAAAATTTTAAACCCCATCCATACAAACTTTCAACCCCCTTTTTACCCCCTTAGGGGATGAATTTAGAAAAACCCCTTCTTAGTGGATACTAATGTTATAAAAGCAACCTGTTGTGAAAAATTCAGCTCTCTAGGTCTAACGGTTCGGGCTGGGCGTTGATTTAAGTGAGTCAGTCAGTCAGTCAGGACTTTTACGTTTATATATATATAGATTATAAAATGTCCAATACAGTGAAAAAAATAACTGTAGTTGACTCTCGTAAAAATAAGGACTTCTGACTTTTTAGCACTATCCGACATTTGGCATAATCTCTAAGATGGATTTTTTTTGTAAAAATTAAATTTAGTTACATTAATTTTCTCATAATTTATTTTGTTAAAATAAAACGGATAATATCGCTAAAATAACACAATAGATTATAATAAAAACGCTCACGAAAACCAATAAGCCGTCTATTTGATGTTTTTACAGCTAAAACGCCTATCATAAAATTGTATTGGCTTTTTTTATAGACGATCGGTGGAGGAATGTTCGTAATGCCGGCCCAAATATTACGAGATATTAATATTATCGATCAGAGGACTCCTTCCCGCTGCTAAAAGCTAACCAGAATAAAGAGACCCTAACATGAGCAACAACTATTTGGAATCTTGGTCTGTTTAAAGTCAGTGAGTGAATAGAATAGCCTGGAAGAAGGCTTGACGTATCCTTAGCGATGCGAGGGCTCCGGGGTTGCCTTTTAGCCATTTATATTATTTATAAGACTAGGTATCTACAGATGGAGTTCCAATTATTGAAGTACCTAGTGAAATATTTTGATAAATCAAAAAATTTAAATATAATTAAGAGTTAACTTAAGGTCGCAGTCAGAGTCAATTGAAAAATGTATTTTTAACATTGGTTGCTTTTTAGGGTTCCGTAGTCAACTAGGAACTCTTATATATAGTTTCGCCATGTCTGTCCGTCCCAGGCTTTGCTCAGTAATGGTTAGTACTAGAAAACTGAAATTTGGTATTAGTATGTGTTTTAATTACGCCGACCAAGTGGTAAAATAAAATCTGGAAAAAACATATTGTTTAGGGTACACAAAAAGTGAGGGAGTGTATTTATTTCGCTCCAGCCGTATCATGTGGGCTGTCGATAGGTCTTTCAAAAATAATAAGGATCTTATAAAACCATTTTTTTTATAAAACTAATACTTTATGTAAATAACGGCTTCGAAAGTTTAAAAAATTGCGTCCCCTCCCTCCTTTATCTTTTAAACCGTGGGTCTAAAATAATAGGAAAAATTCATGGAAGTGAGGCCTGATCAGTACTAGAATGAAAACTATATTGAATAAAATAGGTTGAACCGTTTTAGAGTTATAACTGAAAAATGCATAGCAAAAGGACGTAAGTGCCGCATAGTAAAATGACTTAAGCGCCTCAAAATACCCCTTATAAACGACCTTTTGAACGGATGTATTGTAACAGACCAGCAACTACGGTTACACTAATCATGGCGCCACATGCTCTTGGCCGGTTTTTAGGGTTCCGTAGTCAACTAGGAACCCTTATAGTTTCGCCATGTCTGCCCGTCCGTCCGTCCGTCCGTCCGCGGATAATCTCAGTGACCGTTAGCACTAGAAAGCTGAAATTTGGTACTAATATGTATATCAATCACGCCGACAAAGTGGTAAAATAAAAAGTGGATTTTTTTATTTTATTAGGGTACCTCCCCTATACGTAAAGTGGGGAGTGATTTTTTTTTTCATTTCAACCCTAACGTGTGATATATTGTTGGATAGGTATTTAAAAATGAATAGGGGTTTACTAAATTCATTTTTCGATAATGTATATATTTTCGGAAATAATCGCTCCAGAAGTAAAAAACTATGCGTCCCCCCCCCCCTCTAACTTTTGAACCATAAGTTTTAAAAATATGAAAAAAATCTCAAAAGTAGAACTTTATAAAAACTTTCTAGAAAAATTATTTTGAACTTGATAGGATAAATAGTTTTTGAAAAAAAATTACAAAATAATTTCTGAACTAAGTTTGTAATTTAACCGTATAAGCAGGTGTTTATTGTACCTGTAATTTCTACAAAATTACAATGAAATGACGTGCTTTCAAATAAAGTAAAAGCGGTGAAAATCGGTTCACGCAATAAAGAATTATTCCATAAAAATCATCTTCCATACTTTAAGCTCGCGCGCAATAGTTTACTTAATTTGCCGATAGATGTCGCTGTACGTGGAACTCTCATATCATATCCTACATGGCGGTGTTATTAACTCTTAAGTGGGGACACTTACTGTGACGGACGGAAAACTACGGAACCCTACACTGAGCGTGGCCCGACACGCTCTTGGCCGGTTTTTATTTTATTAATGATTTTGTTGATCTGTTTAGGTTGGTGGTTGCCTGTGTTTACCAAATCGACTTACTAGAAAATTCCTTACATATATTTATTTCATTTCTTATTGCATTGTTAAAAAAATATATAACGCAGTGTCTAATAAATTGACGTCAGGTATTATTTTAAACTAATTTAAAGTTTCAATATTGACAAAAAAATATAGGTAGCACAATTTAATGTCTTTCAAATAAATAAATAAAATCTCAAATATTCCTATCTAACCATAAGGCTTACGTTACGAATTTATCTTAACCCTTTCAAATCGTGAAATTGAAAGATAGGGAAAATTCTTTGACAGATCGGTATCTAGGTTAAAATATACTTAGTAAGAGACGAATTGGGTCCCGTACCCCTTTTACCCGATTACGGAGCAAAGGGATTATGAATTTAACCGTATTTCTATGCGGTGACATGATTTCCTTTTATGCGTTATAAAAACTCGAAGGGTTTTGTTAGAACATGCTGGCAAGCGAGCGTTTTGAAAGTGACTAACGTTTTGTCCAGCTGATAGCCATATTTGATAAAAAGTATAATATTTTTTTATACCACGACGGTGGCAAACATAAAAAAAAAAACATTTATTCACAATTCGCTTACACATGCTTACACATCCAGAGGTGTAACATGAGCGTTGCCGACTCTTCAAAATAAGGAGGATTCACTGTGTTGACGGCTAAAGGAACAAGAGGGTCCCTCGTCATCAACACACTGGGTCCTCTTTGAGCTCTAATTAATAATTATAACAAAACATTTTCGTAATTAAGTGGTGGTTGTGCATATGCTTTTTTATACCACGACCGTGGCAAACAAGCATACGGGCCGCCTGGTGGTAAGCAGTTACTTTTGCTCAGCCTATGAACGCCTGCGACCCCAATGCAATACCATTAATAATACAATAGTCCGGTTTCTACAAGGTCAAGTAGTTCAAATTGCAGTTGCTCCTCAACAGAAGGAGGATGGGTTGTATCTCCAAGGGTGTTCAGTGCTTATGCCAACGCTACCATTCAGAGGGTCAGAATAATATATTTGTAGTGGTTTTTAGAATTTAATATCAAAACTATGACTGCAGTAGGATAACTATAAACATTATAAAATATAACGGTTACACTCAAGTCACTTCACGAGACATGTTTCGGAGAGCACATCGCGTTGCCCACTGCCGGCCTGCGTCCGGCGCGGCGAGCCGCGCGTCGCGCGCGCTCTGACGGAGCTTGTTGAGGGTGCAGTAAGATTTATTTATCCTGATCATATTGATCCTGCCCTGATCATAACCAGACCACTCAGGACAAAATAAGAACTTTCCGGATTGAAAAAACCGAAACACGAATCATATTAAGTAAGATCCCGACGAATTGAAAACCTCTTCGTTTAGAAGTCGGTTAAAAAGCCAATGATGCTAAAGGCGTATCGCCCACTTGTTGATAAAAGTATCGTCACGCAGTATTCGCAGAAGGGCGCTCGTAAAAGAAGTAATCGTAAAATTGAACAATTCAGTTTATCGGGACACAGAGGGCTGTAAAATAATAAAGTTCATTTAGATTAGATCGCACCTTCGTTAATAGAGGATTGACTTGTAATAAAGTAAGGATTTTTTTCGGTTCCGTACTATAAAAGAAAAGAAAAACATCTGTCTCAGAGAATTCAACCAACCGGAACGGCCATTGACAGGCTTTCCCCTCTGCCGAAAACATAGACCAGTGGTCATATTTATTGTATGGACTGACGTTTATCGGCTATTTGTACTTTATGTACGAATAGCCATACATTTGACGTTCCCTTCCCCGGAAAAATCAGCAGACTTTTTTAGGGTTCCGTACCTCGAAAGGAAAAAACGGAACCCTTATAGGATCACTTTGTTGTCCGTCTGTCTGTCTGTCTGTCAAGACCATTGTTCTCAGGAACGCGTGGAGGTGTCAAGCTGAAATTTATATCAAATACTCAGGTCTATTGCCCCTTGGAGCTGTGAAAAAATCAAACTTAAAAGCCAACGCAATCAAAAGATACAGTGGTTTATGCTGCAAATTGTAGAATTTTTCGGCACTCGCAAAACCTACGGGGTACTTCCCGTGAACTCAGAAACTTAAAATTTGGCACAAAGCAACGTCCTATAGCATAGACAGTGGAAAAATTACAAAAAGTAGACAGTTTTAGTAAAATCATACAAAAAAATATTTTTTCAATTTTAAACTTACTACCTTTTTCCTCGTAAACGCGTGGAGGTATTAAATTGAAATTGATGTCAAATACAGGGCTATAGGACCTTTCAGATGTAGCAAAACCAAACTTCTATGTCAATGCAATCAAAAGAAATAGCAATTTAAGTCGCATATTTTGAAACTGAGTACTTTCAAGAAACTCAAAACCTAAAAGGTACTTCCCGTAAACTCAAAAACTTAAAACTTGGCACGAAGAAACTTCATATAGCACATACAAAGGAAAAATTACGAAAAGTAGACATTTTTAGTAAAATCATTTAAATTTTAAACTTACTACCCCTATATACCTACAGGTTTTTACGGAACCCTCGGTGCGCGAGTCCGACTCGCACTTGGCCGGTTTATTTTTGTATAGAAAATGACAGACCTGGCCGCTGTTAAATTCTTTAAGGTCTGTCTATCCAAATGTTATAGCCAACAACCGATAGGCAATAGCTTCATTTGCTTTAAAACTACTGAACCGATTAAGGTGACTTTTGGGTCAATCAGTGAAACGAAAATAGCAAAATTATGCAAATACGGTTAAACCATTACATATACAGTAAGTTACGCCCATAATACATTAAAGTAGTTCCTAATACATTAAATTAGTTCCTAATACATTAAATTAGTTCCTAATACATTAAAGTAGTTCCTAATACATTAAATTAGTTCCTAATACATTAAAGTAGTTCCTAATAGTTCCAAATTTGGATCTTTTGCATTGAAAGTTTGCTGCTGTCTCATGCGTGGCTATAGTTGCAAGTGTTGAAAAATATTATGTGTGATTAAGGAATAAGAATAACTCGAATCATAAAACTTATCACAACTGTATTTTATTTACCAATTTCATCAAAATTTGCTAAGCCATGTGTGCGTAAAAGAGGAATAAACTTACAACAATGGAAATATTTCAACGAACTTTCACATTTTTAATCCCAGGGTCCCAGGTTTGTATCCTGGTAAAGGCATTAATTTGTGTTTACCATGGATAACCATTTCCGAGAAGGAAATGGAATGGAAAATCTATACCTATATTCTCTATGTAGGTATAACTAATATGTATTTTAATTATCTATTATATAACATCGCCTAGTACCTATCCACAACACAAGCTTATTATTGAGCTTACAGTGGGACTAGGTTATTTTTGAGATCGTCCCATAATATTTCCGAGTATTTATGTATTATTTATGTGTCTCAACTCAACGTCAACCCGTTTGACATCACATGTAAGTCACATGCCAGTAATAGGCTTTTATGTTCATTACTGTCAGATATCGTAGCCTGATGGTCGATACGATGCGGGTTCGGTTCCCGTCCGATTAGCCGCACGCATGTTATATAATCGATACATACTATGTTGTGGGGGCAGATAGAGACTTACACTTAGCTTTACTTTTGGTTTTCGGCTGTTGAACGCTACTTGGGCTTAAATACATTTTGTTATGCCTACCTACTTATAGAAAGAAATTCGATAATACGCATGCTAACCAAATTTGTTATGGTTTCAATCTATCCTACTTTCATGGGAATCAATTGTATTTCACAAAGTGATTCCACCATATGTAAGTTTACAGTACGGAACCAAAACACTTACACATTACACTACATTCCATTACATTATAGTTATACATTTACATTATCCTATATTTAATCATCAATTACTTGTATGCCTTGCTTTTTATCACCGCACCGCTCGCCGCCGGCAGGGTTTTCATCCCCACACCCTGGAGCCGGTTACGGTTTATGAGGAATTTCCTCCTACGAACGCTGCGGCTGTGGAATGAACTCCTTGCCGAGGTTTTCCCAGTGGGCTACAGTATGAGGTTATTCAAAAAAGGAGTGTATAGGTTCCTAAAGGGTAGGCAACGCGCATATGAATCCTCTGGGGTTGCAGGCGTCCATAGGTTACGGTAACTACTTACCAGCAGGCGGGCCGTATGCTTGTTTGCCACCGTTGTGGTATAAAAAAAGAGAATGTGTTTTTGTATTCGTACCAACATTAATATTATAAATGCGAAAGTGTATCTGTTTCTCTGTCTGTTACTTCTTCACGCTTAAACTGCTGACCCGATTAAGATGAAATTTGGTATGAAAATAGTTTGATTCCAAGTACATAGGATAATTTTTATCCCAGAAGTCATCCCTTAAGGGGGTGTAAAGAAGAGATGGATTACTAATTCAACGCAGAGGAAGTCGCGGACAAAAGCTAGTTGTAATACGAGTAGGTATTATATATTTCATATCAAGTTTGAAAAAACTTATCTATATCAATATCATGTCGATGTTCTATTAATTGCTGAGTCAACAAGTCTAATAATGTATTCTATAAATATTTTTATCTACACCCACATCATACTCGTAAATCCTCTATTCTGAGTTCGGAAACCGTATGTAATTACCACCATTATTGCAACCAGTAATGTGACATCAGTGTACAATCTGTACCAGTGTTGTAAACATGTATGAAAATTCATAACCACATCGATTTTGGTAACGTAATGAAAATCCAGCCCTCCTCCCCGACCGCGGTTGTCCTCCTCCCCGACCACCGGAACAATCGAGTTGGCCATGGCGGTGCAATGGCGGTCATTCTAATGGTTTCCTAATACGTTATTTAGGATGTATAATCTGTGTGTAGATAAAGCAGTTTATGTAACTGTACGTAATTAGACCTTAAAATACTCGTGTGATCTTATTATGAAACTTGTTGAGCCTGAGGCTCGTTTCATAAAACCACACTCTTAGTTTAAGGATCCTTACTACGTAACAGTTACATAAACTACTATTAAAAAACGTAGACAAAAAAACATGTGGTTAAGGCGTTCGACCTACATAGATACAAAACATCTTTAGTATACAAGCTGTCAATAATAGTCTGTGTATTAATTAGCTGGTACACTTCATCACATTTATCTTGATATAGCAACAGACGGGTCAATGTATCAGTGAGGCTTCAGTATCGGATTTCTTCCGCGGGTACGTCGGATCGATTCCCGCCGATAACATATGCGTGGAGATACAAATCGTAGATTCCGCACGTGTGTTGCGTAACTGTACAAATTCGCAATAGACTTTTGTTTGGATTGATAAAAAACATCTTCTTTCTTATAGGCGTAACAGTATTTTCTGGTCTGTGGGCGTGACTAATGCACTGATAAGTAGTTGTATTTTTTGTTTGATTAAATCTGGTTGCTGTTTATTACTTTATTATTGTTTAAAACTAGACATCTTAGTTTAAACAGAGCATTATAATGTTACTCGTAAAAGTGTCCAGCTCATTTTGACCTCACCCGGTTAGCTATTTATGATGCTGACTGTACGCTAGCAATTACAATCAACAACAAAATACAATCGTGCCATAATAAGGAGCTTTTTAGTAGGGAATGCAACCGGTTTTTATTTTGTATGAAAAAATACCGGTTAACGGGTTAAAAACCGGTTTTCTCATACAAATTTTTCGAGTACCGTGTTTAGGCCACGAAGCTCGCTGAGTGTCCTAAATAAGGTACGAGATAGAAAAGCTTAATTATGTCACTATTGTATACAATACTTTTTCTACGAGTACTCAAAATGGGCAAATCGGTAAGAATTGAGTTCCTGTTGAGCATCGGAGTGATCTATAATATTGTATGAAAATCCATTTTAGATTTGTCGACGATGCTACAATGTGCGCTGCATCAAAAAGTATGCGCTAGTAGTTCGGTCTACAGTCTCAATTCAAACATTGTATTCGACGAGTAGAAATTTTTTATTTGTAGTCTTGGTTCATCGTATCTGAATTTCTAATATAATTAAATAACTGCCGGCATCTGTTTCACCTAAGTCTGTATCGCGGTAGCTGCAGTATGTACACCCACAAGGGTAGATGGACTGAAATTGCATTAGTCTCAGTTTATTCATTTATTTACATCTTGTGCTAGACTACCGACCAGTCTATGTTATTTGATTATTTTAAGCCCAGTAAACTTTATTCATACTAAATAACATGATTACTTTTAGCGAAATAAATAAATATACTGAGAATATTTGTTTCATCAATTTTAATTTTGTTTACGTAAGAAACTTCCTACAGCTTGCACTTCTATTATAGTTAGTAGGGGAGCCCATGATGCTAAATTTGCAGTCACTTGAGCGTCCTCAGGACCCAGACCATTTTGAAGACTACATCGTAAAAAGAAAAAAGTTTATATAATGTATAATTGTATTTTCATCGGTGGGTGTAGCTTCTATAGGCTTACAAAGATTTTAAACAAAAGGTCACATGTACTTACTCGAGCGCGTCAGATATTGAAACTGGAGGCTTCCGACGTGTCACTGATGAAGCAGTATGATAACCTGACAAAATGGATGATGGGATGGGATGATGATAGCCAAATCTACAATCCACCAATCAATTATTTAACTGCCCACCAGCCCCCCACCAACCAACCCACCAAAACCGCCGGTTAAAAATGGTTGATAGATATTTCCACGGATTGCAAGATATCACCATATCTTAATCTGACGCGCTCGAGTAGTTCCAAAAATTCCCTCTTGGGCTCTCTAGTTCTTAAAAATATTTTTCGATTCACACTTTTATTGCTGACTGTACCTAGATACTGTGCTACCTGTAGATAGCATTTTCATTATACTGTCATTGTAAATTATTGAAGTATACCAAATTGCAGCTCAATCAGATACCGGGAATTGGTTGAAATTGAACTTAAAAGATTTGAAGCACATAAATATACGGGATCAAGATACATAAAAGTGTGTAATAATAATAACAAAAGCACAGAAATTCCGACTTGATAGTCTAAACCAAGCAAATGCATAGAATTTTGAAGTAAGTGCGAGACGTTGTATAAACGTAAGGAGGACTCTTGTTACGCGATCCATTTGTCTAAGTAGTGCCGAGAATATTTGCATACAACGTCATTCCTAGGTTAGAATTCTCATACAATGCTCTTAGTGCCTCCTTCTCAAACACGGAACTTAGATTTGACTAGATGCCGCAAGCACCCTGAGTTGTTATTAAAACAAAGCTTAATATTGAAACCAACTTAAACAGGCATAAATTACTCATCTGCCGTCATTGGCACTATTCAGAATCGTAAATTTCTACTGGGGGGCGTATTCTAACTTTAAAACACGCATAGACACGCATAGATACTTCAATACAACTCCAACGCATTAACTGCACAATAGGTACAGCTATCGCCGAAACGTCTGAATCAGAAATATCAGAATTTCCTTGAAAATTTTCTGATGCAACTTCAATATTGGTTGATTATTTGTTGTGTGTTGGAGTTATGTTTGAAATATTTTGTTTTTAATGTATTGTTTATGTTTATTAGAATACCGCATTGGGACACAAAAACTATCCCAATATTTTCGAATTCACTACCTCTATTTCCATGGTGGGCACTTCTGTGGAAGTGGCATAATGAAAACTCGAAAATGTTACTTTATGTTTCCTCGTAGAATGAATTCTACTCACGATTCTGATTAG